>WOXC01010457.1:0-307500 GCA_011680675.1 Gymnobelideus leadbeateri
CATCCTTTGGGGCTTTTGGAGCAGCATTTCTGACCTCACAGCCCTCCTCCTGTTCTATGCTTCGATCCTCTTTGCCCCCAAAGTAGGAGTCTAAGGTTGCATTTTTCTGTTTAATGTGTTTCCTTTGCCTTGGCATGTTGCCACTTAATTACTTGACTTTTGGGCTTGTTGCCACAGTATGGCTCTGCCAAACAGGGGAATTTTCATCCCGAACATGTGGGGGGACAACTTCCATTTCTGGCAAGCTGGAAACGCACCCACGACCTCCACCCCAGAGCACAATCCAGATCCAGGGAGGTTAAAGCAAGAGCGATTACCCCCCAAGACTGATCACTGGATCTCCCTACAGTTTGCATGCCAGGAGCTGGAGCTGCCACTGAAAACTACAAATTGGCGTGTCTCCTCAGCAGCTTCTAGCCCCCAGGGGAGGAAGCCGATGCGTTCCCAAATACTGTTCCCAAAGTCCATAGGGCACTAACCTCTCACTTTGTCCTAGGCATGTCTATGTTGATAATTCTGGAATCGCCACAGCTGCTGGTGTTCTGGGGTCCCTCCAGCCATCTGCTGGCCTGGCAGCCCTGGGGCTAAAACCATGGCTCAAGTGGACCTGGGATTGGCTCTCTTGGGTCCTGGGGCTCCAGAAGTTGTTCAGAGTCCCCTTTTATATAGTTTGAAGTTGATCTGGGGGAAGAGTGCCTTGGACATGCTGTTTCTACTCCGCCATTTTGGCTCCACCCCACTTCACTTTGCCTTTTATTCTTTCATGTGTTTGGATCTGTTTAACAGCATCTTGATTTCTCATAAAGTCACTAGCTTCTATTTGCTCCAGTCTTATTCTGAAGGAATGATTCTCCTCAGTGAGCTTGTGAGATCTTTTTCCATCTGGAAAATTCAGCTTTTTAAGGCATTCTTCTCCTCATTTCCCTTGTGAGCCTCTTTTGCCATTTGAGTTAATCTATTTTTTAAGATGTTATTTTCCTCAATCAGGCTGTTGACTCTCATTTCATAATTTTCTTGCATTTTTCCCATTTCTCTTTCCAATTGTACCTCCAATTCTCTTATCTGCTTCTTACGGTCCTCTAGGGCCTGTAACTAGCTCGTATTTTTCTTTGAAGCTTTTGGAGCAGGAGTTCTGATTTCACTGTCTTCCTCCTATTCCATGCTCTGATCCTTTTTGTCCCCAAAATAGGAGTCTAATGTTGGATTCTTCTGTTTCTTTTGCTTCCTTTGCCTGGTCATGTTGCTACTCAATTATTTGATTTTTGGGCTTTTTGCCACAGTAGGAATCTGCTACCCACCAGAGGAACTTCTGTCCCTAATGCTGGGGTTTTCTCAGCTGCCAGAAGTTGGGTGCCCTCTCTGAAACCTCCACATGCTCTGGAAAGCTGGTCACACAACACAGGACCTCCACCCCAGACCACAATCCAGATCCAAGAAGAGATTACCCCTCAGACTGGTCTCTTGTTCCTCTCCCCCACAGTCTGTAGGCCAGGAGCTCAAGCTGCTGCATGGCAGTAGCTGCACCACAGCTCTTCAGCAGCTTCTCACACAGGGGGAGGAGGCTGAGGCAATACCAACTAGTGGGTCCCAAAGACCATGCTGCACTGACCTCTCACTTTGTCCTTTGCATCTATGTGTTGATAATTCTGGAAATGCCACAGCTGTTTGTGTTCTGGTGTCCCTCCAGCTTGCTGCTGGTCAGGCCCACTCTGGGGCTAAAACCTTTGGCTCACACGGGGCTGGGGTCAGCTCCCAGAGCTCTGTGCTGACCAACTGTTCTTCATGGGAGGTTAGCTTCTTTGTGTCATTTTGTGGGTTCTGTAGCTCCAAAGTTTGTTCAGAGTCCCCGTTTACATGAATTGGGGAAGGTGGGAGCCGGAGGTGTGCAAACGTCCTGTTTCTATTCTGCCATCTTGACTCACCTCCCCCACCCCTAAGTAGTTTTGATGTCTGCTGATTTATAATACACATTTTTTCTAGCTCTATAAAGTACTTTTTTTGGGAAATTGATTGTTGTGGCACTAAATTTGTAATTTAATTTAGGTAAAATTGTCATTTGTATGATATTAGCTTGACCCAGCCATGAGCAATTGATGTTTTTTCGAATTAGTTAGACCTGACTTTATTTGCGTGAAAAGTGTTTTGTGGTGGTGTTCATATAGGTGCTGGGTTTGTTTTGGCTGGTAGATTACCATATATTTTATAGTGTCTACAGTAACTATTAATGGGATTTCTCTTTTTATCTCTTGCTGCTGGTTTTCATTAGAAATATACAGGAATGCTGAGGATTTATGTGGGTTCATATTATATCCTGCAAAATTGCCAAATTTATTTATTGTCTCAAATGGTTTTTTACTTGATTCTCTAGGATTCTCTAAGCATATCATCATATCATCTACAAAGAGTAATAGCTTGGTCTCTTCTTTGCCTAATTTGATTCCTTTTATTTCTTTTTCTTCTCTAATTACTACTGCTAATATTTCTAGTGCCAGATTTAATAAGAGGGGTGATAGTGGACACCCTTGTTTCACCCCTGATCTTATTGGAAATGCTTCTAGCTTATCCCCATTTTATAAAATATTTGCTGAATACTTTAAATGGATGCTACCTATTATTTTAAGGAAGACTCCATTTATTCCTATACTTTCTAGTGTTTTTGATAGGAATATGTGTGGTATTTTGTCAAAAGCCTTTTCTGTGTCCGTTGAGATAATCATGGTTTCTCCTTGATTTATTGTTGATATGATCAATTATACTGATGGTTTTCCTAATATTAAACCATTCTTGCATTCCTGGAATAAATCTTACCTGATCAAAGTGTATTATTCTTGTGATAAGTTGCTGTAGTCTTTTTGCTAATATTTTATTTAAAATTTTTGCATCTAATAGACCACTATCCAATACCATATACCAAAATCAAGTCTAAATGGGTGAATGATCTTGGTATAAAGGCTGATACTGTAAGCAATCTGGGAAAGCAAGGAATTGTTTACCTGTCAGATTTGTGGAGAGGGGAAGACTTTATTACCAAACAAGAATTAGAGAGCATTATAAAATTCAAAATGGATAATTTGATTACATTAAATTGAAAAGCTTCTGTACAAACAAAACCAATGTAACCAAGATTAAGAGGGAAGTGGAAAATTGGGAAAGAAGTTTTACAACCTATGTCTCTGACAAAGGGCTCATTTCTAAAATATACAGAGAATTGTGTCAAATCTATAGAAATACAGGTCATTCCCCAATTGATAAATGGTCAAAGGACATGAACAGGCAGTTTCCAGAGGAAGAAATTAAAGATACCTATAAGCATATGAAAAAATGCTCTAAATCACTATTGATTAGAGAAATGCAAATCAAAACAACTCTGAGGTACCACATCTCATCAATCAGATTATCTAAGATGACAAAACAGGAAAATGACAAATGCTGGAGAGGATGTGGACAAATTGGAACACTAATGCATTGCTGGTGGTGTTTTGAACTGATTCAACCATTCTGGAGAGCAATCTGGAATTATGCCCAAAGGGCTATAAATTATTTCATACCCTTTGGCCCAGCAATACCACTTCTAGGGTTGCATCCCAAAGAGATCATAGAAGTGGGAGGAAGATCCATATGTACAAAAATATTTATAACAAGTCTTTTGTGGTGGCAAAGAATTGGAAATTAAGGGAGTGCCCATCAATTGGGGAATTGCTGAACAAGTTGTGGTATGTGAATGTAATGGAATACTATGGTGCTATAAGAAACGAGGAGCAGATGGACATCATATTTACCTAGAGAGGTTTATATGAACTGATGCTGAGTGAGAAGAGTAGAGCCAGGAGAAATTTGTACACAATTACAGACACAAAATATGTGTGACAACCAATTTTGATAGAGTCAACTATTCTCAGAAATTCAGGGTTATAAGTAAATTCCAAAAGTCTCATGATGGATAGAGATGTCTACATTCAGAGATAGAATGGAGTTTGGATTCATATTGAAGCAAACTACTTGCTCTTTTTCTTTTTCCTGTTTGGTTTTATTTCCTCTTTCCATTGTTCATTCCATCTGATACAATCCCTCTTTATAACCTGACTAATGTTAAATATGAAAGTATTTGCAGATATTATACTTGATTGTATGCCACCATGGGGGGAGGAAGGGAGAAAAAAATTGAAACTCAAGGAATTGTGGAACTGAATCTTATAAACTAAAAGTAAACAAATTAATAAAGACTAAAAAAAAATTTTTGCACCTATATTCATTAGGAAAATTGGTGTCTAATTTACTTTCTCCATTTTATCTCTTCCTGATTTAGGTATCAGAACCATATTTTTGTCATAAAAAGAATTTGATAGGACTCCTTCTTCACTGATTTTCCCAAATAGTTTGTAGAGTATTGGAATCCATTGTTCTTTAAATGTTTCATAGAATTCGCTAGTAAATTCATCTGGCCCTGGAGATATTTTCCTAGGGAGTTCACTGATAGCTTGTTCATTTTCTTTTTCTGAGATGGGGTTATTTAAGTAATTTACTTCCTCTTCAACTAATCTGGGCAACTTACGTTTTTGTAAATATTCATCCATTTCACTAAGATTTTCAAATTTATGTGCATAAACAATTTGGCAAAATAATTTCTAATTATTGTTTTAATTTCCTCTTCATTGAATGTAGATTCACCCTTTTCATTTTTGTTATTCATAACTTGGTTTTCTTCTTTCTTTTTTAAAGCATATTTATTAAGGGTCTATCAATTTTATTGGTTTTTCATAAAACAACCTCTTAGTTTTATTTATTAATTCAATAGTTTTCTTAATTTCAATTTTATTAATCTCCCCTGCAATCTATAGGGCAAAATGGATTTTTCTACTTATCAGAATATGTTATTCCCTCTCTGACCGCCAAACAATGAGAGTAAATTTCATACAGTGCTCTTCTCCCTCCCTCCTTTCCATCTATTATAATGAGTATTTTTTTAAATTTTCTTGGTCTTCATTAATTTGTTTGTTTACTTTTAGTTTACAAGATTCAGTTGCACAATTCCTTGAGTTTCAAATTTTCACCCCCTCCCTCCCCTCCCCCCATGACTGTATACAATCAAGTATAGTGTTTGCAAATACTTTCACCTTAGATTTTAGCTAGGTTATAAAGAAGGATTGTAGGAGGAGCTTAGAAAAGTTACTGCTTCCATTCTGCCATCTTGGCTAACTCCCCTCCACCCCCAGCCCTGCTCCCAGCAATTTGTTTTTAAATACTTTTTTTTTAAACTTTGAGTTCCACATTTTTCCCTTTTTCCCTCCTCACCCACCCCCACTGGGAAGATAAGCAGTTCAATGTAGGTTGTCCATGTGTAGCTATGCAAAACATTTCCATAGTAGTTATGTCATGAAAGACTAACTATAATTCCCTCCATACAACCCCGCCCCCCACTTATTATATTTTCTCCTTTGACCTTGTCTCTTTTCAAAAGTGTTTGCTCCTAACTACCCTCCCCCATCTGCCCTCCCTTCTATCATCCCCCCTCTTATACCCTTCCCCCTATTTTCCTGTATGGTAAGATACCCAATTGAGGGTGTATGTTATTCCCTCCTTAAGCCAAATTCAATGAGAGTAAGGTTGACCCATTTCCTTTCATCTTTCTGCTCTTCCATTCCATTTTAACAGTTTTCTCTTGCCTCTTTTATATGAGATAATTTAGCCTAATCTATCTCGCCCTTTCTCCTTCTCCCAATATGATCTTCTCTGACCTCTTAATTTTATTTTTTATATATCATCCTTTCATATTCAACTCATCCTGTGCTGTCTGTATATGTATACATGTGCATGCATATGCCCACACTCACATATATATTTATACACACATACACCCTCATATATATATATATATATATACATATATATACATATATATACATATATATACATATATATACATATATACATACATACACACACATCCCCTTCTAATATCCTTATAGTGAGAAAAGTCTCATTAGTTACAATTATCATTTTTCAATATAGGGATGTAAATAGTTCAACTTCAATAAGTTTCTTATGATTTCTTTTTCCTGTTTATCTTCTCATGCTTCTTGCATTTGAAAGTTAAATTTTCTGTTCAGCTCTGGTTTTTTCATCAAGAATGTTTGAAAATCTTCTATATCACTGAATGACCACATTTTTCCCTGTAGTATTATGCTCAGTTTTGCTGGGTAGGTGATTCTTGGTTTTAATCCTAGCTTCTTTGACCTCTGGAATATCCTATTCCATGCCCTTTAATCCCTTAATGTAGAAGCTGCTACATCTTGTGTTAGTTTGATTGTGTTTCAACAGTACTCAAATTGTTTTTTCCTGAGTGCTTGTAGTATTTTCTCTTTGACCTGGGAAACCTGGAATTTGGGTATAATTTTCCTAGGAGTTTTCTTGTTGGGATCTTTTTCAGGAGCTGGTCAGTGAATTCTTTCCATTTCTATTGTGCCCTCTGGTTCTAGAATATCAGGGAAATTTTGCTTGATAATTTCTTGAAAGATGTTGTCTAGATTCTTTTTTTTTTATCATGGCTTTCAGGTAGTCCAATAACTTTTAAATTTTCTCTCCTGGATCTATTTTCCAGGTCAGTGGTTTTTCCAATGAAATATCTCACATTGCTTTCTGTTTTGTCATTTGTTTGGATCTGTTTAATAGTATCTTGATTTCTCATAAAGCCATTAGCTTCCATTTGCTCCAATATATTTTTGAAGGAATTATTTTCTTCAGTGAGTTTTTGAAATTCCTTTTCCATTTGGCAAATTCATCTTTTTAAGCCATAGTTCTCCTCATTGGTATTTTGGGCTTCTTTTGCCATTTGGGTTAGTCTATTTTTAAGGTGTTGTTTTCTTTTTTTCCAAATGCTTTATTAACTTATGGTTTACATCATTCATTTCCACTAGATTTTGAGTTACAATTTTTCCCCATTTTTCCCCTACCTACCACCCCAGAATAGCAGACCCATAGGATATCCCCTCATCCAATCTGCTCTCTCCCATATCTTCTCCCATACCCCCTTTGCTTTTTCCATTAGGGCAAGGTCCTGGGCTCAGCTCCCAGATCGCTGTGCTGGCTGCTCCCTGTCAGGCTGTCAGGCTGTCCTCAGTGGGAGGTTAGCTTCTCTGTGTTGTTCTGTTGGTTCTGGAGCTGCAGAGGTTGTTCAGAGTCCCCATTTTACATAATTTGAAGTGGTGTTGGCTGGAGCACCATGGAAGTGCTGTTTCTACTCTGCCTTCTTGGCTCCACTCCCTAAGGTGTTATTTTCTTCAGTATTTTGGGGGGGTCTCCTTTAGCAGGCTTTTCATGATTTTCTTGCATCGTTCTCATTCCCCAATGTTTCCTTCACTTCTCCTACTTAGTTTTCAAAAATCCTTCTTGAGCTCCTCCATGGTCTGTAAACAATTCATATTTTTCTTTGAAACTTTTGATGCAACAGTTCTGACTTCCTTGTTTTCTTCCAGTTCCTTGCTTTGATCTTTTTTGTCCCCCAATTACTTGCATATTGAGCTCTTTGCCATGGTAGAACTCTGTTTCCAGATTGCAGAGAGCTATGTCCCAAATCACTGGGGTTTTCACAGCTGCCAGAGCTATTAGGAGGGCACCGTCTCTGCAGCCATCACAATCTCTGGCACAATGGCCACACACCCCAGGACCACCACCCAAGACCACAATCCAGATCCAAGCCGGTTTAAGTAAGAGCGATTACCCTCTGAATGATCACTTGGTCCCCCTACAATCTGCAGGACAGGAGCTCCTGAGGCAGCCATGCAGCAGTAGCTGCAGCTGTTGCACCTCCGCCATTTCCCCCCCACCCCCCCAGGCCAGGAGCCAGACAGTGCTCTTCTCCACCTAGTTCCAACAGAGTTCCTGACTGATGTTTTACTTTCTTTTTATTGTTTATGAGTTGAGGAGTCTGGAAATTGCCACGACTGCTGATGATTCACTCTCCTGAAGTCTATTCTGGCTGCAGTTGGTTGGCGCCACCCCAGGGCCAGAACTGTGTGTCTCAAGCGGGACTGCACTCAGCTCCCAACTAGCTGTGATAGACCCTTCCTGTGGGCCTGCTAAGATGACTTCAGTGGGAGATTGGTTTCTCTCTGTCACTTAGTGGGTTCTGTAGCTCTAAAATTTATTTAGAGTCATTTTTAAACAAATGCTTTATTAACCTCTGTTTTACATCATTCATTTCTGCCAGCCTTTGAGCTACAATTATCCCCCCCACCTGTTTTTCCCCTACCCACCCTCCCAGAACAGCAGTCCCACAAGACATCGCCTCCTCCAATCTGGTCTCTCCCATATCCTCCTCCACACCCCCCTCAATTCCTCCACCAGAGGAAGGTGAATCTCTGTGTCCCAATGCCCACACCCCCCCACCTCCCAATCACAAGCAAAAGAGCACTAATAATAGTATCCATATATACCTGAAACATCCAACTCCAAGACCTCAACTTTCAGATCCATTCCCTTCCTCCCCTGTCACCCACTCCCTCCGGGAAGACAAGCAACTCAGCACATGCTGTACATGTCTAGCCATGCAAAACATCACCACAGTAGATATATTGTACAAGGCTGCTTATAATTCCCTCCCACTCATCCCACCCCCCACGTGGTCCATTCCCTACTTGATCCTGTCCCTCTTCTATAGTGGGTAATTCCAACCTCCCCTCCCCCCAAGGATGCCCTCCCATCCATCATCCCCCCTCTCATCCCCCTTCCCCCTATTCTGCTGCAGGTTGAGATACCCCATTTAGTATGTATGTCATTCTCTCCCTGAACCAAATTCAATGAGAATGTGGTTTTGCCTTTTTGCCTTCCTATTCTTCCCCTCCCTTGCAGCTACTTCCCCTTGCTTCTTCTACATGAGATAGTTTACCCCACCCTGTCTCTCCCAGTCTCCTCTTGCCACTTTCCTCTCTCACCTCATAATTTCACCCCTTGAGTGTCCTCCCTTCCCAACAAATTCAACCTATGCCCTCTATCCATATATAACTGTAAACACATATAAACACATTAACATATGTTTTCACATGACCATATACCCTTCTTCCATTATTTTCATACTGAGAAAGATTTCATCAGTCATAGTTATTGTTTTTCCATATAGGAATATAAATAGTTCAACTTTGATAAGTTCCTTTTGATTTCTTTTCCCTGATTACCTTCTCAGGCATCTCTTGCTTCTTGTGTCTGGATGTAAAATTTTCTATTCAACTCTGGTTTTTTTCCTCAAGAATGCTTCAAAGTCCTCTATTCCACTGAATGACCATGTTTTCCCCTGAAACAAAATACTCAGTTTTGCTGGGTAAGTGACCCTTGGGTTCATTCCCAGCTCTTTTGCCCTCTGGAATCTCATATTCCATGCCCCTCGATCCCTCAATGCAGAAGCTGCCAGGTCCTGTGCCATTCTGATTGTTTCCACAACACTGAAATTGTTTCTTCCTGGCTGCTTGTAGTATCCTCTCCTTGATCTGGGGATTCTGGAACCTGGCTATAATATTCCTGGGAGTTTTCTCTTTGGGATCTTTTTCAGGAGGTGATTGGCAGATTCTTTCAACCTCCAATTTGCCCCCTGGATCTCAAACATCAGGGCAGCTTTCCTTGAGAATTTCTTGAAGAGTGATTTCTAGGTTCTTTCTTTGATCATGGCTTTCAGGTAGTCCAATTATTTTTAAATTGTCTCTCCTGGATCTATTTTCCAGGTCACTGGTTTTTCCCATGAGATATTTCACATTGCCTTCTACTCTTTCATTTGTTTGGATCTGCTTAACAGCATCTTGATTTCTCGTAAAGTCACTAGCTTCCATTTGCTCCAGTCTAACTCTGAAGGAAAGAATCTCCTCAGTGAACTTTTGAGATTCTTTTTCCATCTGGCAAATTCCACTTTTTAAAGCATTTCTCTCCTCGTTGCCCTTTTGGGCCTCCTTTGCCATTTGAGTTAGTCTATTTTTAAGGTGTTGTTTTCCTCAGTCAGGCTGTTGTCCCTCATTTCATACTTTTCCTGCATCCTTCTCATTTCTCTTCCCAATTTTTCCTCCACTTCTCTTATTTGATTTTTAAAGCCCTTCTTAAGGTCTTCTATGGCCTGTAACCCGCTCATGTTTTCCTTTGGGGCTTTTGGAGCAGCATTTCTGACCTTACAGTCCTCCTCCTGTTCTGTGCTTCGATCCTCTTTGCCCCCAAAGTAGGAGTCTAAGGTTGCATTTTTCTGTTTAATGTGTTTCCTTTGCCTTGGCATGTTGTCACTTAATTACTTGACTTTTGGGCTTGTTGCCATAGTATGGCTCTGCCAGACAGGGGAATTTTCATCCCGAACATGTGGAAGGACAACTTCCGTTTCTGGCAAGCTGGAAACCCACTCACGACCTCCACCCCAGATCATAATCCAGATCCAGGGAGGTTAAAGCAAGAGCAATTACCCCCCCCCCAAGACTGATCGCTGGATCTCCCTACATTTCGCAGGCCAGGAGCTGGAGATGCCTCTGAAAACTACAAAATGGCGTGTCTCCTCAGCAGCTTCTAGCCCCCAGGGGAGGAAGCTGACGCGTTCCCCAAATACTGGTTCCAAAATCCATAGGGCACTAACCTCTCACTTTGTCCTAGGCATGTCTATGTTGATAATTCTGGAATCGCCACAACTGCTGGTGTTCTGGGGTCCCTCCAGCCAGCTGCTGGCCTGGTGGCCCAGGGGGCTAAAACCACAGCTCAAGCAGACCTGGGCTCGGCTCTCTGAGTGCTGCTGTGTGCTGCCGGCTCCCAGAGTGCTGCGCTGGTCCTTCCTGCAGTGCTGCTGGGCTGTCCTCAGAGGGAGGTTAGCTTCTCCGTGTTGTTCTGTGGGTGCTGGGGCTCCAGAAGTTGTTCAGAGTCCCCTTTTACATAGTTTGGAGGTGATCTGGGGGGAGAGTGCCTTGGACATGCTGTTGCTACTCCACCATCTTCTAGAGTCATTTTTTTTACATGTATTAGAGGTGGTGGGAGCTAGAGATACACAGAGGTTCTGTTTTTACTCTGCCGTCTTGGCTCTTGCTGCTGGTTTTAATGCAGACACCATCAATGTTAGCTCTATTGTGGCTCAGTGATCTACTGGCCTCCACCTCCCCCAACAAGCAGGGGTTGTAGGAGTAGGCTATCGCATGTGGTCCATTACAGTTGACCTCCACAACAACTCTGTGATCTTGTTGTCATAATATCCCCATTATTCAGATCAAGGAATCATAGATAGCCTTGGAAGGAAGTTTCAAAGCCACATTAACTCTCTTTTTACACAGGTGGAAAGTGACCTATTCACAGCCACCCTAGTGGAAATCAGCAGCTGCTGTTCCATCATTTCAGTTATGTCCAGTTCTTTATGATGCCACTTGGGGTTTTCTTGGCAAAGATTTTAGAAAGAAAGGTTTGTCACTTCCTTCTCAGGGCTCGACCCACTGTCCCATCCAGCTGCTGGAAATGAGTAGAACCTTTCCAAAAGTGGAAATTAAGTTTTGCTTAGTAGCACCTAGTGTAGCACCTGGCACACAGATTGACTAGTGTGTCATTTCCTATTTCCAGTGAATCCATGCTGGTTCTTAAGGAACACTGTTCTGCTGTCTCAATAAAAAAAAATCCCATACCATCTCAGAGTTATAATGGAACCCAGAGAGCATCCCCAACCCCCTTATTTTATGGATAAGAAGCTGTAGTTTAAATAGGGGAAAGCACTTGGTTAAGTTTATAGTGAGAGTGAGAGTAAGAGTGGATATTTATTAAGTGCCTACATGTGCAAGGCACTGAATCCTAGCTCAGATGTTGCTCCTTCTTAATTTTCTAAGAGGACCATTGACATGCTGGAGGAATGCCTTGACTTGCCCATGAATTGGACTTAAGTGAGGTAGAGTTGCACAAAGTCATCAGCCTCACTCCCTCTTCCAGAGTCATCAAAATCTGGTGGCAAGGCAAAAGTTAGGATGGCCTGGGGTTCAGTGGATGACTTTGGTGTCTGACCAAGCTCTAAGTATTTCACATTGCCTGCTTCATCCACCTTCATGGCCATTGGAACAAATTGTTCTCATCCATCCATTCTACTGGGAGAAGTCTGCATATTCTTGGGGTAGATGTCCCCCAACTCACTGACAGGGTTGAGGCCTGTAGGTTACCCTCAACCTGGTTTAGCACACCTGCCAGGACAGCTTACTGGGGTATGACCATTGTACATGCTACAACTTCTTGGAGCCACAGGTGAGATTTGGGTAGAGGTAGATACGAAAACCCTAAAAAGGACTAAGCAAACCCTCACATCAGAGAAACTAGCCTTCCATGTATACCCCATACATACCTTTAGCTCAAATACTTGCTACCTGTGTGACCAGTTTTAGCCTCAGTTTATAGGCCTATAAAATAGACATAATAACAACACCTCCCTCCCAGGGCTTAGGTGGGGCTCAAATGAGACACTATATGAAAGTACCATGTAAATCTTAAAGGGCTATAAGATTGTTTACTCTTATTATATAGCATAGACTTTGTTTTAAACTGTAGAATGTAAATAAATTGTCCATCTAAGGGGAGAGGGGTATCTATACAAGCAACCATGAAAGAAGAATGATTGGATAATCAGTTAGCATGGATTAAATGCCTACCACCTATCTGGCACTGTGATGGGCAACAGGGAGGCAAAGAATGTAGGAGATGATGGCACCATTCTAGGCTTAGGGATTATGGCTCCAGAATCAAGACAAAAGAGTCAAACACCCTCTTTGGGGTGGGAGAACATGACAAAGTAAATACAAGTTATATACAAAGTCATCCAAAGAGGTGTCAATGGAAAGAGAGAGATGTGGAAATGAAATGGAGGAAATGGAATATCGGGAAAGGCCTCCAACAGGAGATGGGAAATGAGAGTTGAGCAATGCTGTGTGTTCTCCCCTCCTTTGGAAAGACTGGAGTCTGTGCACATCCTGTGATTACGCCATTCTAGGGGTTGCTCCTACCCATCCATACCAGCACTTTGTAACTCACAGAGATTTGCCTGAGAGGGTGGGTGACAGACATGGTCAGGGAGCCACTATGGGCTAGAAGTGGGACTGGAACCCAGGACTTCCTTACTACATGGCCAACTGTCCATGCACTGAGGTTGTGGTACATTAGCCATGGTGACTCCATTGATGTGCTTGGTAGTTTTGCCAAAATGATTTTTGTTCCTTTTCTTTTTTATTTGTTGCAAGGGATAACTTAATGGGTAGAGAAAAGGAAAGGAATATATCAGAAAATGAAAATGACTGATGTCAAACCAAAAGAGAATCTTTTAAAGAAAAGCTATGTTTTATACACATGCTATAGGTGGCAGTGTGCTTGGCACAAATTAGATGCTTGATAAAAGCTCGTTGATTGATTAGGAATATGCCTGTGTATAACTTAATTTGAAATGCATGTAACTAGCACTCTTGACTCCCCAGGGCAAATGCTGCAATTCTGCTGACATTTCTGTTGGGCTGAGCCACAGTTCTTTCTGCCTCCCAAAGCCTCACTCCCAAAGAGGGCCTGTCTCAGTTGGCTGGCTCCCTGGAGACACAATTGCCCAGAAAAGCATACTTGGGGGAAAAAGTAAAAAGCAGGCCTTATCTCCTAGAAGATGTGCCCTTTGCCAGACTTCTGTTTTGGGGGAGGTATTGGAAGGAGAAGCACAAGGGTGCCTTTAAGAGGTAAGTCACCCTCCTTCCTCAAAACAATGGAAAAACAAAACCATGTGATCCTCCCTCCTCCCCTTCTCTGTCACACACACACACACACACACACACACACACACACACACACACTTAATTTTTTGCTTCCTGTTTCAATGAATCTGAGTATTCAAGGATAGTAGTAACCCCAGGTTCTAGAGCCTCTTTCTAAAATATGGACAATTCTACAGCTCTACCTTGAAATATCCCTGTGGGAGGATAAATTCTTCTCTTCCCCATTTCCAGGTCTAATCTCAACTCTGCTTCTTTGTTTCTAAATAATGATTCTTCACAGCTCATATGTGGGCTTTTGCTGCTCCTCCCTCCCTGGCACCTCTCCTCGTTCTGAACAGACACCAACTTTGAGTGGCAGTAGGGAAGAGAGCCCCACTTCCATCATGCCTGTTTCAGTATCCTCAGCATCCTTCATCTTCATTTGTCTTTGGCTTCAATTGTTTTTGAGTCTTGGTAAAGGCCTCTCTCCAGGTCTTGGCACACAAGAGGATGAGCTTGTTGCTTCTTCTCTTATGCCCATGGAGCCCTCCTGGCCGCCCAGGAGTCCTTTCCTAAAGGGCTTCAGTTGCAGTGGGGAGGAGTAAGGGACAACTTGACGGTAAGAGCAGTGAGATGTTGAAGTGGCTTTACCCAGTCAGGCTGTGAAATCACTGTCCTTGGGGAGCTCCCACAATGCAATCGGTGCCAATTTGCCTGGTTTCCCAGAGCTGTGAAGTGTCTGAAGCTTCTAGGGGAAAATGATCCTAAAAAGGTAAGGTAAGAATATAATAATAATAACAATAACTGAGTCAAGCAAAGTTGGCAGCAGAAGGGAAAAAGGATGTCTCTAAACCTCTGAGCTTGTTCCTAACAAAACAATGTGGTTCCATAATATTAATAGTTCACATTTATATAGCATGTCAGGGTTGGAAAAGAAATATTTTCACAATAGTGTAGGGAGGAAGTGGTATAAATACTATTACACCCATTTTACAGATGAGGAAACAGGAGAATACACACACACACACACACACACACACACACACAAACACATAGATTGTCTTTATTAAATGTAAGACCCCTGAAAGCAGGGAATATGTTTGTCTTTTGCTAGCACATAGCATATATACAGTAATATATACAGTAGGCACTTAATACATGTTTTTTGATTGATCTATTGAATAAATGAAAAGATGCATCATACTATACTGGGAAGTGTTATTATCATTATTATTATTTTGCCTTTTGGAAGGGGGAAGGTAGGGCAATCGGGGTTAAGTCACTTGCTTAAGGTTACATAGTTAGGTTTTTTTATGTGTTAGGTGTGTAAGGTCCTCCTGACTCCAGGGCCGGTGCTTTATTCACTGTGCCACCTATCCCCCACACACACCCCAAGTGTTAATTTTTGAGATAGAAAGACGTGTTCAAATCTCACTTCTGACACATACTGACTGGGCAACCATCCACAAGTCACTTGACTTCATTGCTTCAGGGTTTAGGAGGTTACAAAAGGCTTGCCAATCTGTATGAGTGGAGGGACTCCCCTGTGTCTTCTTCAGTGGAGGGAGTCCTCTATACATGAGGTCCATCATAAGCATTATAAGAGAGGCATAGTTCCCAGGACTAGGGAAGTGATATTCATGCTTTAACTCTTCCCAATTATCAGATATGTAGGGCATGATGAGTTCTCAATGCAACATTTTAGAAGGATGTTCTAGAGAAGGGCCAGGGAAGGGACCTTCAATATGGTGAAGAATCCCCAGTTCATGCCTTATGAATACTTAGTGTGAAGGACTGGGGGATATTAAATACAGAGAAATCAAGTCTTAAGGGGAACATGGCAGCTGTTCCACAGTATACAGACAAGAAGAAGGAAGACTTTTGCTCTGCTTGGCCCTAGATGGCAGAATTACGAATGATGGGTAAAAATTACCAAAAAAAACCCCACCACATTTTGGCTTGGGCAACTAGGTGGTACCACGGAAAGAATGCCAGACATGGAATCAGAAAGACTCTTCTTGGTGAGTTAAAATTTGGTCTCAGACACTTACTAGCTGTGTGACCCCAGGCAAGTCACTTAACTCTGCCTCTGTTTCTACATATATAGAATGACCTGGAGAAGGAAATGGCAAAACTACTCCAGTGTCTCTTCCAAGAAAACCCCAAATGGGGTCACAAAGAGAAGACGTGACTGAAAATAACTGAACAATAAAAGCTTTGGTGTGGATGTTGGGAGCAGTTGTAGAAACGATCCTTTTTTCAAGAAGAGGTTAGATGTAGTGCTCCTGAAAGGTGTTTCCCTCTCTGAGATTCTTTACTTCCTCCCAGACTATTCCAACCCAGATTGGCTTCACCCTCCACTAAATGCCTTTCCATACAAGGCACCCAGCTTTCTGCTGATTTGTACAGCTATCCATTGGTTTCTTACATGCTAGTTATGTCTCTCAAACAAAACTGTAAATTACCATAAGGCACAAAGTCAGGGACTGTGTTCTTGGGAGGCAGCATGATACTCTGGAAAGTATACTTGCCCTCAAGTTCAAGGGTATGAGTTCAAATATCACCTTTGACAATCACTGCTAACTACTAGTGTGACTTTGGACAAGTCCCTTAACTTCCCTAAAGCTCTGATTTCCCATTTGTGAAAGGAAGGAGTTGGACCAATTCTTGACCTACAATATTATTGCAATGTTGCATCTCCTCATCATATATCACCACTATGCATGCCTACTCCCACCCCCTCATGCAACTAACTGCCAATCCTGCAACTTCTACTGCCATATTATTGCCTCTAGGATGCTCTCTTATCCACTCCCACCCCCTCACCATACTCCAGGCCCTTACAGTCTCTCCCCTGGACCATTTTCCTGGACTCCTAATAATGGTGATGCCCCAGTGTCCCTCCAATCCATCTTGTCCATGCTGCCAGACTAACCTTTCTAACCCATTGCATTGCAATGGTCATGTTGCTCCCCTGCTCCCTTCAGTTGCTCCCTGTGTCCACTGAACAAAACCACGTGCTAAATTTAGCATTTAGGATCTTTCACAAGCTTATCCTCTGCCTCTTTAACCTCACTATGCTACGACCAAACTCATTAATTCTTAATTCTCTGAATTCATCCCCTAAAACACTGCTTCTGTGCCTTTGTCTACACCATTCCTACAACACTGACCAATAATAACAGAATAATAGTGGGATGGCTGGGGAAGGAGAGGGGAGAAGAGAAGAGGAGAGGAGAGGTAAAGGGAGAGAGACAAAGACAGAGAGGAGAGAGGAGAGGAGAGGAGAGGAGAGGAGAGGAGAGGAGAGGAGAGGAAAGGAGAGGAGAGGAGAGGAGAGGAGAGGAGAGGAGAGGAGAGGAGAGGAGAGGAGAGGAGAGGAGAGGAGAGGAGAGGAGAGGAGAGGAGAGGAGAGGAGAGGAGAGGAGAGGAGAGGAGAGGAGAGGAGAGGAGAGGAGAGGAGAGGAGAGGAGAGGGGAGGTTTCTATCTGAGCCTTTCATCTAACAGATGAAAATGGTAATGAAATAAGGAGGTAATGAGACTAACTCAATACATTAGGGCACTTTGTGACCTTACAATTCTCACAGTATTTTAAGTATTTTCTTCACAACCCTAGTTTGAAGAGTTGGAGGGGGGGAGCATTAATATTCTCAATTTACAGAAGGGGAAACTGAGGCCCAAAGAAATGAAATGACTTCTAAGTGTCAGAGCTGGACCACAAATCTACATCTTTTGGTTCCATTTCTAGTACTTGAACTAGTACTTTGGTTCCATTTCTAGTACTTGAACTATAGCATGGAGGCTCTTTCTGCAATAGGCTATTGAAATGCTTCAAGGTTCAGTTCAAATGCTACAGTGTACTCCATGGAGCCTCCTCCAGTTTTCTTCATCAAAAATAATTCAGTTCTTCTACTTACTAACTATGTGACCTCAGGCAAGTCATTTAAACCCTCTGTGTCTAAGTTTCCTGGTCTGTAAAATGGGAGAATAGGATGATATCTAATTATACCTTAAAATTATATGATCTATGTAGTATAAATATGATTTATATAATGCTGTGTAGATTGTATTATCTCCACTTTAAAGATTTTAAAATTCAAAGTTGAAATAGACCTCCAAGATCATGAAGTGCACTCATCACTTAACTTTTCTACTCACTTCAGAGAGATAGAAGGAAGAAAGGAAAGGAGAAGAGAGGAGAGGGGAGGGGAGAGGGAGAGAGGAGAAAAGAGGAGAGGAGAGGGGAGGGGAGTGGAGGGAAGAGGAAGGGGAGAAAAAAGAGGAGAGGGGAGGGAAGGGGAGGGGAGGGGAAGAGAGAGGAGGCAAGGGGGGAGGAGAGGAAGAAAGAAAGAGAGGGGAATTAAAAGAAAAGAGAAAATGCAGTAGAGACTTTCATTACTTTGCCCAAGGTTATCTAGCTACCAGTGACTAATACCCAGCCCTTGGTCTCCCAATATAATACTCTTCCTGATTCCCAGGTAACATGGCACAATGAAGAGAGCTCTGACTTTGGTGTTAGTAGGTCTGGTTTCCAATCTTCCTTCTGTCACCTATTGCCTTGTGACCTTGACCAAGTCACTTAGCCTCTCGTAGACTCAGGTTCTTCATCCATTTAATGAAGGGCTTGACCTCAGTGGCCTCTAAGTTACCTTCTGGCTCTAAATCCATGACCCTATGACCCAGGGCAGCAGCCACATCTTTCCAGTCAAAGCTACTTTAAATTAACTGCTCTTGGAAAGGTCTCCAAGGCCTTTCTCTGTGCTCAATCACATATTAGAGTTGACTGGCACTGACCACACCAAGGAAAGGGCTTCATTTGAAATCCATTAGCTTGTTAATTACAGAGAGATTGCCCCCCTGTTGCTGCATGGCTGGCATGGAGAGCCCTGCACCAAAGAAACTAGGGGATGCAAGAAGGAGAGAAGAGACAGGGCCATCTCCGTGCCCTGGGAAGCCTTCCTCAGAATAGGGACTTGGTTGATTCACCCCCTGCTCTTCAGCTCTCCAACTAGGGTAGTATAAAGAAAACTGACCTGGGAACTAGAGACCTGAGTCCTAACCCCATCCTTGCCAATGACTACCACCAACTTTCATCAAGTGCCTTCTATGTGCCAGGAACTGTGTGGTAGGTACTGGGAGTAGAGAGACAAATGAAATGATCCTGCCCTCAAGAAGGTTAAATACTATTTAGGGACTGAAATTTAAGAGAAGAGAAATTAACACAAGTATATTATAAAGTTACCCAAAGAAATTTAGAGAGAGGAAAGAGGAGGAGGGAGGGATGAAGGGAGAGAGAGGGGGGAAGAGAGGGAGAAAGGGGGAAGAGAGGGAGAGAGACAGAGACAAAGAGAGACAGAGAGAGACAGAGAGGAGGGAGGGAGGGAGGAAGAGAGAGAGGAGAGAGACAGAGAGACAGGGAGAGAGACAGAGATAGAGAGATGGAGGGAGGGAAGGAGAGGGGAGGAGGGAGAGAGAGAGAGAAAACAATATGGACTTATGGACTCAGTCTTATGGACTGAGAAGACTCATGGAGAAGGTGGAACTATGCTAAGCTTGCTGGTGTCCATGATTCTTCAAGGTAGAAGTGAAGAGGGAGGACCTTCCAGACTAAGCAGAACTATGTGGGAAAGGAAAGGGGAACCCGTTGTTGCACAGAAAAGCAGGCACAAAATGGAATGCTATGAACGAGTTTGGGTGTTAGAGTTAAGAGATCTGAAGCCGAAGCCTTGGACTTGAGGCTGTCCTGGACCTTCTTTGCTGTGTGGCTCCAGGCAAGTCACTTTACCTTTCTGAGCTCCAGCTAACTTCTCTGCAAAATGATTCTAATGATATCTGCGCTCCAGCTTGCTTAGAAGAACTCTCTAATGAACCAAATCATATATTAGTGAAGTACAGGAAATCTTCCAGTACTATAGAAAACATTGATGGTGTTAGCATTATAGAGGGATACCCTCCCCCACATGAAGGGTTCTCCTGATCTGAGACTCAAACCTGTTTCCTGTATATTCACTGCTACAGTAAGTTCCAAGGGCAGCATGGATGGGAAGAAACATGTCCTTATGTGTCGGGGATTTGGAGCCACTGACACTGACTTGTGGTGTGACCTTTAGCAGCTATTCACATCTGCATTGGGTTGCAGGTTTGTTCTCTGTAAAAAACAAGATTAGATGATCTTTAATATGCCACCGAGCTCAGAGGCTCTCAGATTCTGGTAAATACGGAATTATTCGCAAAGGTGAACAACATTGCTCCATTCATTTTAGCGTTCAGCTCCCACAGCATTGGAAGCTTAAGCAGCTAACTTCTCCCTACTAGAAGCAGAAATCTGGGGGCATTTTTCAGAATTGACACATCTTGTCTGGGAATTAGAGGGAAGAACATCTTCCAGAGGATAAAATCATATGAAGGTTCTTGTAAGAGACAGCATTGGAGTGGGGGTGGCTAAGTGGTGCAGGGAATAGAGCACTGGCCCTGGAGTCAGGAGGACTCAAGTTCAAATCCAGTTTCAGACACTTAACACTTACTAGCTGTGTGACCTTGGGCAAGTCACTTAACCCCAATTGCCCTCCAAAAAGCAGAGAGAGAGAGAGAGAGAGAGCATTGGAATTGGGGTTGGGATGGCAATGGGCCCAGGACAAAACAGCCACACTGAGGGACCAGCATACTTGTGGCTTATATCTTGCTGCCTTTTTATATGAGGAAACTGAGGCTGATTTAGAGTGAGAGAGCTAGATTAATCATAAATCCAATAGAAAACATTGATCTCAAGGGGCGGCTAGGTGGCACAGTGAGTAGAGCGTCGGCCCTGGAGTCAGAAGGACCTGAGTTCGGATCCGGCCTCAGACACTTCATGCACACACACATAAAAATAAAAATAAAAACCTAGCCGTGTGACCTTGGGCAAGTTACTTAATCCCAATTGCCCTCCAAAAAGAAAAAAAAAATTGATCTCGTACTACATAAAATTTTATCATTCCTACATGGACATACACAACAGCTCGCCAAGTACTTTTTAGTGCAATAGATAAATTGATGGGTCAATTGGTGGGCAGATAGATAAATGAATGGATAGATAAATGTATGGATAGATAGAGAGATAGACAAACAGACAGAAATAGATGGACAGACGGATAGATGAATGGATGGATGATGGATGGATGGATGAATGGATAGATAGATAGATTTTTTTTTTAATTTGATGAAGGATTTACCACATGCCAAGCACTGTGCTAAGTTCTGGGGCTACAAATACAAAGAAGTAAGATGGCCTCTGTCCTCAAGGAGTTTATACTCTAATGTGGGGGGGGGGGAATACCATATAAAGTAGAAATGGGAAGGAAGTGGGGTGCATGGTATAGAGAGTCAGACAGTGGGATAGAAGCCTTGGCCTTGACATGATAAGTCTAATTCTGGCCAGTCTGAATAAGGAGACCCAGGGTCTGAGTTCAAGTTTCCAGTTAGAGGGAAATTAAGTTGATGGTAAAGATCAAGTGGCATGATGGGAACATGGTTGGATTGTAGAGTAGAAGTCTGGTCCCTGGGAAATGAAGGCAAAAGAAATGGAAACCAGGGCTGTGCTTTCATACAGGAAAGGTCTTCATTGCTCTCAATAGCATATTTAGTAGCAAATATTTTGGGAGGAGAAGCACAGACATGATCCTTGATTGAAAAAAAAAAAACAAAGAAAAAGAAAAAAGAAAACCCTCCAATGGTTCCCATATTACCTGCTAAATAAAGCATAAACTCCTAGATCTGGCATTCAAGGCCACCCTAATTTGGCTCCAACCTAACTTTCCAACCTTAGTACGTATTACCCTCCTCCATGCTCTCAATGATTCAACCAAATAGGACAGCTCTCTGCTTTGTGAATCTGCCATATACTTTCCCACCTCCATGCTTTTGATCATGCTATTCCCTGTGCCTGAAATGTTCTCCCCCCTCCTCTTTGCCTATTGAATTTTGCCACTCTTTAAAGGTCACCTCAAAAGTCCAAAGTAAGATGGGTCTGTAGCGCTTAGGGGATTGAGCATAGCAGAAGACAAGGAAAATTAGAGAGTACCCTCTCCAGTGTGGAGAACAGCACATGATTCAGACCGAAATAGGGTTTCTTCTGCTCTCTTATGGCCACTGAGCTCTGCTGGGGCTCAGAGACAAAAGAAAATGTAGGAAAGGTAAGATCTCATTGATTCTGGTGCATAATTCATTAAACCAGCATATTAAAAGATCCAGCCCATGAATTCCTGCCATAGGAAATATTCAGAAAAGATAAATATCTAAGCAGGGATTCGATGCCCCAGAACCTGAGACCCCACAAGACCTCCTGCCAGGGGTCCCCCAGCCATGCTAATCATACCAGGGTGTGATTAACACTGCACCAGACACAGCAGGCTCCCAGGACTAAATAAAGCCAAACAAACCATGCAATAAAATAAATGTTGAAAAAGCAAAACTTTCTTAAGTACAAGTCAATAGATGGGGAGCTGCTGTTTTCCTCCTCACTGTAAAGGTTCCACTTCTCCCTGTGGGTAATCCCAGACTACTGCTGCAGTCTGCAGCTCGAGTTCAAGTAAGTTCAACCAACAAAGGGAAGTTCATCTAAGTTCAACCAAAAAAAAAAAAAAGCAAAGGAAGGGAGGGGAGGGGAGAGGAGGGGAGAGAGGAAGGGTGAGGAAGGGAGGGGAGAGGAAGGAAGGGGAGGGGAGAGGAGGGAAGGAGAGGGGCTTAATAAATGTTTCTTAATAGATTACTTGATATTGAAAGAGAGAGAGAGAGAGAGAGTTGGAAGAGAGGGTGCCCTTGTTGGAGTGCTTGGGACTCTGTGACTAGAGACCAGTCAGCAAAGCAGTTCTGCGATACGACTTTTAAGCTCTGCTAATGAATGCACAAGTTGAAATTAATTTTAATAAGACACCCTTCTTTATCATTGTAGTTGTGGGGGTGTATAAGTTTTGGTGCTTCCAAGGAGGTGTGATACTAGGAAAGATGTAGTCTCTGCTCTCCTGTTCTACCCTCTGGTCTTTGCCTAGGAAGGGCCCCTGGTTCCCTGCAGCTACAAATGCTAGTGCTCCTCCTTGCTTTGCTAAAACGAGCAGGGCCCCTACCCCCTTGTGATCAACGACCAGCTCTCCTCTCTGCCCTGGAACTGTGACCCCAAATTGCATATGCGCAATCGAATTACCAATCAGTGCCAGCTGACCCAGTGTGCCAATAAGGGATTCACTGTAATCTCTTTGTGATCTGTTGTCCAGCCCTTTTTCCATCTCTGGGCTGAGCACTCGAAAATCTTCTGCTGCTGCTACTGCCAGCCGTGTGTGGGCTGCAGACAGGCCCTCACCATGGTGAGACGTCTTCTCTTACTGATCCTTTGGGTTTTACGAGGCTGGAAAAGTGTCTCACCCTAACCTTTCATTGGCTCTCCCACACCAAAATTTGATTTGACAAAACATTTTAAAGGTTTTTGGAGGGGAATGTCGGGAAAGCTCAGCTGAGTGTCTGCCCCTAATCTGCCATCTTGGCTTCCCATTTACTTTTCACAGCTCATTATTTGGTGACTCTTCGGGTGTGCTCATTCAACCAGTTGCCAATCCACCTAAATCTTTTCATTCTAATATATATCTTTCTATCCTTTCCAAACAGAAAGAATGATAGATATTGTTGGAAGCTGCAGTTAACCCCAGATATGCTATGTCTAGTCAGTATCTTGACCCCAAATGAGAATACTCAAGCACTCAAATGAATCTGGAATCTCTGATTCAGATATTCTCTCCACTGGAGCAAATTGCAGCCCATTCATTTTACCCATGCTTGGTCACTCTTTCTCAGATTCTTCCATAAGTTCTTAACAGCAGGCAACCAATTTGCTAAGAGGGCTTCTTCACTTTCTCTTAATTTGCTAAGAGGGCTTCTTCACTTTCTCTTAATATTATGATGGTATTGGAGTAGAAACAGCTCTTCCAAGCCTCTCTGCCCCCAGATTCTCCACAAACTATGTAAAAAAGGACTCTGAAAATCTTCTGGAGCCCCAGCACCCACAGAACGACACAGAGAAGCTAACCTCCCGCTGAAGACAGCCCAGCACCCTGCAGGAAGGACCAGCGCAGTGGTCTGGGAGCCGGCAGCGCGCAGAGCGCAGGAGCCGAGCCGAGCCCAGGTCCACGTGAGCCGAGGTTTTAGCCCCAGGGCGGCAGGGCCAGCAGCCGGCTGGAGGAACCCCAGAACACCAGGAACTGTGGCGACTCCAGAATTATCAACACAGACTTGCCTAGGACAAAGTAAGAGGTTAGTGTCCTATGGACTTTGGGACCTGTATTTGGGGAATGCGTCAGCTCCCTCCCCTGGGGGCTAGTAGCTGCTGAGGAGACACTCCACTGTGTAGTTTTCAGAGGCATTTCCGGCTCCCAGCCTACAAATCGTGGGGAGATCCAGCGATCAGTCTTGGGGGGTAATCGCTCTTGCTTTAACCTCCCTGGACCTGGATTGTGATCTAGGGTGGAAGTTGTGGGTGGGTTTACAGCTTGCCAGAAACGGAAGTTGCCCCCACACGTTTGGGACGAAAATTCCTCTATCTGGCCTTAAAGCCATAGTGTGGCAACAAGCCCAAAAGTCAAGTAATTAAGTGGCAACATGCCAAGGCAAAGGAAACAGAAAAATGCAACCCTAGACTCCTATTTTGGGGGCACAGAGTGGGAAAAGGACTGTGAGGTCAGAAGTCCTGCTCCAAAAGCCCCAGGGGAAAACATGAGTGGGTTGCAGGCCATAGAGGACCTTAAGAAGGACTTTAAAAATCAAATAAGAGAAGTGGAGGAAAAATTGGAAAGAGAAATGAGAAGGATGCAGGAAAAGTATGAAATGAGGGCCAACAGCCTGACTGAGGAAAACAACACCTTAAAAAATAGACTAGCTCAAATGGCAAAGGAGGCCCAAAAGGGCAATGAGGAGAAGAATGCCTTAAAAAGTCGAATTTGCCAGATGGAAAAAGAATCTCAAAAGTTCACTGAGGAGATTCATTCCTTCAGAGTTAGACTGGAGCAAATGGAAGCTAGTGACTTTATGAGAAATCAAGAGGCTGTTAAGCAGATGCAAACAAATGAAAGATTAGAAGGCAATGTGAAATATCTCATGGGAAAAACCACTGACCTGGAGAATAGATCCAGGAGAGACAATTTAAAAATTATTGGACTACCTGAAAGCCATGATCAAGGAAAGAACCTAGAAATCACCCTTCAAGAAATTCTCAAGGAAAACTGCCCTGATGTTTTAGATCCAGAGGGCAAAATAGAGGTTGAAAGAATCCACCGATCACCTCCTGAAAAAGATCCCAAAAAGAAAACCCCCAGAAATATTATAGCCAGGTTCCAGAATCCCCAGATCAAGGAGAAAATACTACAAGCAGCCAGGAAGAAACAATTTCAATATTGTGGAAACACAATCAGAACAGCCCAGGACCTGGCAGCTTCTACACTGAGGGATCGAAGGGCATGGAATATGATATTCCAGAGGGCAAAAGAACTGGGAATGAACCCAAGGGTCACTTACCCAGCAAAACTGAGTATTTTGTTTCAGGGGAAATTATGGTCATTCAGTGGAATAGAGGACTTTCAAGCATTCTTGAGGAAAAAACCAGAATTGAATAGAAAATTTGACATCCAGACACAAGAAGCAAGAGATGCCTGAGAAGGTAATCAGGGAAAAGAAATCAAAAGGAACTTATCAAAGTTGAACTATTTACATTCCTATATGGAAAAGCAATAACTGTGACTGATGATATCTTTCTCACTATGAAAATAATGGAAGAAGGGGGTGTGGTCATATGAATACATATGTGAATGTGTGTGTATATGGTTACAGTTATATATGGATAGAGGGCATAGGTTGAATTTGTTGGGAAGGGAGAATACTCAAGGGATGAAATTATGAGGTGAGAGAGGAAAGTGGCAAGAGGAGATGGGGAGAGACATGGTAGGGTAAACTATCTCATGTAGGGGAAGTGGGTGCAAAGGAGGGGGAGAATAAGGAAGGCTAAAAAGGCAAAACCACATTCACATTGAATTTGGTTCAGGGAGAAAATGACATACATACTAAATGGGATATCTCAACCTGCAGCAGGATAAGGGGAAGGGGGATGAGAGGAGGGATGATGGATGGGAGGGCATCCTTGAGGGGAGGGGAGGTTGGAAGTACCCACTATAGAAGAGGGACAGGATTATGTAGGGAATGGACCAGGTGGGGGGTGGGATGAGTGGGAGGGAATTATAAGCAGCCTTGTACAATATATCTACTATGATAATGTTTTGCATAGCTAGACATGTACAACATATACTGAATTACTTATATCCCAAGAAGGAATGGGTGACAAGGGAGGAAGGAAATGGATCTGAAATTCAAGGTCGTAACATTAAATGTTTCAAATATATATATAAATACTATTATTAATACTCTTTTGCCTATAATTGGGAGATAAGATGTGCAGGCATTGGGACACAAAGATTCATCTTCCTCTAATGGAAAAGTCGATGGGGGTATGGGAGAAGGTATGGGAGAGAGCAGATTGGAGGAAGCGATATCTTGTGGGACTGCTATTCTGGGAGGTTGGGTAGGGAATAATGGGGGGAAAATGATTGTAACTCAAAATCTGGCGGAAATGAATGATGTAAAACAGAAGTTAATAAAGTATTTGTTTAAAAAAAAAAAAAATATTATGATGGTATTAATGGAACCCTCTGCCTATCCAGCCCTTACAACATGATGAAGCCATTTTCTCATGGAACTGTCTAATTCTTCCTTTAATTCCAGCTTATCTAATTATACTATTGGTTATATGTTCCAGCCTGCTCATAACCACCACAAACCATGCCATTGGCCTCTGGGTGATAATTATATTGAATTCCTCAAAGATTTGCATTCTGTGATTCACACAGAGCCTAGCAAATCTGTCCAAAAATAGAATGAGGTCGGTGTACCTCACTCTGTTCTTTTTGTAATTTTTTTAATTTTTTGTCTTTATTAATTTGTTTGTTTACTTTTAGTTTACAAGATTCAATTCCACAATTCCTTGAGTTTCAAATTTTCTTTCCCTCCCTCCCCTCCCCACCCCCATGATGGCATACAATCCAGTATAGGATCTGCAAATATTTTCACATTAGACATTAGTCAGGTTACAAAGACAGGTTGTACTAGATGGAATGAAAAATGGTAAAGAGGAAATAAAACCAAACAACAAAAAGATAAAAGATCAAATAGTTTGCTTCAATCAGGATTCAAACTCAGTTCTTTCTAGTTATTTCTCTGGATGTAGACATCTCTCTCCATCATGAGTCTTTTGGGATTGACTTAGATCACTGCATTGCTGAGAAGAGTCCAGTCTGTCATAGTTGGTCATCACAATATGTTGCATCTGTGATTGTGTGCAAATTTCTCCTGGTTCTACTCTTCTCACTCAGCATCAGTTTATATAAACTCTCCAGGTAAATATGAAGTCCATCTGCTCCTCGTTTCTTATAGCACAATAGTATTCCATTACATGCATATACCACAACTTGTTCAGCCATTCCCCAATGGACGGGCACCCCTTTAATTTCCAATTCTTTGCAACCCAAAAAGAGCTACTATAAATATTTTTTTCCTCCCTCTTCTATGATCTCTTTGGGATATAGCCCTAGAAGTGATATTGCTGGGTCAAAAGGTATGAAATTATTTATAGCCCTTTGGGCATAATTCCAGATTGCTCTCCAGAATGGTCGAATCAGTTCACAACTCCACCAGCAATGCATTAGTGTCCCAATTTGCCCACATCCTCTCCAGCATTTGTCATTTTCCTGTTTTGACATCTCGGCCAATCTGACTGGCCTCACCCTGTTCTTAACCAGTCTTAGCAATTAACCCTTACCTTTTTAATGCTCATAAGCTCTTTCTCTGATTACCTATTCTAGAATCTCGGCAGTACAACTGTCCTCCAAATCACTCATGAAAGGGGCGGCTAGGTGGCACAGTGAATAGAGCACCGGCCCTGGAATCAGAAGGACCTGAGTTCGGAGCCGGCCTCCGACACTTAATCCGCACAAACAAAAACCTAGCCGTGTAACCTTGGGCAAGTTACTTAACCCCAATTGCCCTAAAGGGGCGGCTAGGTGGCGCAGTGAGTAAGAGCGCCGGCCTCGGAGTTTGGATGACCCGAGATCAGATCCGGCCTCAGAAAATGAGCACCCACGCATAAATCAAATGACTAGCCGTGTAACCTTGAGCAAGTTACTTAATCCCAATTGCTTTAAAAAAAAAATCACTCATGAAAACCTCATGGTGCTTCTGTGTCCTTGGCAAATCTACTTCTCTGGATCTTAGTCTCCTTTGTAGACAGCAGAAGTTGACCTGAACCATTTACCTAAAAATTAGAATTTCTCAATAGTAGGATGGGCTGCCTCAGAAGGTAATGAATTACCTTTAACTGGACAGTTTCAAGCAAAAGCTCATAAATTCCAAGCTCTAAGAGATCCTGAACATCATCTAATCCAACCTGCTCATTCAACAGAGGGGTAAATGAGAGTCAGACAAGTGAAATCACTTGCCTCAGGTCACATAGATAGTGGTAAAGCCAAGACTAGACCCTCTGACTTCAAAGCCAGTGCTGACTTCTTACACTGCTGTAGATGGGATTGCTGCTCAGGAAAGGCATGCCCTGGATGACTTCCAATGGCCCTCCCAATTCTTGAATCTGTGAATCTCTGATACTCTTTTGTATTCAAAACCTTTAGCAAACTTCCCTACATATAGTAGGCAGCTCATTAATACTAGTTGATAAGAATAAGGCATTCTTTTCTAATTCATACTAGTTGATGAGGCAGCTAAGTAGATAGAATGAGGGACCTGGAGTGAGGAAGACCTGGCCTCAGACACTTACTAGTTGAGTGGCCCTGGATAAGTCATTTGATCTCTCTCTGCCTCAATTTCTTCATCTGTGAAAACAATAGCATCTACTTTCCTGGGCTGTGACAAAGATTAAATGAGATATTATTTATAAATACTTTTCAGACCTTAAAACACCATATAAATACTACTAATGAGGAGAAGGAGGAGGATTATTAAAATGATAACACTTTGTTTCCCCAACTATACTCTTAGTTTCTTGAGGTTAGGGATTGTGTCTAATACTTAAAATCAGTATTTTATTTTACTTATTTTTATATTTATATTGTTATGTTATCTCATATCATATATTATATTATGTTATATATTACATTAGATTATATTAATTATATTATATTAATAATTTAATTTTAATTTGTATTTTATTACTAATAATTCACATTTCTATTATCCTTTGATATTTAAATAATTTCTTCACAGTTCTGAGGGAAGTAGTGCCACTACATCACATCTGAAAATCATTTCAATTTAATTCAACACATTTATGAAGAACCATCTATAGACAAGACATTGTGCTAGGTGCTGAAACTTTTAAAAAATATTACACCTGCCCTCAAAGAACATCCATTCCACTGGGGGAGGAGAGAGGGCCCTATATCACCAGGAAGGTATAAATGATGGAGGACAAAGTAGAGATCCAGAGGCAGGGACCAAAGAAGATGAGGAGAAAGAGAACTTTTTTATATGGAGGAAGGAACATCTTTTTTGAGTTTTTAATAAAGAAGGGGATCCTGAAAGGAGGATACAAGGAGAGTAACCGATATCTCTAAAGGGCCTTAAAGATTATTTATAGATGGCAAACCCATTTGAAACAAGAAGAATTTTTCATAGGTTTCCCTCACCTTGCCAAGGAGGGAACCACCAAAAAAACTTACCATCTCTTGAGCACACGTTAGGGGATGAGTGAAAAGCTCTAGTGTGAAGATCCTCCATAAATCAGTTGTTTGGTGGCCCTGGACTTTGAGAAGGGACAAGTGGATGTATTTTGCATGAGGCACAAATTTCAGAGCTAGAAGGGACCTTAGTGGACATCTATTCCAATTCATTCAATAATTTTTAGAAGAATGCCCACTACAACCCCAATAAGAGCTCATTTAGATTTTTCTTGAAGACACATAGTGGGGAACCCACTACCTCAGAGCTGGAGCAGCCCTATTGCCTCCAGGAGAGTTCTAATTGTTAAGAAATTCTTTATATCAAGCTGAAATTGATCTCCTTGAAACTTCCACACATACTTAGCTGTGCTATTCCCTGAGACAAGAAGAAAACATCTAAACTCTCATTTACATGATGGCCATTCAACTACCAGAAGACCATTATCAACTTCCCCTTAAGCCTCATCTTCTCCAAGCTAAACACTCAAAACACTGGTCAATCCATCTGAGGATCAAAGAATCCTAGATTGAGTGGATGGAGAGCAGGATGGGACCTCGGAGGCTTTGTTTGGTGCATGATTGAATGGAGGCTTGGGGAGATAGTGGGATTTGTCCAAAGTCCCACAAGTGGTAAGGGTCCAACTTGGATGGACTCCACGTCAACACAAGGCTAAAAGAATCCAGATCCCTTTTGAGGTCACTCAGTTATTAAGTGGTGTTGTGGTTTAAACCCAGGGATGCCAAAAACTGTTGTGGTGGGGTCTCTGTCCACCCCAAAACTGTTGTGGTTTCATGATGTGTTGTGGTGGAACCGTCTCAAAGAATTCAGAGTCAGACCACATCTAATCCAAGTATAGGCATTTATTGAGATTAATGCCTCTCATGAAGCAGGCTAAGTTCCAAGAGCAGCCAGCAGCTTTAGAGAAAGCAAGACAGATTTTTATAGGGTAACGATGCAATTACATAAGAGAAATTTACATAGAATAGAGGAATATGGTTAATATTAAAAAGGCAGGAGGAGTTTGTTAAGGGATTAGGTAATGGAGGAGGGATTTGTTAAGAGATTAGGTAATGGAGGAGGGGCCCCATCTATGGTTCAGTGGTTAAAAATTCTGGTCATTCTGCCCTCCAACTGGCTAGCTATTGTGGTCTTGTCTTGTTAAGACAGATAGTTAGGTATTGTGGTCCTGTCTTGGGCTAAGTGGATGATGTGATTGTGACTGAATACAAGAACACACCTGTTTCTGTGGGAATGGGTCTGGGGGCAGTTACCAGGTAGAGGCAGTAGCTAGGATCCCATTATATGGACACATCTGCTGTTTCTGTGGGAACTAAGAGTTCAGGGACATACCTGCTGTTCCAGTGAGCAGTGAGCATATACAAAGAAGTTAGGACATGGCAGGGCAGGGGGTTAGGTAGGTGCGGTGGGCCTGCTGTTCAGTAGGGCCAGGCCTATAAAGAAGTTAGAATATTGGGGCTGGGCATAGCCTTATTAGGATTCCATCAGTGGGATTCGAACCCTGGTATCTGAACTCCATGGCTAACACTCCTTTCCCTGAACCATGCTGTTTCTGTCATGGTAACTGCCCTTATCTGTAAATCATTAGCAATAGATTGAAAATGGTTCTGTATCTTCTTTGCTTCTTAGAGATATGTTCTTTCCTGAGCCACCTAACTGAACCATAGTATCAAGAGCCTGGGGACATGGAATCAAGAGCTAGACTTGGGGTTAGGACGGTCCGAACTTGAATCTGGCCTCAGATATTTACTATCTGTGTGACTCTCCTTACCTTCTGTTAGCCTCTACTTCCCTATATGTGAAATGGGGATAAGAGTACCTGCCTCCCAGGACTGTGAGGATCAAATGAGATAATATAAGTAAAGTTCTTTGCAAATCTTAGAGCACCATAAAATTACAAAGTTATGAGTATCAGGGTGAGGTAGTAAGATATAATCTCCTTGAAGGCAGGGTGCGGTATCTTAAGCACCCAGCACAATTTCAGATAATCAATCAAAAAAAAAGAAAACACCTATTGTGACCATATACTATGAAGATATAAGGACAAAATAGAATCTGTCTCTACCCTAAAGGAGAAAAATACACTGTTTTATGTGTACAGGTCCACTGTAAATGTTTAATAAATGTTTATTGGATTGAATGGAAAGATGTTCAGCCTCCCCTCCCGTGGAATCATTTCCCTCTGAGCAGAGTAAGAGGATGGGGTTTGGGTAGGCAAATTCCCAGGGTTTTCTAACACTGTGATCCTCCCTCTGTCCCTGGATAAACAGCAGTTCCCACCTAGTGGCCCTCCTGGGATCCACTAGTGATTGGAAAAGAGGGCCTATGGTTTATAATCTTGACTCCATTTGTCCTCTATCACAGTTTTGGGGTCAACAAATGGCAAGTTTATGAGGCCAGCTCTCCCTGCTGCCCACTTTTTTCCACGCATGACAGTTTTTCACTCTTCCCCAGAAAGTTTTCTCTGTGGTTCTCCCCACATTGAGGAGAAGTGAGCCAATGAAAGCCCTCATTATTTCAAATGGGGCTTGACAGACCCTAACCAAGAGCATAAAAAAACCAAGCTATTTTCACAGGCAATCGAGAATGGGCAGTTAAAACAAAGATTTGAACTCAATTATGGTCCATTAATGTCAGAGATGCCTCTGTCCATCTCTCTGGGTCCCTTGACTTCAGGAATTGCAATAGTAGAGGGTCAGGGGTCACTCACTTTAGTTATGGTCCTCTAGCTACTGGTGGCTCTCTAAAAGTCCTGGTTCTGTCAAAAGGGTTTTAAGATTCTCCATCAATCTTGGACAGGAAAAGGAGTAAGGGATTTTACTGCTGCACAAATAGTAAAAAGGCAAATGATGGTTTTGACAAGGTCTAAAACATATTCTTTATGGATCTAATCAAAAGCAGGGGCCCAGCATATACTCAGAATCTGGATTTGCTTGTGTATGAAGATGCAAATAAGTGTTCCTTGTTTCTCCATCCTAGACACTTTGGAACTACATGTCTGATGGGTAGTGGGAGTCAGACTACAACAAGAGATCCGTTTTGGACTATAGATCTGCCCCAAGGTGGGTCAAGGTTAGATCAGGCTTTAGAGGACATCTCATCTAATCCCCTCATTTTTGAGAAGAGGGAAATGAGGCCCAGAGTGGTAAGATGACTTCAGAGGCTCATAGAATTAGAGGTGGCTGGGCTTTTAAAGGTTGTCTAACGACAATAACAATAGAAGCAGCAGCAGCAAACAGTGGCTGGAATGTTTGCTGTTGTTCTTGTTCGGCCATCTTCAGTCATGACCCCATTTGAGGTTTGCTCAGCAAAGATACTGAAGTGGTTTGCCATTTCCTTCTCCAGCTCATCTTACATCTGAGGAAACTGAGGCAAACAGGAAGATGAATTTTCTTGACTCCAAGTCTAGTACTATATTCACAGTGCCACCCAGCTGTCATAGCTACAATGCACACAAAACTTTAGGGTTTGAAAAATACAGATACTGACTCATTTAATCTTCATAAGAACCCTAAGAGGTAGATACTCTTATGATTCATATTTTTCAGATGAAGAAACTGAGGTAGACAAAAGTTTAATGACTTTTCCAGGGTCATATGGCTACTAAGCGTAAAGTAGTAAGTAAGAAGAAGGAACAGAGGCCCAAAGGAATGACTGCACCTCACAGGATCATAGAGCTAGAAGGAAACTTCCAGGTCATCTAGCCCAATCCCCTCACTGAACAGATGTAGAAACTGTGACCCAGAGAGACAAATTCACTTGCCTAAGATCGCACAACTAATGAGAGGCAGAACTAGGATTTGACCCCCACATCTTTAGTCCAGTACTTTTTGCCACTGTATCATAGTGTTTTTCTTTCCTCTCTTCCATGAAGATTGGGTCCCATATACCAAAGATAGTGATCAGCTGACTGAAGCTAGGGAGAGAGAGGTCATGCAATGTCTGGAGGCATGGTCATGGATCTAGAGCACTAGACAGAAGTGTGCTAGAGCCAGTGAACCCAGCTAGAGAGATCTGATCATTAAATTTTTCAGGGTCATTATTTACACCTCAGAAATCAGTTAATACTATAAATTAGGACTTGGTTCATTATTGTGTTCATGGTTTAGACTTAACTGACAGAAAAAATACTAATGGCATATCAAGCTTAAAAGTTGACAGTGAGTACATTTCTTTTCCCAGAGAGCCAATTGTGAAATATGCCTTAAGAAAGAAGATATCTCTAAAATTATTTTCAGTGCCAGCATTAAGGTTCTGTGCCTTCTTGGCTTTGGGAAAAGAGAAAGAAAACAAGACCAAGAAAAATTCATGTGTTCCACTGCCAATTCTCAAACAAATATGCTGTATGACACTGAGCAAGTCACTTACTCTGTTTCCCATCAATATAGGGAAATCCTAATGGCTCCTCTACCTATGTCTATTTTCTTGGTATTAGGGCATACCTTGAATCATTTCAATGAATATGCCAGTGGACTTGGTATTGAGGAGAGTTCTGGATTATTGGGAATCATGGGACCTGGAGTACATGATAGTAGCACCTTAAAATTCACTAGGGCTTTCTAGATAGAAAGCCCTATCTTTCTCTCTATGTAGTTCTTTTTTTTTACTTTGTTGATACCTTTGACCCCTCCCACTAACAGCAAAGCTAAATAAAACAAATCAGCAGAGTGCCCATCTGCCACCATCTCCCTGATTCCACTTCTACTGCCCATGACCTCTCTTGAATACATACTTCTTGGTCAGTCCTCTAAAGAGGTGGGTGGACACTTCATTCACCAATCAAAGTTCTTCAAAACACCTGAAATACCAGTTAATCTAACAACCCACTAAATATGTGGTAAGTATATTCTATAGGCAAGAAAATGGGATCCCAGCTCCTGGTAAAAAGACAAAAACAAAATGTTGCCGCTTCTCCAAGATCTTACATTTTGAAATATACAAGTACATGGAATACAAAGAAAATTTAAGGAAGGAGAGAGAACAAATGAGGGAGAAAATCAAGGAAAGCTTCTTGGAGGAGGTGGCACATGAGATGCAGTATTTCAAGTTGACAGGAATATTCTAAGAAGCGGAAATGAGGAGGAAATGTATTACAGGTATAAAGTAGACTTTGTATAAATAGATGAAGGTGGGAAATGGAAAATAAAGTTCTGGGAACATCTAGTAGTTCAATTTATGTGGATAACGGAGTTTCCAAAGACAGATAACCCTCACTAGCCCGGGAAATAAGCAGTGCATTATTATTTTCTTCATGTTACAGATGAAATTAACTTAGACTCAAGTAGGTTATATGACTTTCCCAAAGTCAAACAGCTATCAGTATTCCATGTGATTCTCAAACAGTTGCCTTCTGATTCTAAATGCAATCTTGCTTCTACACCAGTGTTTTCCCCCCTTTGAAACAAACTGCTACTAATTCACTAAGAGAACTCGAGAAAATCTCTTCTTCTCCCAGGGCTTTAATTTACCCAGCTGCAAAATAAAGAAGTTGGGTTAAAATGATCCCTGACGCCCCTCTTGGTGATAGCATTTTTTTCAATCACAAACTAGTTTCGCCAAACATCCCAAAGTCACAGAATGTTAAAGGTGGAAGGGACTAGAGAGATCGTCTACCCCAACCCAGTCATTTTATAGAGGTATCTGGGTTCACAGGATCTTATCAGTCTTGACTGTGGGCTTTCAGAAGTCCTCTCCAGAGAGTTTCACAGGACTGGGAGATTTCCTCAATTTCCCCTGGCATCATAAGGCTAGCTAGCACTGGAACACTGGCTATACCTGTTATGCCTGGTCTTCTAAATAATTTTCTCTTCCTACCATGTATTTTCTTGAGAAGGTCTTTTCCTTCTGTACTCTTCAGAATTCTCCATTGTTTTTATGTTGTGGGCTGTTCATGCTCATGAAGTCCTTGTTCATTGCCCTCTGTGGTATATTACTGCTTACTTCTTTGGAGATAGGCATATTCCTTGTCTCACTGCCATCCTGGAACACTGATAGAGTGTCGGTATCAAACAGGTGATTGGATAATGGATATAAGATTAGGAAGGACCATCAAGTCCTATGTCATTTTACAGATGAAGAAACTAAAGCCCAGGGTGGGGAAGTGGTTATATAGGAACATAGATCTAGAGCTGGAAGGAACCATGAAGTCCATATAGGCCAATACTATTTGATAGATAAGGAAACTGAGGCTGAGGGAGCTGAAGTGAGTTTTCCAAGGTCACAAAGGGTATAACCATCAAGAGACAGAATGTGAATCTAGGCCTCAGGATTCCCGAGGCAGTATTCCTTCCACTGTGCCACACAGTCTAGGGAGAAAGGTGGGAGATTTATTACTCAAAGACAAACCAAAGGAACAGCTGAACCAAAAAGATGTGTTTATCTGTGCTGAAGTCAAATGATAACTGCCATTTTTTGAAGTGTCAGGACAAAACAGGGAAGACCCCCCCCCCCCCGCCTAGAACACCAAGTGGCCTCCTATGGTCAGATATTTGTGAGGAAATAGACAAGTCATGTAGAGTGAGAAGGCATGCCCCTAGTGATGAAATCATACATTCATTTGGATGTCTGAGTATCTGTCGCACCTAAAAATGATAGCAGCAGCAACAAACAGTGACAACAATAGTATTTCTATAGTATTTTAATGCTGGCAAAGCTCTATACTTATGTGATCTATTTGGTTCTAGCATCTAGTATGTTGCCCTATCCATAGCAGGTGCTTACTGTTTTTATTTTTAATATGGTAGGAATGATTGTTATCTACCACTTAGAAAGGAATCACGAAGTGTATTTATGCCAGATCTATTTCCTTCCCTCCCCAAGGAAATTAAGTCAGAAGATATTTATTTTAAATAACCCATAAAAACTGTGGTACCTAACTCCCCGTTGCTGAGTACCCAGGGAATGGCTAGATGGATTTGTTATGAAACCATCCAGAACAATGAACTCCTAGCTGGAGACCAAGCACAAGAAATGTCAGCTGGAGTAAGTGATGGACTGAGTAGGTTATAAATGATCGACAAAAGGGATGAGAAGTCTTATAAGCACATCGAATCCAGTGTTGGTATGTCAGGGCTGTAAGACACACAGCGTGGGCTAACGCTAGCCTGACAAAGTCAATAAAAAAAAATTATACCTTTCTTCAGCTTCAGCTCATATGCAACAGTGGGGTGGGGTGGTGTGTTTAGGGTCATTACTGTACCGCCCTGCAGTTGTTGTCAATGGGTATTTATAAAATGATGCTGTGGGTGGGTGGACACAGGGAAGAGGCGTACAACAGCTGTGCAGGCCCAGCTTGGCTCTTGCATCATCTGTCATAGTGTACCGAGAAGGGAGCTGGCCTGGGAGTCCGACGGCTGGGGTTGGAATCCCAGCTGCGCCATCAGTTAGAAGTGTGGCCTTTGGGGGTGGCTAGGTGGCACAGTGAATAAAGCAATGGCCCTAGAGTCATGAGCAAATCCAGCCTCAGACACTTAACACTTAACACTTACTAGCCATGTTACCTTGGGCAAGTCACTTAACCCCAATTGCTCTGACCTCCCCCCTCCAAAAAAAAAAAAGAAATGTGGCCTTTGGCTAAGTTACTTCCTCTCTCTGGGTCTCAGTTTCTTCAATTGTAAAATGGTTGAGAGGAGGGGCAGACTAGATAACCTAAGCTCTAAATCTGTGTGTAACCTAATCTTTTTATAGATGTAACCCAGACTCCTACACCCCTGAGCAGGGACACATAACAGAAGGAAAGAGTAGGGCTTTTTCCATAGAAAATGTAGAGTCAAAAACAGTTTTTCATCAGGGCAGAAATATGACCAGAACTGTGCTTTTAGGGACTGTGATAGTTTAGAGTACCAGTGTCTTAAACAACATTCACTGAGAATCAATTATGCACCCAATGTTATGTAGAGATAGAGAAAGAATTAGGCAAAGAATTATGGGATATCATCACTTCTGCACCACAGAAACATATGATTCTATTATGTGATCACTCCAGATGATCAGATTTGAATTTGGGAGGGACCTTTGAGATCATATAGTCCAATGATTTCATTTAGGAGAGGAGGAAATAAAAGACCAGGAGGGGAAATAATTTGTCCACATTTTCATATAGAGTAACAGAGATATGAGTCTAAACTCAATCCTCTGATTCAGAATTCATATTTCCTTCCTTTCAAATACACCCTGACTTCAAAACACAATAGGATTAATGTCAGGTGACATAGATAATGTTAGAGGAAACCCTTCCAAGGGTTTCCCCAGTCCCATCCACAATACTTTGTGATCTTTGAATAGACACACGCATGAAGAACACTTTCTGGAAATAGCTCACCTTCTGTGAAGAAAGTACAAAGAAGAAATATAAAAGAGAGGCTGTAAAAAGGCTATTTTCAAATGAATAATTAAGAATGGAGGGTTCTTAGAGATGCACAGATATTCAAATTTGGAACAGAGAAACAAATGGACCCAAGGTCAGGAAACTAGAAGGCACAAAGAAAGAAAAAAGACAACTTAGTATAGCAAAGTACCACTGGAGGACATGGTTTTGAATCCTGCCTTTGGCACTTACTCCCTTTGTGGCCTGAACAAGTCAATTAATCTCTTAAGGACTTGATTTCCCCACATATAAAATAAGGGGGTTCAACTCAATGGGCTCCAAATTCCCTTATAACTCTGAATTTCTAATCCTGTGAGTTTAAGACCTCTAAGATCTTTCAATCTCTAAATCTCTTATCTAATGTGCTTACAAGTTATCCTGTGCCCTTACCATGATGTAGTAGTAAGGCCAACTTGAAATTGAACCATTCTGTTTAATTCAATCTGTAAGCACCTATGTTGAGTGTGGGAAACTGAATTCTAGAATGTAACTTGTGTCTGGGGACTTGTATACTCCATGAACTACATCTATAAGACTATCCAGGGCTTATTTCCCCCTTCCCTATCCATTCAAATGATCTCCATGTCTGTTGTCTTCCTGTTTCTCTGCCTTTCCTTCTCAAGCTCTCCAAGCTTTACCTTTGAAATCCAAGTACCCAGTGATGTATGCTCCCTTTCCAGAGAAGCCCCTCAAAAGTCACCTTTCTGACCCCAAATCTTCTTGGAGATGTGGTACTTAGGGGAAAGCATGCCAGTCCCCCAGATTCAGGTTCACTGAAATAAGAGCATAGTCCATGCCCATAGAGATATAGTAGGGATAATGGACTGTACATATACATATATGACTATAATACAAATTAGAAAATATTAAGGATGTATGGGAGCTCCAACAGAGAACTCTGAGAAGGAAAATATAGGAAGGATCAATTCAAGGTAGCATTTGAGGAAAGATTCACAGAGGTGGTTTCATTGGAGGTTATCCTTAAAGGATGAGAAAGGAGCTTTTGCCAATGTTAATAGGTGGAAATTAGAGTAGAAGATGCCCATTTAGGAATGGTGTACAAAAGAATAAAGCTGCTCTTTTTGTGGTTGCAAAGAATTGGAAATTAAAGGGGTGCCCATCCATTGGGGAATGGCTAAACAAGTTGTGGTATATGCATGTAATGGAATACTATTGTGCTATAAGAAATGAGGAGCAGACCGACTTCATATTTACCTGGAGAGACTTATACAAACTGATGCTGAGTGAGAAGAGTAGAACCAGGAGAAATCTGTATACAATCAAAGACACAACATATGTGTGATGACCAACTAGGACAGACTGGACTCTTCTCAGCAATGCAGTGATCTAAGTCAATCCCAAAAGACTCATGAAGGAAAGAGATGCCTACATCCAGAGAAATAACTAGAATGAACTGAGTCTGAATCCTGATGGAAGCAAACTACTTGATCTTTTTCTTTTCATTTTTTGGTTTTATTTCCTCTTTACCATTTTTCATTCCATCTAGTACAATACTCCTTTGTAACCTGACTAATGTCTAATGTGAAAGTATTTGGAGATCTTATACTGGACTATATGCCATCGTGGGGGATGGGGGGAGGGAGGGAAGGGAAATTTGAAACTCAAGGAACTATGGAATTGAATAGTGTAAACTAAAAATAGACAAATTAATAATTAAAAAATAACATTTACTAAAGCATTGTTGATGGACTAACTCTGACAAAAAAGAATAAAGCTGCACTGGAGCAGAATTATACTAGGAAAATCCAATTTGACTCATGAATAGAATGCAGGAAGGGCAGTATCATGTGATGATGCTGGAGAAAATAGGTAGGATCATAATCTAAAAGAGCATTAATGGTTGAATTAAGAGGTTCTATTTCATTTATAGATATACAGATTTAGAACTGGAGGGAACCTCAGAAGCCATCCAGTCTAACTCTTCACTCTATAGTTGAGGAAACTGAGGCTGACAAAGAAGAAGGAATTTGCTCGGGGTCACACAGCTAGTAAATATCAGAGGCCAGATTTGAACCCAAGTCCTTGGACACTGAAGCCAAAGCTCTTTCTGTTAAATCATGCTTTCCCTTCTTAATTCCTTGGGTGATGGGGAGCCACTGTTGGATTTTGAGTAAAAGGGTGATATGATGGAACCTGTGTCATCACCTAGAACTCCAGGAAAATGCTCATGTTTGAATTAGAGTAAATAGACCAGTTGGATTTGAACACACTATGTATGAAGACGAGTGACACACAATCAGCTTATACAAACAGACTGGAATCAGATTGTGGAAGGTTTTAGTGCCAAGTAGAGGAATCTCTGTTTTATCATAGAGGCAAAAGCTTCTTGAGCAGTAGACAGGCATGGTCAGATCTATGCTTTAAGAATATCTATTCGTTAGCTGTGTAGAGAAGGGAAGACTGGAAATAGGGAAAGGCATATTGTAATGGCCCACCTGGGAGGTGATAATGACCTGAACTAGTGTGGTTGTCATGTGAATAGAGAGACAAGGATGTGTGTGTGAGTTATTGTAGAGGTCAAAATCTATAGCAGCTGGGTGGCACCATGGATAAACTGCTTGGCCTGGAATCAGGAAGACTCCTCTTCCTGAGTTCAAATCTGACCTCAGACACTTACTAGCCATGTAGCCCTGGGCAAGTCATTGAACCCTGTTTACCTAAGTTTCTTCATCTGTAAAATAAACCAGAGAAGGAAATGGCAAACCACTGCAGTAGCTTTGCCAAGAAGACCCAAAAATGAGGTCACAAAGACTCAGACACAGCTGAAATGATGAACAACAAAAATGTGAAATATATGGTAACTGGTTGGATATGGGAGGTAAAAGTGAAGAACTGAATATAATTATTATGATATAAAATCCAAAAGGATGGTCATATACTCAACAGAAATAGGAAGGTTAATGTAAGGGGCAGATTTAAATGAGAATAACAATGGGTTTAGTTTTAGACATGTTGAATATCAGACACCAATGGGATATACTAGTGGAGATGCCTTGAAATCAGTTGAGTCAAAAATTTCCCTTCAGGATTCTCAGACTTCTACAAGTTAGTGCAAGTGAGACAGAGATAGAGTTTTATTTTTTTGTAGTTTTTTTTTATTTTAATTTTAAACAAATACTTTATTAACTTCTGGTTTACATCATACATTTCCACCAGATTTTGAGTTACAATTTTTCCCCATTTTCCCCTACCCACCACCCCAGAATAGCAGTCCCACAAGATATTCCCTCATCCAATCTGCTCTCTCCCATATCTTCTCCCATACCCCCTTCAACTTTACCATTAGGGCGAGGTGAATCTCTGTGCCCCAATGCCTGAACATCTTATCTCCCAATTACATGCAAAATAGTATTAATAATAGTATTTTTATATATTTGAAACATTTAATTTTAAAACCTTGAATTTCAGATCCAGTTCCTTCCTCCCTTGTCACCCATTCCCTCTGGGAAGATGAGCAATTCAGTATGTGTTGTACATGTATAGCTATGCAAAACATTACCATAGTAGATATATTGTAAAGGGCTACTTATAATTCCCTCCCACCCATCCCACCCCCCACCTGGCCCATTCACTACTTTGATCCTGTCTCTCTTCAAAAGTGGGTACTTCCAACCTCCCCTCTCCCCAAGGATGCCCTCCCCTCCATCATTCCCCCTCTCATCCCCCTTCCTCCTACTCTCCAGCAGGGTGAGATATCCCATTTAGTATGTATGTGATTCTCTCCCTGAGCCAAATTCAAATGAGAATGTGGATTTGCCTTTTTGCCTTCCTGTTCTTCCCCTCACCTGCAGCCACTTCCCCTTGCCTCTTCTGCATGACATAGTTTACCCTACCCTGTCTCTCCCCATCTCCTCTTGCCACTTTCCTCTCTCACCTCATAACTTCACCCCTTAAGTATCAAGAGATAGAGTTTTATAGGCATGATTTTCCAAAGGGCTATTTATGATCTCTGGCCCAAATGAAATCATCTGTGGTCCTACTGGTTATCCCCACCAGACTAGATTACAATTCATCCATATTTTCTTTCCAGAGTGGTTCTTGTTATGATATATATGGCCTATATGTCCCTATTTTTCCAGTGGTTTTCCTTTTTCTAGAGCTGGAAAATAATAAAGACCCTAAAACTGGGCTCCATTTTTTACTTGATCCTAAAAGTAGGTATTGTGGGAAGAACCCTGGCATATTGAGGGTAGCTGCCAACACAGCTTCTTAGATCTTCTTTTTGGAAGGAAAGAAACTCAAAATGGGTTAACAAATCTTGCTTTAATTAATCAAATATATCATTTAAGTAGCTCAGGGAAAAAAGTCAGTACCCCAAACTTAAGAGTATACAGAGGTTACAAGCTGAAATTACAAGAAGACAGAGAAACAAATAGATCAAGCAGTCAGGCCTCCAACTGTCCAACCATTACATCTATACCTAGTAAGTTACCAGAGAGGGAAGCATCAACATCTGGGTTTCCAGAGCCTAGGGGCTCTCAATAGCTGCCCAGAGTCTTGTCTGGTCAAATCACACAATAGTTCTCAGAGTGAGCCCCAAAATAAAGCCTCACATGAAGATTTATATAGCTTTCTCCTGGGTCAGAGAATGTAACAACCCTGTTGACCCACTGCCCAATCATAAAGTATCTCCTGAAAAAAAAGCCTCCCAGCCCAGGCTCCAGGTGCACTTAAGTCTATCAAAGGGTCTAGGGGCAGGGAAGATCTTACACAATACAATCTTAGAAATATGGCAACAACATAAATTTACATTCCCGTTACATTAGGGAGAGCAAGCCTTATTATGAACACTTCATAACTGAGGAAATTAAAATTCAGAAACACTAAACATCTCATCCCAGGTCACAGAGCTAGTGGGTTGAGGAATGGTAACACACTCAGGAACTTCTACTACCCTGGGAATATGTCTCCATTGCAATCTTCATGGTGATACCATCCTTCAATTAAATTCAAATAAACATACGTTTGTCAAGCACATCAGATTATTGATTAAGTGCTGGAAGGGATTTCACAAGCATCTTGCCTAACTCCTTCATATTACAGAATAAAAAACTAAAGACAAGGGAGTTTAAGTGACCTGTCCAAGGTCACAAAGCTAGTAACATCCTGTTATAATAATTAGCTCTTTTTAATCCTTAATATGATGATTTCTATGATCCAGTTGATTTCCTTCTTTTAGTTAAAAAGAATTTTATTTTATACAAAAAGTTCTGAATTCAGTCACAATCAGTGGGTTGGAGGGTCTAATTAGGAAATTTCCCTAAAGTACAGGCAGACTTTTAGCTCTCTGACTAACTTTAAGTCTGAATGTGTCTCTAGTCAAGCCTTAACCTCTAATGGATGAGGTAAAAGCAGTTTACAGGAAGTTTCTGGGAAACAAAACAGAATTTCCAGTAGTGTCTTGGAAAGACAAGCATGTAGAAGAGAAGTCGAGGAAAGAGACAACCCTATCTTGCTCTGTCTGCAATCTCGGTCTTCTCTGAGACACCCATAGAGCCATGAATCTCCTCAATGTCTCTCTTCTCTGCCACACCTTGTCACACGTGTTCCAGCCCCTAGACTCCAGACCCTCAGAAGTTTTCTTCTTTGATTCTGAGATAGATTCTTCCTTTCACACAAATTCCTTATTTTCTCACATAATGGATTCTATAGACTCAAGGGAGTGTACCCTGCTCATACTCGGTCCAGGTCTTCCTCTGACTCCCCAGTCATTGATTTTTCCAGTATACCACACTGTATCCTTATTATATATGCAAACCACTGACCTGTGTTACTCAGATTATGGTATATCCTTGGCCCAAGGCTTGGATTCTACAATATTGTCCACAAGTACAGAGTTGGAAGTAAATGGCTGTTTGCCAACTTCTTTTGGAACAGTGGCCGTGCATTTTGTTAGAAAGAGATGATGTTGACAGTGGTGAGTGACATGTGGGGAAACTTTCAAAGGAACGTCTAGATCTCAGCTGCCTAGAGTTGTTTTCCAACTGGCTCTGTCCTACCCCAACTTTCAAAAAGGTGAGATTCTTCCAGTTTTCTCCCACATCCAGATGCACAGGTTTGTATTCTCAAGTAAAGAGCACATGGCATAAGAGCTAACATTTATATAGCAACTTACAGTTTAAAGCACTTGCCTCATAACAGTGTGGTAGGGAGTACAAGTATTTATAGAGTCATAGAGAATTACCAAATGACACAGCAGAAAAGGACTTCGGAGATGATCTACTACAACTCTCCTCATTTTCCAAAGTACATAAGGGTGAAATGGCTGAGAGGTGGCTCAGGAGGAGCTGAAGGACAATGGATTTAGCATTAAAAAATCTCAGTTCAGTTTTTGGCGTATATATTTCCTTAACAGTTGGGGCATGACTTTGTTAAAGTCATCTAACCACTCTTGGCCACAATTATCCCACATATAAAACAAGAAAGTTGGAGAGAGTCTCAAAGGACCCTTCCAGTTAGGTCTCTACACCTAGACATGTAGGAAGCCACTGAGGTCATTCAGTCCAGTGCTTCTTAAACTATGGTTCATGACCTCCAATTTAAGAAGCACTGAAGGGGTCATGAGTGGAAAAGGTTTAAGAAGCCCTGATTTTAGTCCAAGTATATCATTTAACAGATGGGGACTCTGAGGCCTAAGGATTTTCAGTAACTTGGCTTGCCAAATGTCATCCATGTAGTAAGCTTTAAAGGTATGATTTGAATCCTTGTTATTTGACTCTATAACAACTGCTCTTCACACTGTTACACACTGCCCTTCACAGTTAGAATAACGATAATAATTACAGAATTGAGGAAAAGTCATGGTTTCCTAGTCTAAGTGAGGACAATGAGACCCAGTGAGGTGAATTTACTTGTCCAGGAGCACATAAGAAGGAAGTGGCAAAAACAATTTCAGTGTCAAATTCAGCAATCTTCCTACAGCACTATACTGACTGATATCTTTCTTCTATGGCATGTGGCCTCTCCTGATCCCCTGCTAGAATTCTAAGAAAACAGCTGGATGTTGTAAGTCAAGTAAATAGTCAAAAAGTTTGGCTCCCGACCATTATGTAGCTCAACCTCATCTGAACACTGTCCACTCACCTAGTGCTGAAATGACTGGCTCTCTGCCCCATTTAGTCTTATCTCTGATAGAATGTGGGGTTCCCTGGGATATATTTCTCTACTCTGTATTGTCCACAACAAGCTAGGCAGACCTTATTTATTTCTTACTGGGCATCTTGATTGGTTATCTGTTTCCATTAGATTCATGATTCAAAGGGCTTTTTCACTGGCCACCTCAGCATGAGATCTGTTTGCCAAACTACTTCTGTCTTCCTGGAATAATGATTTATTTTAGGTTCCAAAATTCTCATATTTGTTATATATTTCAAAGAATATTTTTTCATTCTTCTTGGAGAGTGTGCAATGAGACCCATTTAGACAATTTGGAAGACCTGAGAAACAAGAGTTATGTAGGATCTGCTATAAGATGCTTCCACCTTAGTATGCTACCTTATTTCCCAGCAAGATAAGGTTTAATTTATACAATTCACTTCAATGGGATCTCACTAATAAGAAGCCTGGATGGTGTTGTGAGGGAAGAGGGATAGTTCAGTGAAATAGGAAGAGTCCTGAATTGGGGACCAATGACCAGGCATTAAGTCCTGGCTTCATCACTTAGTAACTAGGTAACATTAGAGTAATAATCTTTCTAATATGATGATTTATATTCTTTTATTTGGGGCATGGATCCATGCCATTCTGGTATTCTGACACATCTATGATCACATTGCTGATCTCCATAGTGCAGATTGCAATCCATGCATGTTTTCTTACCCTGCATGCTTCTTAGGGGTGTCCTTCCATAAAATATTTGCAGATTTTCTCCCCAATGCTCTGGAGTTTTTCTTTTAAGTGTTTTAATGTTTTGTGTGTCCCACTTCAGCATTGGAGCTGTCCATTCATCAGCTGTGGCTCTCCCTCAGTGATCTCTGCCCACCTACTTTTCCAAACATACATTCCATTGGTGATATCTTTTATGAATCTTCTTGTGTAAAATTTATTGTTGGTAATATGCTGTAGCTTACTAACACTCGTTGCAAACATTACTATAGGGCAGCCAGGTGGTGCAGGGCACAGAGTGTTGCACCTGGAATCAGGAAGACTCCTCTCTCTAAATTCAAATCTGATCTCAGATACTTCTTATCTTTGTGTCCCTGGGCAAGCCATTTCACTCTATCTGCCTCAGTTTCCTCATCTATAAAATAAACTGGAGAAGGAAAGGGCAAACTGCACCAGTACCTTTGCCAAAGGACAAAGAGTCAGACACAATCCAAGTGACTGAACAACAAACATCACCATTGCCTTTCAAGTGACACTTGGGTCCTGTTGCTTTTGCTTCTTCTAAGATCAAGGTGTTTTAGGATTTATAGCACCAGCAGAAGAATATGCAAAGATAGACTTTTTGTCAGGGAGGATCATGGAAACACTGGAAAAGCACCTTGAAAATTCCCAAATCTAATCTAATCTATCATCCTCTTCTTCAGTCTTGGACCAGCTCATTTTCTACCTGCAAAGCCTATCCAAGATGCATTGTCATAATCAGGGAAAGATATTTATCCTACAGGATCCCACCAACCTGCAGTTTGGGGTTTAAATGATGGAGTCTTATCAATTATATACTATCATTCTGGTTTGCTTGCCCCTTCCCAGATAAAAACTAGAAACATCTGAGGTTCTAGAACATCAGATCTAGACTTTCCACGCTTCACAATATTAACAGCTTTCATCAAAGAACAATATCTAAAAGGTTCCACATATAAATACTGAGACAGTTTGTTTGCCTTCCTTCTCACCCCCCCCCAAATGAATTAAGAAATTAATCTCTCCAAAATATTGAGAACCCAGATATTATTAGGCTTCTCTCCCTAAAACCTGAAGAAGGTCATTTGGAAACTGTCACTGTTTGCTACCTGTAACACACATGGATGGTATGCAATACAACTTCAGACTTGCTCTGCCTCAGGAAAAAGGGGGAAAATAATCAGTATCAATTAGTAACATGGCCACTATACAACCACTGGCAATACTTTGTGAAGAGAAGGGGATGAGAGCTGTATACAGAGGTGGTCTAATAAGTACACAGCCAGTAGGACTGCATTTCTCTTCACTGTTGCTTCCCTATCATACAACCAATAAAAACCTGTGGTGTTTCAGGCAACAGGAAGGGTTCCCTAGAACTGGGCACTTGTTTCATCCTGAGCTACTTAGCATGACATTTCTTAATAAGGTCAAGTTCTTACAGTGTGACTATTTTGCCTTTTGAAGATTAGATTTGGGTCCTAAAATGAGAGGACTTCCCTGACCCACATCCCTCTGGTACAGAGCTCTTAGTATGTCTATCGACAGAGAAAAGGGAATGGAAGCTCTGCAATGGACAGTGATCCTGTTAATTCTATCAAGTGAATAGGTTTATCTCAACTTGTTTCTGAGGTGTCTCCCTCTCCCATTCCTTTACCTCTTACATTTGGCTAGAATCTAGAATCAGAACGAAGGAGAAAAGCTACCTTCTAGAGCACATGTGATCTAATTTATACTACTGCTACCACTACTACTACTACACAGACAGACACACACACACACACACACAGACACACACACACACACACACAACTGTATTTAGAGAGTGCTTGTGGCCTGACTCTACTATCTGCTATGTTAGAGTCTTTTACCAGTCATTGATTTGAATTGAGTTGAATGGATCTGCTTGGCTTAAAGGAGAGTCTAGGACTGAAAGTGATACAAATCATCAAGGTGCTTTTGCAGGGCACCTCCCCCTGGCTCACTTCTCCAATCCCATTTTAGGTCATCATCCCTATGGCATTGGCTGTTCACCTGCTGAAATAGCAAATGTTCCTCCTTTACTTCAAGATCAACCTTCCTCCTAAATGTAAATCTGCTGACCTAGTCTCTGTCCCTGAGAACTGATATGGATAACTGACCTCTTAGAATCTCTCTTGATTTATAGCTATGTGTGCTGTCTCCCTGAAGCCTTTCCTTCCCTCCACAGACCTTGCTTATATTTGATTAATCCCTGACCTTTCCATGGGGCTTGTTCCTCCTGGAGTTGTCAACATGGCCTTAACCCCATTTCAAAAAAAGAAATATCACTGTTTACTTGTTTTCTTTGTAACAATTTTGGATAGAAAATGTGCATGAACAGAGTTTCTATGAATCTATGAACGAATTAGTAAAGGAGCAAGTGGAAACAGTATTCATTAAGCATTTTCCTCTACCCCAGACAATGAGCTAAGACTTTAGCATACAAACATGAAACGCAAGGTGCTCCTGGTCCTCAGTGACTTTACATTTTAATAGGGGAAGACAAATACTTGTCAGGGGTGGAGGGGGATGTTTGCTTTGGGAAGTCACAGATCAATAAATTGACAAACATTTTAAAAGTGCCCACTGTGCTAATCACTCGTGGTGCCAAGAAAGAAGTAAGTAGTTCTTAGTCTAAAAGGCCTTATGAGAAAATGTATGCACACACATGCGCACACACATTACATACACATATATAAATTTTAAAAACCCACAAGACAATCTGGTGAAGGCAGGAACAAACAGCTGTCAGGGGTTGGGAATTCAGACAAATTAGATCAGATAAAAAGCAGGAATTTCCATCCTTCATTTCTAACATCTCAGGATGTTTCTATTTCTCAAGAGTTATCATAACAATAATAGGTCATTTTCCTCAGAGGTTTGCTATTTATCAAGTGTTTTTATCACAACCATTGTGGAAGTTAGGAAGTAAAAATATTATAGACCTATTTTATAGATGAGGAACCAGAGGCTCCCTGAGAAGTTTCCATCCCACAGTCATATTTCTTCTGGTCAAAAGAATCCTGGAACTCAAGAGCTGGAAGGAACCCTAAAAAGTCACCTGCCCACAATATGCCAAAGACTGCCAGGCCATGTATAGCCTCAATGTTCCTGAGTGCTGCCCAAACCAGATTAAAATGGAATTGGGAAATATTTAACAAAACAAATAAAAATAAAACACAGCATAGATAACATCACAGTTTTAGAAAACTAAGCTGATATGGCAACCTCTATGGATTCATGGCCACCATTTCTATTTAGATTTGTTACCACAGATCTAGCCCTCCACTTTATGCCACAGTCCATTCCACATTTACATAGTTCTAATTATTTCTAAGAAATATCCTGTCATGGACCCTAAATATCTGTAGCTTTTAGTTCTTCTCTGTGGGGCTAAACAGAGCAAAGTTCCTCTTCCTTCCACACAACAATAAGAGGTAAACTATGTTCTACATAAAGTGAACTCCCCAACTTTTGGCCAAATACCTATATGGTGCAGAAGCAGCTGGAGATACAATGACAGACAAGTCACCCCACCTGTTCTCACAATCCAGGTCCCTAAAACGTGCTTTAAAATGGATCTCAGGGGCAGCTAGGTGGCACATTAAATGCAGTACCAGCCCTGTAGTCAAGAGGACCTGAGTTCAAATCTGGCCTCAGACACTTAATACAAATACTTGACCTTGGACAAGTCACTTAACCCCAATTACCCTACCTTCCCCCTCCAAAAAAAGCAACAAAATAAAATAAAATAAAATGGATCTCATCAAAAGATACAACATAGATAAATGACACAGATAATATGTAGATATCTGTTAGTGTCTTCCCTCCCAATCTATGTTGAAAGGATCTACTTTGAATATATCTGTATCAATTCCCTTGATATTCATTTCCCCCTCATTAGAATGCAAACTTTACAGGATCAAGGGTTGTTTCATTCTTTATACTTATATTTTGAGCACCTAGCATAAGGCCTGACACATAGTAGGTGCTTATTAAATATTAGATTAATTGAACTATAATAGAAATAAGAATATATTATCTGCATGAGAACAGTAAATGGGGGATTCAAAGTCCCAGTGTGAGAAGCTTATTCTCTCTGCTTCCAGTTTTTCTACTATCACAAAAAGTGCTTCCACAAATACTTTTGTGTACATGAGGACTTTCTTATTAATTGCTTCCTTGATGTAGAGGCATAATAATGGAATCTTGGGTCAAAGGGTATGGGCATTTTTAGTTATAGTTTAGTCTATTTACATAATTTCAAGTTGATTTCCAAAATGGTTGTATTGATTCACAATTCCACTGACAATTCATTAATATGCTTATCTCCCCACAACCCCTACAACATTGATTTGGGAAGATCCAGTAGAGAGATCTGAAAAGGTTTCACCATTAAAGTAAGAGTGACATTTCATCTGGGTTTTAAAGGGTAAGTGGACATCCACATATGGAAATCTACCAAAAGGGTCTCTCAGTAATGGTCCCATTTTGATTACAAAATTTATTATTATTATTATGATATTTCTTATGTTGAGGTGGTACTCTGGGTCCTGATTTTTCTTGCTCAGGGTCACATAGAACAATTTTACTCCTGTTATGTAATCTGTTATGTAATAGCTCTTAAACTTGACCATTCCTTCCTGCAGTTATGTCAAAGTCTGATAATAAAAGATTCCAGATTACTATGGATCTGCCTGAAGGCTGTTAACAAATGTCTTAATTATTACATTCTATTTGACCATGTACATGACAAAAACCTAAGGTCAGTGAGCGTTTAGGGCAATAGAATGTAGTCACTGAGGAAAAACCAGAGAAACCAATTAATAGAGATGGGGCCAGTTTTTATGACATAACTGAAGGAAAAAAATGGTCAGGTTCATTGCTGATCATTAAGTCCAATACCTGGGTTTCATATGCAAATAAACTGCTTCAGTTGCTCTCAGAATCTTTGGAATTCTTAGGTTAGGAGGACATTTTTTTCCTTCCCTCTATGTTTAGGCAGGGCTACATCATGAACACTTTAGATTCAGTCCTATGATAGAAAACTCATATGAAGGAGATTGAACAATGTCCCCCAGTATTCTCCTTATGGAGGAAAGTCCCTCTTTACACATGATTTTTATTCCTAATGGAGTGGGTAGAATCCATTTCCTCTACTGCTGTTGAGAAATGAAGAAGATGGCTTGTTGAAATCCTCAGTACAAATACTTCACATGTCAAATGAATCACAGAATGAGATATTGTAGATAGACCATTTTATGCAACCCACATTTGACAGAGGAGCAAACTGAGATTCATCAATGGAGTGACTTACCCACAGTCATGTTGACAGGAAGTAGAAGATCTGGGATTTGAACCAGGTATCCTACTCTTTCTTCTGCCTCACACCTGCATCCTTAAAGGTCATTATTCAAAAGATCTGTTTACATAATCCTTTCATCCGTGCAAGTCAATTCAATTCCTAAGAAAATAAAATCATGAGATTATTGATTTGGACCTGGAAGAAACTGTAGAGATCATTTAGTTCAACATCCTTTTCCAGATAGGGAAACTGGGTCCCAGAGAGGTGAAATGACTTGCCAAATGCCAAACAGAAAGGAAGTGGTAAAGTTGAGATTCTAACCTAGTCCTCAGTCTTGAAATTCAATCTAACTTAATTCAATACAACACAAATTTATTAAGCACCTACTATGTTCCAGGCAAGGTGACTAAGTAATACAATGGATACAGTTTCAGACCTAGGTCAAAAAGACTCCTTTCTGAATTCAAATATGGCTTCATACTCTTACTAGCTGTGTGACCCTGATCATGTCACTTAACCCTGTCTGCCTCAATTTCCTTATCTATAAAATGAGTTGAAGAAGGAAATGGGAAACCACTCCAGTATCTTTGAAGAGTCAGACATGACTGAAAAACTGAACAACATGTTCCACACATAGTAGGTACCAGGATGAAAAGAAATCAACTTTTGCCCTCAAGAAACTTAAATTTTACTGAAGAAATGCAGTATGAACACCAGTAAGAAAATGAAATGGATATAAGATGTAATGCCTGGCATATAGTAATATTATATATTTTTAAATTTCTGTTACTTTATTCATTTATTTTTATTATATCTTTTAAAATATTATTTATTAATATCTTTTATTTTTACATCACATACCTTTCCCACAGTATCCCTTCCCTTCTCGGTCATCCGTTATAACAATTATGAAAAAGAAAGAAAAAACCTATCAGAAAAGTGTGATATTATATACAATGTTTCATGGTCCTGTATCTTTGGGAAAAATGCTGAGGGATATGCCTCCTCATATCTTTTCATACAAAGTAATTCCTTTAAAAAAAAAAAACTTTACTTAATAAACAAAGTAAAAAAGGATTTCCTTATACAAAGTCAAACAGAAAAATATAGTTGTACACAGAACAATGAATATCTATAGCAAGCATATAGCTCGTTTGTAGTTTTCAGACTCTAATAATTTCAACCTGTAACTTTGACAGCCATCCTTCTTGTCTGAGTTTCCTTTTGGCCTTACTTCTTTATACAAAGTGACTTCCAAAGAAGACATAAGTAACAGCTCAAGGGAAGGAGAAAGGCCTCTGCTAGGATTCAGGTTACAACATCTCTGTAAGTTAACATAGTCTCATAGACTTGTGCACCCAAATTCATCAAGCTTGGAACAATCAGGCAAGAAGTGTCTCCAATTGGCTGATCCTCAGGCAGCATTCAGGGTCTGTCCCCAGGCTGGCATTGAAGCCTCTTTAACCCTGTAGTCCGGACCCTCTGGGGCCTTGTCTCTGTAAGCACAGACTTCAAAGAGCCAGATTCATTTCTTGTGCTGAGAAGAGGCAAGGATTTTACTGTAGGTGCCATTGCTAGCTCACCACAAAATATTTTTGCTTCTCCTTCTGAGAAAAAATTATCTGTAGTGGAGTCATGAAGGGTCATAGGGGGAAGAAGCCTCAGTGATCATCCAGAGTCTTCCAGGAAATCCTTTTAGAAGGTAGTACAGGTTGTGTTAATACAGTAAATGGTCTTGATTGTCTTTTTTAAATGCTTAACAATTGAATCCAAACCTGGGTCAGTGGGAAGAATGCTGGCTCTGGACTTGGAGGACCTGGACAGAAATTGCACTCCTGATGTTTACTTCCTCTGTGACTGTGGACAAGTGTTTAACCTCCCTTGTCTTCAGCTATTCTACCTAGGCAATAAGAGGCTTTGATTAGTCAGAGCTTCTTAACCTGGGAAGTAGCAGGTTTTGCTGGGGAAGGTGACCTTAGGGGCATCTCCTTGACATCCTACTCCCTTACCATATTCCTTTGTATATCCTTTCCCAACACTCCCTTCCATGTAATCTGTAGTCTAGCCATACTGGCCCATTTATTCCTCTCCATGCAAAGCACTCCATTTCTTATGTCACTGCCTTTGTACAGACTACCCCATGCCTGAAACGCTCTCACTCCTCACTTCTACACCTTAGTATACAAGCTTCCTTCAAGATGTAACTAAGCAGACTAGTAGGTCTTTTCCTAGTCTCCCAGCTTCGGGTTACTTCCCCTCTAAGGTGATCATTTATCTCCTCTGTATGAATCTCATTCATCCCTAGATAAGTACATGTCGGTTCTCTCTGAGGTTTCCCTCAATGACTCCTCAAAGCATACCACATTGAATTGTTTGGGGTGCCATATAATTATAACGAATAAAAATCCCTGGGTATGAAACCATGCACATCATTTCCAAATAGATGTTATTCATGAAATTCAGCTCAGCTTGGCCTAACACAAGTCTGATACTTGAAAATTTCATTCTAAAGCTCCCAAAACAGGACAGCTCTTATGTCCAGGGATGCCAGGGACTTTCTGGCTAGGGTCAAGACTTGAAATTACTCCTACTATGTTACTGGGACCCTATTTCTAACCTGTGTCTTCTATATGCCTCAAGGCAAGATGATATAATGAAATTGGCACTGGCTCTGAAGTTAAAAAACATTGACACACCTACCTTTCATGTAGAGTGGGGACCCAAATGATAGAAATGAACTGATTTGAGCTCAACCTTCTGTAGGTCCTTAGACTAACTCCCCCCTCAGTGGCTTCTTTCTCTTGAGCTCAGCCTTTCATGACTGGCTTTCTTCTGGACATCTTCAATTGAATGTCCCACAGGCATCTCAAACTCTAAAAATGTAATTTTCATCTTTGGTCCAATACCCAACTGTCTTCCTAAGTTTCCTGTTTTGGTCAAGAACAGCACCACCCTCGAAACCACTTAGCTTCAGGGTGGTCCTCTTCTCCTTACTTTCACCTCACGAGTCTTATTCATAGTCAAATATTGGTGTGTTTTTTTCATCATTTTTTTCAACCCATTCTCACCATCTCTTGTATGTAACTGCTTCTCTCCACTTTTACAGCTTCCCCACTGATGGAGGCTCCCAATGACCTGACGCGGAGGCTACTGTAATTACTGTAATTTGTTCTCCCTGGCTCAAATCTCTCCCCACTCAAACATATTCCTAACTCAGCTGCCAAAGTGAAGAGCAGACCTTATCATCCCCACCTACTTAGTAACATACCACCGGCTTCCTCCCACCTCCAGAATTGACTATCAAATCCTGTTTGCCATTAAAATCACTTCCCAGCTCATTCCCTAACATTTGTAGTCTTCTTCTATTTTGCTCCCCCCTCCCCACCAGACACACCCTCTACTATCCAGCACTATTGGCTTTCTTGCTCTTTCTTGCTATTCCTGGCTTAGGACACTCCATCTCTTGACTTGGTATGTTCACATTGACTCTTCCCTAAACCTGTAATTCTCTTACTCCTCATTTCTGTCTCCAGTTTTCCTGGCTTCTTTCAGACTAGGGCACAAATTCCACACTCTGTACCCTGCAAGACCCTTTGCTGGCCCCTCCAACTCACCTCAGCTTCTACCACCTTCCCTCTGAGGTAATCCTCCACTTCCATGTTCCATATTCTGGATATGCATGATTATGGCCATCCTTGACTCACTTCTTAAAGAGCCTATTCACAGAATGGCTGATATCTCACCCTAAGTGAGTACCTAAAAAGACCTTAACCTAAAAGGGCCAGGGTCTCCCAGTGCATTCTGGGTCATCTCTAGTTTTCCTGATGAATATCTGGTCACTGAACCCAGATGACTCTGGAGAAGAAAGTGAGGCTGGTGGCCTTGCACAGCCCTCCCTCACTCAAATCCAAGTCAATTGCAAGGCATGTCATCACCTCCCTGATGCCATGGTCCTCTTCAAGAATGAAGAACAAACACAGCACAATGCATGGTTATTTACATGATTCACATGCCCTTAGATTCAGAGTCTCTTGAGCATGTGGGCTGAGTTTTTGCTTTGCTTTGTTTCTCAAGCACTAAGCACAGCGGCTGCCACTTGGAAAAGCCTCACTAAATGCTTGCTGACCAAGAGTGCTTTTAGACCTCTGCTCAATAATGTGTCTCTCCAGGTTCAGCTAAAATCCTCCTGATACTCCAAACACTGCAGCTTCTCCACAAAATCATCCCCCTTCTGCTCCTCTCTGCATTAGCACCAGTTCTCTTTTCTCCTTGCATCTTCTTCCCCAAATTCAGTTCACTCATCTGAGCATGCAGCTCAGTGGTCCAGCACATCTCTGAAGTCTCTCCACTACTTTCATAACTGTCAATCAATCCATTCATTAGCATTTCTAAAACCCACTTTGACATTTGATAGCTCATTTCCAGTAAAGGAAGTTTATAAAACCCTCTCCAATAAGTTAGGAGAGGAGGATTCTTCCCAGTCCTGCAAAAAACAACAGGGCTGGGGAGGGTTTTGTATGCTTTCCCCTCCCATGCAAACTTGGCCCCCTGCACAGGGATTGCACACCCAGGGTGGGAAAGGTTGTGGGCATCTCCACATTTCCATAAGCCAGACAGTGTCCTAACTAAATCGTACAACCTCTCCATTGCCTTCCTGCCTAACACTTTCTGCACACAAGAAGTCCTTACTAGGAGCCAACTGAAAGATGAAATGTAGAGAGAATTGGGGCTGATATCAGGAAGACCTGAGCTCTAATTCTGCCTCAGATTTTACTAGCTGTGTGAGCCTGGGCAAGTCAAATAACCTCTGTCTACCTCAGTTTCTGGATCTAAAGTGAGGACAATAAAAGCACCCACACATCACGGTTATTGTGAGGATCAAATGAGGTGACATATGGCAAATGCTTTGAAAACTTTAAAGAGCTATATCAGTGCTAACTCTGATTCATAATTCTTGAGTTTAGTTGAATTTCCACAGCTCTCAGACAAATGATAGCCATGAGACCCCTGAAAATCCCTGATCTCCTAATTAACTGACAGAGCTAGGGGGCACTCCAGCAGTTGGAGAGTAAAGGGGGGGTTGCAGTTGCTGGAGGGCTGTATTGGGTGTGGCTTCAGGCATTCAATTGTCCTGGTGAAGTGCAGAGTAGAGTTTAAAATTTGAGGAGCAAAGATTTAGGGCTGGATAAGATATTGGAGGTCAAAGAGCCCAATCCCCTTATTTGAAATATTAGAAAATTAAGGATCAGAGAGGGGATAGGGCTTGTCCAAGGTTACACAGGGAGCATCATAGGGTCATAAAAGGATTGAGGAGGTCATCCAGTCCAACTGCCTCATTTTATAGATTAGGAAACTGGGCCCGGAAAGGTGAAGTGATTTGCCCATGACCATATAGGTAGTAAGGGGCAGAGGCCAGATTCTAATTCAGGTCCTTGAAAGTCTTCTTTTGTCAGGTGGCACAGTGAATATAACACCAGCCCTGGAGTCAGGAGGACCTGAGTTCAAATCCACCCTCAGACACTTAACACAAAAACTATCTGGGTGACCTTGGGCAAGTCACTTAACTCTAATTGCCCTACCTTCCCCTCTCAAAAAAAAAAAGTCTTCTTTTGTTCTGCCTCAGTAGCCCTCTTCAGGGCTTCTTCCTATATCTTCTTCTATCTTCCTATCCTATATCTTCAATCCCTCCTCATATGACATCCTTATCCTGGTGAACCCCTCTAAAAGTTCTCACAATCATCAATGCTATTTTAACACAGTATTTCAGCTAAGCAGGGCAGGGCCCAAGCTCTCCCTTCTCTGAGAACAGAAAACCCTCAGTTAGTAAATTCCTCATGGTATGTGACATGCTCTACCTGGATCATGGTGATTTCCATACTCATCACATCCTAATTCTACTGTAATCTCCCAGAGAGCAAGGACCCTACATGTCCTCTTTGCAGTCCCCCAAGGCACTTAGGACAATGCTTTACAATTAATAGGTATAATGCCAATGCTATATTCACAGCACCCATGGTGGCTATGAATATGCTGGTGTAGTTTCGAATCACAAAATGTAACAGGCTCTCCACATGGAGAACAGAACCAAATCATTTGTTCAAATACCAGAAAACTGAATCCCAAAACCAGATAGCAAAATTCATCATAGTGACCACAGAGTTGGTACATGTAACCAATGCAGCGAACACAAACATTCCCAAGTCTTCCCAAACCTTCCCCTCCATCAGTCCTTCAAAACAAAACAGGCTCCCTTAAACAAGAATGCCCCTCTCTCACTCATGCTAGCTGCTAAGCCTCCATGCTGCTTGCTCTCAGCAGTTCTGACTCTCAGCTTGCACTAAGCTTTTTATTTTGGTCATTGGCTCCTCCCTGTTCTGCCCCTTCCTGTTGCATCAGCAAGTTCCTCCTACTCTGGGTTTCACAAGTTCTGTTTCTTAACGAAGACTTGATATAATCAAGGGCAAGACTCAACTGAAATAAGGTGCTAAGTACTTGTTTGCCAATGCAAGGGGCAGGAAGATCTCCAATTCCCATTACCATTACAATAGCTACTCAGTAAATATTTATTAAAGGAATGAATCCATGAATGTGAAAATCTTCCCAGAAAAAGACAGAAAATAGTGATATGTTACTTGTCAGTAAAATTATTCTGTTTTACTGTGGCAAAGTAGATGCAAAATCCTTTCATGGGGAAGGAAACATAACACACTCCACTCCACTGACTTACTTGTCCCTCCCTGTGCCCCTCCCCAAAAAAGAGCTTTACAGCTGAGATTACTTTGGAACACAAGCATTTTATTTCCTCAAGTCTATTTAGAATTCCCTGTTCTCCCCATTTCTCAGGACACTAACAGTGACTAGCATTTATATAGCATTTTGAGGTTTGCAAAGTACTTAACATATGCTCTTTAATTTAATCCTCACAACAATCCAGGGAGTTAGATATCATTATTATTTGAACTTTACAGATGTGGAAACTGACACCAAAAAGGCTAAGTAACTTACCTAAGGTCACACAGCTAATAAATACCTGAGTTAGGATTACAAACAGAGGTCCACCTAACTCCAAGTGGAGAGCTGTATCCACTCCATCACCTGACTGCTATTTATGATGAAGGCTAAATGGGATAATTATATTCAGGTCAAGTCAACAAATGCTTATTAAATGTGCCACTTACTCTGAGAGTTGTTGGGAACACAAATACAGAAATGAAACCAACCCAGCTCACATTCTTCTGGGGAAAAACAACAGTTTTCTACTCTGGAATTCTTCCCCTCTCCTTGTCTTTTGGCATTTTAGCCCTTTACAAAAACCCACTCTAGATTACCCACAATCCACCTCCTCTGTTCCTGTTCTAATACTACTGAATGTTTTGAGAGGGGAAGACCACAACCATGCTGATTGAGACCACCACCAATATATGCTATCCCATCTCAACTGGATCATTTGGAATTTTAAAAACTGTACACATGGTAGGTACTATGAATGTTATTTTTATCTTGGGTGTGTATGGGAACAGGGATGATGGGGAGGTCAATTCTATTTCTCAGTACAGTTCTTTTGGGTTGGGGGTACTGGAGCTGACAGATCAATCCATTTCTGAGGGCTGGGAGGAACACTTGTCGAATTTTGATTGAGATGGATGAGCTATCAGCCATAGAGAGGAGGAGCAGTGCAGTGAAAAATACTTAGCCCATCTTCAGGGGCCAGAAATCAGAATGGAGACTGTTTGCTTGGCTCCTCTGTTGTCATGGCTGCATCCTGCCCTGTAGATCCAGGGTGCTTGAAAGCAATTCTCCATCCCCTCAGGATCCAGTTGAGTCCAAACAGAGAATCGAAGTCTCTCCTTGGGGAAGTCTGTGGGATCATTGTGGTTTTAATCGGACTCACTCAGCAAGATTTTGGGGGGAAAATGTGCCCTGAATTATTTTTTTAGATTTTCCTTGATGCTCCCTGTAAGTTATTGTAACAACTTCTAAACAGAATAGGCTTCATTCACTTTCTAGAGAGCAATACAAAACCAAGAGAGCATTCTGCAGTCAGAGGACCTCAGTTCAAATCCAAGCTTTGTTTCTTTACTAGCTTTGGGAACTTAGGAAAATCACTTGACCACCTCAGGCTGCATTTTCCTCATGTGTAAAATGAGGAGTTAAATTAGATGTTCTCCAAGGTCACTTCCAGTTCCAGATCTATGAGCCTATGGTGGCTGGTAAATTCCTTCATCACCCTGGACCTCAGTTTCCTAATCTGTAAAATGAAGAGGTCAGACTTGATGGACTCTTGGGTCCCTTCCAGTTCTAGAGTTATGATTGTTTGGGTTCCTGTAGTGCCAATGCAATATTTACAGCATCTATGATCACAATAAAGACAATGACTGTAAGGATCACATAATATTCAATCAAAAAATATGCCAAATTCTCCAGACAAAGAACTGAAAGATTTATTTAGACACCAGAAATTCTAATCCCCAAATCAGTAAGCTGATTCCATCATAGTACAAAAGATATTCAGAAGCCATAATAATGCTGAGAGCCACAGGACCCTTCAGCCTTCCCACAAACCAATACAAGATTAATATTTACTCACAAAACTCTCTATCTCCTTGCCTAAGCTCCTCTGTCCCCAAGTGTCTCCAACTGTCTCCCTACCAGCTTCCTGTGAGCTCTAGGGGGCAGAATTTATCTTCACAGCAGGGAAGCTCTTCAAACTCCTTAGGTCTATTAAGGGGCAGGCAAGATCTTTAAATTCCCAGTCCCATTACAGTTCCATGCTGTGGTTCTCCCCTTTCTCTCTCCACTGACTGATCTTCCTCCTAAAATCCCTTGAGGATGTTTTCTATGACTGCTCTGAAGCCTCTTCTCTCCTTTAGAATCTCTTCAAAATCTCAACCATTCTCATGATATCAATAAACATTTTGTTAAGATCAGTCCTAGACTAGAACTGAAAGGAATCTTAGGGAACTAGTGCAACCAACTTAGTTTGCAAGTGAGGAAAATCAGGATCCCAGAAGGTTGTGAGGTCAAAGGGTTAGAGCTTGAAGTACATCAGAGGCCATCTTGTCCTGCTCATTTTTTGCAGATGAGTCAGAGATGAGAAATGATTTAGGATCATAGATTTACAGTTCAAAAGGCCCTCACAGACCATCTAGTCCAAACTTGTCTTTTACAGATGAGTAAACTGAGGCACAAGACCTCATGGAAGGTCACACAGGTAAGTTAATGTGAAGACAAGATTTCATTTCAGATCTTCTGTCTTAAGAGGTAGTATGTTATAATGAAGAGGGCTCAAGAACATGGGTTCAAATTTTGCCTCATACTATACATGAGACACTGGATAAGTCATTGAAAATTTCTGGACTTAGTTCACTCATCTAAAAGAGGACAAAGTTGTACTGGATGACCCCGAAGGGTCCTTCCTTCCCCACGTCCATGATCTTATGGTCCTTCGAGTTGAGTAGCAGTGCCTGTTTCCACAATATTGCCTTAAATGTGTTTCTTTTCTCAATTCCTATTGATGGAAACACCATCTTCCACTTACCCCAGATTGAATCCCAGCTTTCACCTGTGCTCCCCTCTGTCTCAGTCTTCCAACCTAATCAGAGCTAGAAGGGGCCTTGGGTGCCATCCTCCACATTTTACACATAAGGAAACTGAAGCCTAGAAAGGTTAAGTATTATTTCCTAGGGTCACAGAGCTGATGTCAGACAAGGCTTAAAGTCAGGTCTTCATGCTTTAGTGACCATGCCAGCTACCTACCAAGCAAATGCCACATCCTCTGGACTGTACTTCCTTAACCTTTCTCTCTTCAGACCCATCTTCTGAACTTATATGAATCCATGCTCTAATTCAAGCCCTTACTACTTCTATCAAACTCTTAGAAGCACTTCCTAACCAGTTTTCTTGCTTTCTAGGCCCTTTCCTCTTCAATCCATCATCCACCCATTTGGCAAACAAGAGCTCCTAATACACAGATATGATGATGAATTAGAGGAAAACTTTCACTGAGTCCCAAATGTTTATAGGACAAAATAGAAACTTCTCAGTGTATGGTTTAGAATACATTATAATCTGGTTCTAACCTACCTTCCTAGCATTATTAATATGATTCCCTTTCATTCATCCAACATTCAGATGAGCTAGCCTGGGAGCCAGTCCTTGATTATTTCCTGCCCCCCTCCCATGTCTAGAATTCACAGAGGACAGCTCCCAGACCACCAGTATTCTCCTCCCACATCCCTGGTTTCATTTGCCTGTTGTAGAGCAGGGATATAATTCTATTGCTTCAGGAAACTCTCACTCCCAGGACAGATCAGTATCTGTTCCATGACTAATAGTCTTAGAGAGTAGACTGAAGGACTGTGAAGTTGCATGGCTTGCCCAGGGTTATGCAGCCAGCATGTGTCAGAGACAGAAATCAAATATGGGAATACTTGATGCTATCCAGAGGGTTTCTCTACACCTCATCACTTCTTGAAATTATTTTCTTCATTCAATATTCAAGTAATATGCCACCTCTTCTATGAAGCCCTCCTTGATGTAATCATATCTTTATCTCCCAGCACCTCGAACAGCACCTAATACAAAATAGGTACTTGATAGATATTGTGTATTGATTAATTAACACAATGATGCCCCCCCCCCAATAAAACAACAAGGCAAAGGTATTCTCTCCAACCTTATGTTTCCATTTCTTTTGCTTCTTCCTCTGGTTCTTTTTTTATTTCTTACCTTTTTTCTCCCACACTAGATCTCCCTATCTTGGCCAGGCTGTATGTAAATACAGCAAGCCACTCATGAGCTTAACTTTCCAGCTGACCAGCACAGGAGATGTCACCTGCTCCACTTAATTATCTGGGCCAAATCATTCCTACCTAGTCATACTAGTGGATCCTCCTTCCTGGGAGCTTTCCATATAGATGCCAGATGGTATAATCACCCAATTAGTTCTATTGCATCTCAGAACTCCTATAATCAAGCAATCCACCAATCTTAGACTCCCAAGTGACATGAGTTATAGGAATGTGTTGCCACACATGATTCCTCCTTATATTTTCCTAGAGCACTTAGAATCCCTCCTTTGTTTCTTTCAATTGCATCTTGTAACATGATTATCTATATACATACCAGAAAGCCTGAATAGACTGTCAGTTCTACGAAAGCATGAATTGACTGCCTAAATTTCTTCTTCTTTGTATATCCAGATAAAGCACACACCATTGCACGGAGACAAGAAAACTGTGATCTGGGGAATGGAAAGATCCCTGCACAATGCAAATCACAGCCCATTTATGATTTAGTTTATCAAAGGCTTAGAGCTTAAAGCACAAGTAGGTTAAATCATTTTTCCAATGTTAGCCTGAGCAATCATATTACATGTACAGAAACTGGGGTAATCAAAGGCCAAGAGGTCAGAAATTATGAGGAATGCTTGGAAAGCAGCAAATATTTTGGGACATGGAATATTTGATGGGGAGTTCTATGTGGTGAAACTGTAGGAGTAAATTGTATCCAGACTGTGAAAGGCTTTGCATGCTTGGATAAGAATTTTAGTTCTTGTCAGAACTAGAACACATTTCATCTCCCAAGATTCTCTGAGTGTACAGTGCTACAAGTGACTCCCCTGATATCCGACAAAGGCACATAATGATGAACCTCGGAAGTCATCTAATCCAATGAGAAAACAGAAGCTGGAGAGATAGAGTTGCTCAAAATCACTCAGGTAGCTTGGTAGAACAGATGAAGCAATAATTCTGGAGGTGGATAATCCAAGTCCAAATTATACCTCTGTCATGATGTAACCTTCAGTAAATTACTTCATCCTTTCTGGCTTTCACTTTCCTCCCCTAAAAGATGAAAGGTTAGGCTAGATGGCCCTGCATGCCCCTTCCAGTTCTGAACAAAGTGTCCATCTGGCTGATTCTGCCTTAAAGCCCAGTGCTTTTCATCGCTTAACCACAAAGGTACCGAGACAGAGTGGACTTATCCCATTTTCCTGACCACCATAATAACTAAGGAAAGCTTGGGCAGTCATGAGCCTTGGCAGGGGCTTAGATCTGGCTCTCCTAATCGGGAGAAGGAAGGGATGGAGGGGATAGAGGGGATGGATAAGGAAAGCGAAGACCCAGCAATCTTTGGAAAGAAAGGAAGATCCTAAATGCCAATTGAGGCATCAAAGCAGATTTCTTTTCTTTTCTAAACTTGTGTAGAGAACCTGAGGGGAGGAAGGGGAAGAAATTAAGAGAAATTTGGTGAGTTGAAGAGGAGAGAGCAGGGGAATAAAGGCATGTTAAGGAGTGGGCAGCCAGTCTGAGAATGAGACAAGCCAGAGATAAGGTGCTGTATCTATCTAATAGAAATCTTTCCTCTAATTCTGGCAGAAATTCTATCTCTGAAGCCTGTCAGTGGAGACTTAATCCACCTCTGAGGGATGGGCAATTGGAAAAAGGGAAGGGAGAGAAAAGGTGGGGGAGGAGAATGAGTGAGAGCTGAATTGAGGTAAAGACAAGGTCATTCTCATCTTCAGGGCCTCATAACATCAGTTTTGCCCACTTCTTCATACATCAGGTAAAAAAAAAGAAAAAAAGAAAAGGCATTTCAAAATTTTTCTCTCCTTGTAAAAATGCCAGCTTCATGGAGTTTACCTAGCTGGTAACACACACACACACACACACACACACACACACACACACACACACACACACACACACATTACCAGAGAGACATTGTGAGACTACCCAGATTTTGAATAAGCAACTTCCTCAGGATTTAGAGAGAAAAAGCACTGAACCTGGAGTCAGGCAAGAAACAAGTTCTCATCCTTCCCCTGACACTTAATAGGTGTGTGACCATGGGCACACTCTCTAACTTCTCTGAGCCTCACTTTTCTCACCTGTAAAAGGGGAACAATGATATGTTACCTTCCTCACAGGGTTTTAGGGAATTCAGAGTTGTCTGCTAAGTACCCTGCCTCTCCCAAAGCTTTAAAGTAGCCTGCAAATGTTAGCCATTATTATTATATTTCTCAGAAGGTCAAGTGGCCATTAACCTCCAAATCTGGTAATTGTCCAAGAGGTAGCATTATGAGTCTATTAGGATCATAGAGCTGGAAAGGACAGTAGAAGTCCTCTAATCTTATTTTTTTAGTAAATTTCAATTTTTTGCTAATATATTGTCATCATCACCTTCATTCTCCAATTTGTCCCTTCTCCTCTTCCTTTCAGCAATCTATTTTACAAGGATTAAAAAGTGGGTGAAGGGAAGTTAACAAAACAAATCATTACATCCATCAGAACAGATATTTTGTGAAGTATTCAAAACCCATAAACACATTCCTCTTTAAAAGATGGGGAGTGGAGGAGGAAAAGGGAAGGCGAGAAGAATCTCATGTCACTTCTTTGAAGCCAAACATCATCATTTCCCATGAAGTTGCAGGTGACTTGGTTATGTTCTTCCCTTTATAGTGGCAGTATTTGTGTATATTGTCTCCCAAACTCTGCTTACTGATGTTGCCTTCATTTCCATGGCTTCCCATTCTTCTCAGTAGTCCTTACATTCATATCTCTTGCATTACCATAATATTCCATCACATTCATGTACCGAGCCTTGCTTGGTCATTCCCCAATTGAAGGGCATCCACTTTCTTTCCAGTTGTCTCCTACTTACAAAAGGGGGAGGGGACTGCTCCACATTTTTGTTGTCTATGGGGTCACTTTTTTCTCATTGACCTCCTTGGGGTACATTTCTAAGGAGGAGAATCTTGGGACAGGGATAATCCCATTATTTTACAGATGCAGTTCAATTTAACTCCACAAGTATTTGCAAATTACATGCTAGCACCATGCCAGACACTGGCAAAAATGAAAGAACCCCTTCTCCCCCCCAAAAAACAGCTTCCACTGGGGATAAAGATCATACAAACAAGGAAACCAACATAAAATTTTTATGAAACTTTGAAGGGTGAGGTATAGGGTCCAGGACTAGGGAGATTATAATCCTATAATTCTCTGCCCTGATCAGACCATCTAGAGCACATCTAGAGAGTTTGGTTTGGGTTTTGGTTTTGGTTTGAGGTAACATGGAGCAATTGATAGAGTGCTGGGCTTGGGAAAAGATCTGGATTTAAATCCTGCCTGATGAATTTACTGACTATAGGACCCAGGGTAAGTCATTTAAACTCACTGTGTTTTGAGTCCTCACCTATAAAGCAAGAAGTACGGACTCTATGACCTCTAAGTTCCCTTCCAGCTCCAAATCTATACTCATGTGATGTCTTATCCAGTTCAGGGGGCCACATTTCAGGAAGATGCTAAGTGGCAGGTTTGTTCCTTACCCTGCTGACATTCTAGAAGTATAAGAATTATGGATGCCATTTACACATTAAAGCTTAGGAGTACATGCAGAGGAAGGCAACAACCATGGTGAAAAGTCATATGAGAAAACAATGAATTGTTTGGCCTGGGGAAGAGAAGACTCACCATGAACATGGTGGATTTCTCCAAAAGTTAATGTAACATACAGACATATTTGACTCTTTCAGTTTGGCCCCAGAAGTCAGAACTAGGATCAATGGATAGAAGTTACAAATGACAGATTTTGGCTTGATATCAGGACATGTTTCCTTACCATGAGCGTTGTCCCAAAGTGGTCTGGGCTGCCTCTTCCCTCTTTCTACATCTTTAAGCAGAGGCTAGGTGACTACTTTATTATGGTCGGGATCCTTGTAGTGCATTGCTTAAGTTAGATAAAGGCTGAGGTCCTTTCTAGCCTGCAAATTATGTGATTCTGTGATCAAATTCTATGATATGTATGAGTCATGCATAATCACTGATGTGTAGGTAACAGTAACACATGGAAGAGAATTAACATGCAATTGTGAGCACACACGCCTATGTTCATACACATTCACGTACATGTGAACATTCAGAGGCGCCCTCATGCCTGACTAAAAGAAACACTCATACCCACATCAAGAAGCACACAGAAACTTGCTTTCTTGACTAAAATGCTGCATTCTGTTGCTATGGTAACAGAAGTTCTCCAATCAGCAGGAAAAGAACCAAAACATGAAAACAAAGCTCCACTAGAAGGCTACTGGAGGGAGGCAAGCATACCATGTTGTTATGGAGATGGAACCTGGGCGATGGGGGCTCAGAACGATGCCTGCTTTGTTCCATGGTTTCCCTCACTGACCCTTGGTGAAAAGGAGAGGCAATCAAGCTCTATTATGCATTCCTTACACATTAAGTTTATTGGAATTGCAGGTTATTTCATGTGAGCATTAAGAGAGCCTTGAAGGATGGGAAAAGAAAAACAAAGTTATATGGTCCCCTTTCTTCCTTCTTTCCTTCCTTCCTTCCTTCCTTCCTTCCTTCCTTCCTTCCTTCCTTTCTTTCTTTCTTTTTCTCTCTCTTTCTTCTTCTTCTTCTTCTTCTTCTTCTTCTTCTTCTTCTTCTTCTTCTTCTTCTTCTTCTTCTTCTTCTTCTTCTTCTTCTTCGTTCCTCTCTCTCTCTCAGTACAATTGATTATGACCTTTTAAATGTTCTGGGCCAAACAATTCACCTTATATAGATTATTGAGTTCCCCTCCTCTCCTCCTTTTTCTTCTCATCATGATTCTGGAAGGGCCATTCCTTTGTTTTTTAGCTGAAGTGAGAGAAACTCACATTTGTTAGAGAATTCCAAAATCTTAGAATATCAGAATTCAAATCTCTGAGCTGAGAGGCACCTTAGACAGAATCTAACCCAATCCCTTCATTTTAAATATGAGGAAAATGAGTTCTCTGGAAGGAAATTGATTCATCCAAGATAACATAACACATTCTTGGTTGAGTCATTGCTCAAATACAAGAGTCCTCTTGCCCAGGTCAGTGCTGTCAAGAGTGGCTATTCACTGGCAATTCTGGTGAGAAATTTTTAGAGGCATACTAAAAAATCCCACTTTCAGTGATTCTACCATTAGAAATTAATTTCTTTGACTTTTTAATTCTTTCATCCTTAAAAGTCCTTTATTAGATGACAAAACAAGAAAATGACAAATGATGGGGAGGATGTGGGCAAATTGGAACACTAATGCATTGCTGGTGGAGTTGTGAACTTATCTAACCATTCTGGAGAGCAATCTGGAATTATGCCCAAAGGGCAATAAATAATTTCATACCCTTTGACCCAGCAATACCACTTCTAGGGTTATATCCCAAAGAGATCATAGAAGAGGGAGGAAGACCCATATGTACAAAAATATTTATAGCAGCTCTTTTTGTGGTTGCAAAGAATTGGAAATTAAAGGAGTGCCCATCAATGGGGGAATGGCTAAACAAGTTGTGGTATATGCATGTAATGGAATATTATTGTGCTATAAGAAACGAGGAGCAGACAGACTTCATATTTACCTGGAGAGGCTTGTACAAACTGATGCTGAGTGAGAAGAGTAGAATCAGGAGAAATTTGTATACAATCACAGACACAACATATGTGTGATGACCAGCTATGACAGACTGGACTCTTTTCAGCAATGCAGTGATATAAGTCAATCCCAAAAGACTCATGAAGGAAAGAGATGCCTACATCCAGAGATATAACTAGAAAGAACTGAGCTTGAATCCTGATAGAAGCAAACTAATTGATCTTTTTCTTTTCATTGTTTGGTTTTATTTCTTCTTTAGCATTTTTCATCCCACCTAGTACAATACGCCTTTGTAATTGGACTAATATGAAAGTATTTGCAGATCCTATACTGGACTATATGCTGTCGTGGGGGTGGGGGAAGGGAGGGGAAGGAAATTTGAAAATCAAGGAACTATGGAATTGAATCTTGTTAACTAAAACTAAACTAATAAAAAAAAGAAAAACAAAAAAGTCCTTTATTAAAACATAATCATCACTTGAAGTGGGTTCCTCATATACTACACTTCATCTGCTACTAGCCTAGATTTCAGAACGTAGGACAGAGCTTGAGTTACAAAAATGATCATCTAATCCAATGCCCTAATTATTTTAAAGAGGAGGAAAATGAGGCTTTTGGAGGTGAAGTGCTTTGTCCAGTGTCACAAAGGTGGTAAGTAGCAGGGCCAACGTTTGAACCCAGATTGTCTAACTCTGCAGCTCAATTTGTCCTGTGAGAGAAAATGAAGAGTGAAAGATGATGTGTATGTTGTGAGTCTGAACAACTGGGAGGGTGCTGGTGCCTTCAATCACAGTAGAGAAGGTAGGAAGAGGCAGGGGGTCAAGGGGAAAGAATGGATCCAATTTTAGTCATGTTGAGTATAAGATATCTATGAGATAACCAATTGAAGATGTTCAATAGCCATTGGAGATGCAAGAAATGAGAGAGGGTAGGACTGAATAAGCAGATATGATAATAATCTTCATAGTGATGGCAATTGAATCCAGAAAAGCTGAGGAGTTCACCAAGCTAAATAGAATAGAGAGAAGTGAGACTGCTGTAGTGGACATTCACACAGTCCTAATTATTGTTGTTGTTCATCCTTCATTTTCATCATGGGGTGATGTCTTGACTTGCATGTGAACTGGATTTAAGTGAAGCAGCGTTGAGCAAATTCAGCAGCTTCACTCTCTTCCAGTCATTGAAGTTCAGTAGCAAGACAAAAGTCAAGAACACCAGCGATGACCCGGGATGCAGTGTGACATCATGGCATCTTTGATGTCTGATCTCTGATGTCTAAGCTCTCCTTAGAACCTGCTTCTATCTTCATTGCCATTGGAACAAAATGTTATCCTCTGCCCATTCCAGTAGGGGAAGTTTTCACATGCTTAACTTAGATATTTCCCTAGCTTATTGATGGGTTTCTGCCTGTCAGTTACCCACAACCTGGCTTAACCCATCTTCCAAGATGCTTTTACCAATGGGTGGAGCCAATGCACATGCCTCTTGGAACCACCAATTTTCCTAAGATGATGTTGTTGTTGTTGTTTTCAAAGATGCAAGCTCACCTGGAAATGGGCAGGTTGATGACATTGAACATACAAAAACTGAATCAAACTGGAACTGTGATTTGGGAGCATCTCCAAATGAACTTGGAGTCATAAGACCTGAGTTCTAATACTGGCTGCACTACTTAGTAGCTGTGTGACCTTGGATATCACTTCCCCTTGCTAGGTCTCAGTTTCCTCAACCAGAAAATGAAGAGATTTGTACTATATGGTCTCTAAATTATATCTATGATTCTATAAGTGTCAATTGGTACCAGGTCCCTCTTTTCAATCACCCTCAAATATTAATCCCTGAGAGGCAGCTGGAGCAATGAAAATTGGAGACAGAAAACCTCAGTTCAAATTCTATCTTTTCCACTTGCTTTAATTTCTATTTTCAAAGGTCCCTTCCCACTCTGAAAGCTTTGGACTCTTTGAAAGGAAAAACTCCCTATTCCATTTAGAATCTTTGACTGAGCAGTAACTAAAACTAGCTGATTTGTCTTATTGCTGGCCTCTGGTAAAGGAGACTCCCTCTCCCTGCTTAGACAGCTCCCAAAGACTAAATTCATATTAATTTCCCCCAAGATACCTCTTTTTCCTAATGAGATTTGAAGGCTTAGTCTCTGATAAGGAATGGGATATTATTTTGTCATAATGGGGTTTCATTTTCGTATTGCTGGATTGGAAAGTAATTAAAAAAAAACAGCAATACGTCCCAAATGGTTAATGATCCTCAGCAAACAATCTGTCCAAAGTAGGAAAGATTTCTTTTCCAACCTGACAGTTGATCTATAATCTGGTTCTGCTTGGCTGATGTTCCTCCCAATGAGGTGCTATAGGGTTTCACACAACCCACCTCCAAAGTGTCATTTCACATGACATTGGCTTCCAAGAAGGCTCATAAAATTCATGGGCGAGGAATTTCTGGAGCAAGCTGTATCTTATTAGAAAAACTTGTCTCTAGCCTCCACTGGGACTTAGAAGACATGTGTTTAAATCTGCCTCCACCTAGACTTGGAAGATCTAGGTTTAAATCCAGACACTTGCTATCTACATGACCTTAGTCAAATAACCACCTCTCTGGGCTCAGCTTCCTCATCTGTAAAATGAGACGGTTGAACCAGATGGCTTCCAAGGCCTTTGCCAGCTTTAAATCTCTTTCCTTTTCAATCGGCAAGAATGGTAGCCTCCATAGAGTGCTAAACATGGAGTTAGAAGGATTTTTATTCAAATCCTGCTATAGACATTTACTAGGTATATAACTGTGGGCCAGTCATTTATCATATGTGATCCTCTGCTTTCTTTTGTTTGGGGGAGCTCAGTTGAGGCAATATCTGCAGCATCATCTGAAAATTTTAAAGGTCTATTTTAAGAAGAATAGGGAAAGTGGTATGCTGGAGCCAGCTCAAACCTGCTCCCAAGAGCCAATTTTCAGAGTGAGCATGTAGACCTGGGAAAGTGGCAAAGGCTGCAAACTGGAGCTTATTTGATTGTTTTGTTGATACTCTAGACATGGAAAAGTGTTAATAATATAGATTTAAACTTCAACATCTGTCACAGGAATTTTGTTTGGTTTTGTTTTTTCAGAGAGTCAATTGTTAACCATTTCCCAGTAAGTACACCCTTAGATAAGTCTAGGGATAAGAACTGGCCCCTTTGCACCAGCTTAGGGAACCACGAGATGAGGACACTATCTTTTCCAGTATAGTCCAAGGTCTCCTGTATAAATTATGGGCTTAGAAGTTTGCCTAGAACATGGATGATTTAACTGACTTACCTAGGGTCATACAGACATGGTATATGTCAGAAATAGGACTTCCTGACCATATAAGTCAGTTATTAGTGAGTAGAGCCGGTATGGTGGGTCCTATGAAAGGAGTGGTTTTTAATTGGATGCAAAGTGTTTTTCTTAAAAAGGTTCTGTAAATGATTGTACCACTGAAAACAAGGACATAAAACAGGTACTGAGGGTGAAATAATAGGCAGATGGGGAAGAGATTTTGTTAAAGCAGTAGGTGACAGTCAGGCAGGCAACCAAGTCCAAGGATAATGATGATTGACCAAGCTATGAGACCAGATTTAATTAACAGAAGAATTTCTGGGAAGTGAACCATGAGCTATGGCCCCAAGAAGCTTACAGTTGCTCAGTTCTGGTGGTCTAAGTGTTTTCATCTTATTTCCTTTATTTTTTGTAAAGAAGGGATAGGACTGCTAGTCAGATGGGATGGGGCAACAGAAACACTACATAGGAAAGGAGAAAATATGAATTCTGATTTTATTTGATTCCTCTTTCAAGGATACTAATTTATGGACCAGAAAAGACAGTACAAAGATGTCTAATATGGAGCTGAAACCTAAAATATAATAACAGGATGCCCAGCTGCCCAGGATGAGCTCATGTCATTAGTCCCTATTGAATTCCCAGGATACTGACAGAACAGCATGTGATCAGGGTACTAAGGGAACCGGCATTTTGTTTCTGACACAATAACAGTGATCTTTGAAAAATCATAAAGGACAAGAGAGATACTATAGGACTAAAGAAGGGCAAATGGTATTCTGATTTTTTAAAATAAGAAATGAAGTAGAATCTGCAAGCTATGAACTAATCATCTTGACTATCCCTACCAGAATTCTAGAACTCATTATGAAAATAACATTCAATGAACACATAGAAAAGGAAACTATATTCCCAAAAAGCTAACATGATTTTATCATAAACACGTCATTTAAGACTAATATCAGTTTTCTTTTTGTCTTGGTTTATTGACCAGTAGATCAAAGGGTTGTTATAGATATACTTTGATCAGATTTTAGCAAAACTTTTGACAAGTGTTGTCATCATCATCTTCTGCATGATAACAATTCAATATAACAGCCTTTAGTCTATACTTATGTGCCAGGAACAATGCTGACTAGTACCAGGAGTTCAAGGCCAAAAAAATAATGTCTGCCTTCAAGGAGCTGACATTCTACTGTATTCTACTAGTGCTGTGAGCTAGATAACAAGGGAGCTTGATTTAAAGTTGGTTGAATGGCCAAACCCAAAGAGCGGTCATTGATGATTCAGTGTCAGCTTGGAAGTTCTTTCTTGGTTTACCCCAGAAATATGTGCTTGGCATTGGACTCTTTGACATTTTCTTATGAATTGGAATTGGTGACATGATCATAAATTTTGCAAATGACACATACTCAGCTAATGTGTCAGATGCCAGAGGTTGAATCCAAAAGGTAGATAAGCTAGAATGTTGGACTAAATCTAATAAGGGCAATTATGACAGACTGAAAAGCATTTTAAGCTACATTGAAAGATATAGTTGCTGAAACCAACGACCTGATAGCCTTGCAGTATTCCGCCATCATCATATCACTGAAATGATTTGGTGACTAAATTGTTGACTTTTTTGTCACCCATTCTACCCTGTTTCTTATTATGAATCTTTCCCCTATCCTCATTTGTAAAGGTCATACTAGTTCCATTAGTACCACTGGTAGCACTAGTACCCTTCTTCTCTATCTAATAGTGTGATGATTTAGAACTAGGTAATTTTTCAATTTAGATTTCTTGTTCTATGTGGTATAAGATATTTGTGTAAATATATTTTCTGCCAGAATTCTCTCCCATTTTCCCCCTAGTTCTTACAGAATAAAGGAGTCTATACTAATTGTTCTTTTTTTAAATTTTATGTTTATTTTTAGTTTACAACATTCATTTCCACAAGGTTTTGAGTTACAAGTTTTCTCCCTCTCTTTCCCCTACCCACCACCCCAAAACAGAGATCCCACTGAATATCCCCCTCTTCCAATCTGCTCTTTCCTATATGCTCCCGCATTCCCTCTCCAACTTTCCAGTATGGTGAGATGGATCTCTATACCCCAGTGCCTGTATATCTTATTTCCCAGTGCATGTAAAAAAATAATTTTTTAAACATTTGATTTGAAATCTTTGAATTCCAGATTCTTTCCCTTATTCCCTCGTTACCCACCCTCACTGGGAAGATAATCAATTCAATATAGGTTGTATATGTGTAGTTACACAAAACATTTCCATAGTGGATATACTGTGAAAGACTGATTATATTTCCCTCCATCCTATCTCACTCCCCCACTTGTTCTATTTTCTACTTTGACCCTGTCCCTTTTCAAAAATGTGTGCTTCTAACTACCCTCCCCCTCAATTTGCCCTAACTTCTATCATGCTCCCTCTTATCCCTTTCCCCAATACTTTCCTTTAGGGAAAGATGCCCAATTTAGTATGTATGTAATTCCCTCCCTAAGCCAAATTACATGAGAGTAAGGTTGACCCATTCCCTTTTGCCTTCCTGTTATTCCCCTCCATTGTAGAAGTTTTCCCTTGCCTCATTTATAAGACATAATTTACCCTATTATATCTCTCTCTATCTCCTCTCATTATATTCCTCTCTCACCTCTTAATTTTATTTTTTAAATGTCATCCCTTCCTATTCAATTGATCCTGTGCCCTCTGTCTATATACCTGTACACATGCATACACACACATTCACATATGTATTCATACACACATATACACTCCTATATAGACATATATATGTATGTATGTATACATACATACATACACACACATTTATATTCCCTCCAACTATCCTCTTACTGAGAAAAGTCTTATGAGTTACAATTATCATTTTTCCATGTAGGAATGTAAATAGTTCAACTTTGATAAGTTCCTTAGGATTTCTTTTCCCTGTTTACCTTCTCATATTTCACTTGCTTCTTGTATTTGAATGTCAATTTTTCTATTCAACTCTGTTTTTTCATCAGGAATGCTTAGAAGTCCTCTATTTCATTGAATGACCATATTTTCCCCTGAAACATTATACTCAGTTTTGCTGGGTAGGTGATTCTTGGTTTTAATACTAGTTCCTTTGACCTTCAGAATATCATATTCCAAGCCCCTTGATCCCTTAATGTGGAAGCTGCTAGATCTTGTGTTATCCTGATTGTGTTTCTAAAATATTCAGATTGTTTCTTCTTGGCTGCTTGTAATATTTTCTCCTTAGTCTGGGAATTCCAGAACTTGGCTACAATATTCCTAGGACTTTTCTTCTTGGGATCTTTTTCAAGAGGTAATTGGTGAATTTTTTCAACCTCTATTTAGCCCTCTGGTTCTGAAACATCAGAGCAATTTTCCCTGAGAATTTCTTGAAGGATGATATCTAGGTTCTTTTTTTGATCATGGCTTTCAGGTAGTCCAATAATTTTTAAATTATCTCTCCTGGATCTATTTTCCAGGTCAGTGCTTTTTCCAATGAGAAATTTCACATTGCCTTCTGTTTTTTCATTGTTTGGATATGTTTAATGGTATCTTGATTTCTCATAAAGTCACTAACTTCCATTTGCTCCAGTCTAATTCTGAAGGAATGATTCTCTTCATGAGCTTTAGAAATTATTTTTCCATCTGGCAAATTCAGCTTTTTAAGACATTCTTCTCATTGGCTTTTTGGGCCTCTTTTGACATTTGAGTTAGTCTATTTTTAAGGTGTTATTTTCTTCAGTCATATTATTGACTCACTTTTAATGATTTTCTTGCATCATTCTCATTTCTCTTCCCAATTTTTCCTCCATTTCTCTTACTCAATTTTCAAATTCCTTCTTAAGCTCCTCTATGGCCTTTAACCAATTCATATTTTTCTTGGAAGCTTTTGGTGCAGGAGTTCTGACTTCATTGTCTTCCACCCATTCCATGTGTTGATCCTTTTTGTCCCCCAAAAGGAATCTAAGGTTTGACTATTGTGCTTTCTTTGCTTCCTTTGCTTGCTCATGTTGCCACTCAATTACTTGACTTTTGAGCTTTTTGCCACAGTAGAACTCTCCTTGCAGAGAAGAGAGCTTTGTCCTAAATTGGTGGGGTTTACACAGCTGGTGGAGCTATTATTTGGGTGCCCTCTCTGAAGCCTCCACAAGCTCTGGCACCTGGTCACACACCCCCGGACCTCCACCCAAGACAGCAATGCAAATCCAAGCAGGTTAAAGCAAGAGCAATTACCCCTCTGAATGGTCACTTGTTCCCCCTATGATCTACAGGCCAGGAGCTCTGAAGCAGCCATGCAGCAGCAGCTGCATGGCCTCAGTGCTTCTGTAGCTTCTCACCTTCTCACCCTGGGGGTAGAGGCTAAACATCACTCTTGGTCCCCCTCTTACCAAAGTCCACACTGACCTTTTACTTTGCCTTTGGCATTTGTGGGTTGATAATTCTTCAAAATGCCACAGCTGCTGGTGACCCAGTCTCCTGAAGTCCACTCAAACCGCTGCTGGTCGGCACTGCCCTGAGGCTAAAACTGAGGGCTCACACATGCTGGGCTCTGCTCCCAGTACACTGTGATGAACGCTTCCTTTCTGCCTGCTGGGCTGCCTTCATTGGGAGATTTGTTTCTCTCTGTCACTTTGTGTGTTCTGTAGCTCTAAAGTTTGTTTAGAGTCATATTTTATAGGTATTTTAAGTTGTTATGGGGGGATCTCCAGAGTTTTCCTGCTTCTACACTACCATCTTGGCTCTGTCTCTCTGTACCAATTGTTCTTGCTCTTGGCTTCTATGGGTCAGGCTGCTATGCCTATTGATATCTTAGTCTTGCTTATCTAGTCTGTATCACTACTTTCTGTTCCATAAATTTTAACCTGTATCAACTGTATTTGACTGTTGCACCAGAATGATAAGTTAAAATTTCAAGAGTATAAACTGTCTGTGGGGAGGGGAGGAGGTATAGTATGCAATGTAAGAGCTATGATAGAGACTGAGCAGGCAGAGAAGTATTCCAAATGAAAGTCATTCCACTTATCCATTAGGGGATCCCGAAGTTCCCCTTATCTTCCACTTTACTTCCTACCAGCTGGAGATTATTGCATGGCAGTTGTTTGGATAAAAAAAATAATCAAAATAACTTATATAGGTCACCTCACTTGACCCTCAAAACAACCCATTAAGTAGGTTCTATTATTATCCTTACTTACAGATGAGGAAACTGAGGCTGGGAGAGATTAAGTTACTTTCCCAGGGTCATACAACTAGTAAGACCTTTGATAAGATTTGAACTCAAGTCTTCTCACTTCAAAGTGAAATAAATAAGCAATTTTCTGTGACACCTAGCCTCTAGACAAGAAAGCACTGCTTAAGATGGAGCCTGGATGGCATGCTTGCAGAATGAGCTCATGGACTACAGACTGTGGGAGCCAGAACAGTTTTTGAGATGATTTTTGTTACTTTTCCCCTGAGATTCTGGTAGGAGGTCTGGAAAGGTAGTTGTCACTTCAAGTCTTTAGCAGAGGTGCTGCCAACGATGTAGCTGTCCCCTAGTCAAAGCTGCAAGTATTGACAGCTGATTTTAATTGTCTTTCAATTGCATGAAATAAATGTACCTGTGAAGATATTTTCTTTTGTGTCATGTGAAGATGAAATGGAGATTAAAATCTTATGAAGAAATAAGGTACAAATTATATTTGGATATTTCTCCAGTGCTACAATTTGGGGGTGGGGCTGAGCCATGAACCAAATTTATGGTAGATTTTGTGACATATTACATCCAAATGATTTTGTGTTTTTAACCCCAGCCAGAGTCAAATGGACTTGTCCTAAAGTAGAGGACAGATGCTTTAGCATAAGTACAGGGGAATAATTACCCTACCCATTGGCATTAGCTAAACCGTCTTTCTGCTTGGGGACTAGTCTACCCCTTGGGAACACTTCCTGCCTCCATTAGCAGTAGTTCGATAATTATTGCTTTAAAATATAATTTGAGAATTTATTCCTCCTTTTATAATGATCATTTTATTTGATATTCTTGACCTTTTAGATCCTGTTATTTTATTCAATTCTACTAAGATTTCCCTTGGTAATTTGATTGGTATGCTGTAAATCTGTGGGTTAACTTGGATAAGTTGTTTTTTTTTTTAATTGGCCCAGACTAGCTAATATCATTGAATGTGAATTTCTGATTTGACCACTCAACGGAAACTGTTCTGTCCAAGAATATAAATGATTTATTAATTATAAAAACCACTAGTCTTTTTAAAATTCCTCCATTCTATGTGAGCTCTCTGTATTTCTTGACACTAACAAGTACCCTTTACTCCAGAACCCAGATTTCCTATAGTTTTTATGGCACTCTCATATCTTAATTCTCCTCCTCCATGTTTGACCATTTCTACTTTTCATTCGTTATTTCCTCATAATTCACCTCCTATTCATTAAGTATGGATGTCACCCAAGGCTACCTCCTTGGCCTTCCCCTTTCTATAGAACTTACACCTCAATAATCTCATCAGGTGTGATGGGGTCACATGTAATCTGTCTGGACGTGAATTTCAAATCTGATCCCTGATCTCTCTCCTGAACTTTAGTCCCACATTGCAAATTGTCCTCCCTATGCTATCTCTTCCTTCTAAATCACATAGCTACCAAGATGATTTTCGTAAAGCAGAAGTTTGGCCCTGTTGCTCTTCCAGTCAATAAACTCCAGTGCTAGCCTTTTACTGTAAGAGCAAATTCAAACTTCTTTGCCTGTGAGTTAAAGACCCTTACAAAATGGCTCCAACTGACCTTTATGTGTGTGTACATATATATTTACATACATATATACACACCTAAATGTGTATGTGTATATATGTGCATATATGTGTATGTATTTATATATATATGTGTGTGTGTGTGTGTGTGTGTGTGTGTGTGTGTATGTGTGTATCATATCCCTTCTCACACTCTCCAATCTAACGAAATGGACATTATTCCCCATAAACATCATTATGTCTCCAGCTTCTTTTTCTTTGCTCACTTTTCTCAGTCTTAATTTGCTACAACCGCTGTGTTCCCTCAAAGCCCAGCTCAAATCTGATCTTCTACATGAAAGTTTCCTTGTCTCATGAGAGCTTAGAGACTACCCCTCTCCCAACAGAATGTACATTCTTCAAAGGACGTTCTGTAAAGGACATTTTAAGTTTGTGATTCCTTCAAAAATTCATTTTGAGATACAAAATAAAGAATACAGGAGAGAGGATAGAGCTGGTTAAGTAGATTTCAAGAATGATCTTCATAGAGATGCTAATTGAACATATGGGAACTAATGAGATCACCAAGCATGATAGTATAGAAGGAAAAGAGAAGAAGACCCCAGATAAAGTCTCAGGGGACATCCAGGTTTAGGAAGCATGACCTGGATGATCATTGGTAACTTATCAATATTACCAAAAGTACTTTGAACTTTGTTCTTATATAATTTGTATTTACTTTTCTGTGTACCTCTTGCCTCATTAATCCTCTGAGTGGTCAATGAATATTTTTGTCTTTATAATCCTTGCCCACTAGAATGTTTGCACTGAAAAGTCACTTAAATGTTTGTTGGGCAGAATTGAATCTTTCTCTTATTGCTTAGTTCTTAAAATGATTCTGTACACATTTTTTCATTCTCATATTTATATAAGTTCATTATGTTTCTTGGTAAGTTAATTCTCCAAAATTTCATGCATTTTGTAGCTATTTTAAATAGAATTTCTCTTCCTGCCTTTCCTAGCTGGATTATGTTAGTAATGCACAAAAATGCTTATTGTATTATGTAGAAATGATTTTTATGGCTTTATTTTGTATCACGCTACTTGTGGGAACTATTAATTTTCTCCTTTTTTCATTGATTCTCTGGAGTTTTCTAAGGAAAACACCATATTATCTCTAAGTTATGATAATTTTCTTCTCTCTTTGCTAATGTTTATGCCTATAATTTACTTTTCTTGATTTATTGCTATAGTTAGCATTTCTAGTACTATACAAAATAAGGATGGATCTGGAATACTACTGCTTCTCCCCAGTGATTAGGAAATATCTCAATGTTCCCTTATTACAAATAATGCTAGAACATTGTTTTATATACATACTTTTTACCATAATAAGAAAAGGCCCTTCCATTCTTGTGAGTTTTTGCATTTTTAACATAAATATGTGAGGGTGATACTATGTTGAAGGCCTTTTGTGAATTTATTGATAAAGTTTGTCAGTTTTATTACTAATATAATTAATTATGCTAATTGTGTTATTACTTCTGAAACCTATTTAAATCCTCGGTATAAATCCAACTTGGACACAATGATATTTTGACATATTACTGTACTTGTTTTGATAATATTTTATTCAGAGTTTTTGCATCCATTTTCATTAGTGATATTGATCTATAGTTCTTATTCTCTGCTTCTTGCCTCTCTGGGTTAGGAAGGGAGACCATAGTTGTCTCATAAAATTGATTTGTGTAGAGTGTCTTCCTCATTTTTGAGAATAATTTACATAGCATTGAAATTAATTACACTTTAATTGTTCCTCACACTTCACTTACAAAGATATCTGGGCCAGAAGCTTTGGGATTTTTTGTCTCCACTTATTTCAAAGGAAACTCCCTTTTATGTTCAAGTTGTCTTCCTTGGGTGGGACTGTGTAATCAAGTCAAGTCAACAAGCATTCATTAAATACTTACTACATATCAGACATAAGGCTGATGCTGGAGATGCAACAAAAGGCAAAAAAAGAATTTCTGCCTTCAAAGAGCTCAGATTATAATCGGGGAGACAATGCAAATAACTAGATAGATAGATAAGATAGATGCGATGTAAATGTAAATTTTAGGATGTTATTTCCTGCATTATCTGGGTAGTTTATATTTTATATCTGCCTCTTCCTTTAAAATTGCAGCTTTGCTAGGATATAATGTACTAAATAAAACCGATGAGGCATAAGGATAAAGAGTTATCCTCAAAGTCAGGAAGACCTGAGTCCAAATCCTGCCTTTGACACATTCTGGCTGTGTGAGTAATGCAAAGTGACCTTACTTCCATGCTCTATGCAGCTTCCTAATATGGTAAATTACACTGGTGAAAGGCATTTCCTCACCTGGGAGTTCCCTATATCAGTGAAATCACAGGTACAATCCTTATACTTCTCTCTATATTTAAAGTAATTTCTAATATTTAATGTCTTTCTCCCTATTCACTTTGAATTCACCCTTTTTTTTAAACAAATGCTTTATTAACTTCTGTTTTACATCATTCATTTCCGCCAGATTTTGAGTTACAATCATTTTCCCCCCCTTATTCCCCTACCCAACCTCCCAGAATAGTAATCCCACAAGATATCGCTTCCTCCAATCTGCTCTCTCCCATACCTTCTCCCATACCCCCATCGACTTTTCCATTAGAGGAAGATGAATCTTTGCATCCCAATGCCTGCACATCTTATCTCCCTATTACAAGCAAAAGAGTATTAATAATAGTATTTATATATATTTGAAACATTTAATGTTACGACCTCGAATTTCAGATCCATTTCCTTCCTCCCTTGTCACCCATTCCCTCTTGGGAGATAAGTAATTCAGTATATGTTGTACATGTCTAGCTATGCAAAACATTATCATAGTAGATATATTGTACAAGGCTGCTTATAATTCCCTCCCACTCATCCCACCCCCCACCTGGTCCATTCCCTACATGATCCTGTCCCTCTTCTATAGTGGGTACTTCCAACCTCCCCTCACCCCAAGGATGCCCTCCCATCCATCATCCCTCCTCTCATCCCCCTTCCCCCTATCCTGCTTCAGGTTGAGATATCCCATTTAGTATGTATGTCATTTTCTCCCTGAACCAAATTCAATGTGAATGTGGTTTTGCCTTTTTAGCCTTCCTTATTCTCCCCCTCCTTTGCAACCACTTCCCCTTGCTTCTTCTACATGGGATAGTTTACCCTACCCTGTCTCTCCCCATCTCCTCTTGCCACTTTCCTCTCTCACCTCATAATTTCATCCCTTGAGTATTCTCCCTTCCCAACAAATTCAACTTATGCCCTCTATCCATATATAACTGTAACCATACACACACACATTCACATATGTATTCATATGACCATACCCCCTTCTTCCATTATTTTCATAGTGAGAAAGATATCATCAGTCACAGTTATTGCTTTTCCATATAGGAATGTAAATAGTTCAACTTTGATAAGTTCCTTTTGATTTCTTTTCCCTGATTACTTCTGACCTCACAGTCCTTTTCCTGCTCTATGCCCCCAAAATAGGAGTCTAGGGTTGCATTTTTCTGTTTCCTTTGCCTTGGCATGTTGCCGCTTAATTACTTGACTTTTGGGCTTGTTGCCACACTATGGCTTTAAGGCCAGATAGAGGAATTTTCGTCCCAAACGTGTGGGGGGCAACTTCCGTTTCTGGCAAGCTGTAAACCCACCCACGACTTCCACCCTAGATTACAATCCAGATCCAGGGAGGTTAAAGCAAGAGCGATTACCCCCCAAGACTGATCGCTGGATCTCCCTACGATTTGTAGGCTGGGAGCGGGAGATGCCTCTGAAAACTACAAAATGGCGTGTCTCCTCAGCGGCTTCTAGCCCCCAGGGGAGGGAGCTGACGCATTCCCTAAATACAGGTCCCAAAGTCCATAGGATACTAACCTCTTACTTTGTCCTAGGCATGTCTATGTTGATAATTCTGGAGTCGCCACAGCTCCTGGTGTTCTGGGGTTCCTCCAGCTGGCTGCTGGCCCTGCCGCCCTGGGGCTAAAACCTTGGCTCGTGTGGACCTGGGCTCGGCTCGGCTCGGCTCTGCGCTCTGCGCTCTGCATGCTGCCAGGTCCCAGACCACTGCGCTGGTCCTTCCTGCAGGGCTGCTGGGCTGTCCTCAGCGGAAGTTTAGCTTCTCTGTGTCGTTCTGTGGGTGCTGGGGCTCCAGAAGTTGTTCAGAGTCCCCTTTTACATAGTTTGGGGGAAATCTGGGGGCAGAGTGGCTTGGATGAGCTGTTTCTACTCCTCCATCTTGGCTCTGCCCCTGAATTCACCCTTCTTAATTATTTAGCAATTAGAATTAGAATTATCTGGAATATTTCCTGTCAATAATTACTAGTAGTCTAATATATCTTTTCTAATATTTTACTTAAATCTACAATTTTCTTCATTTTTAGTTTGATTTCCCTCTCTTTAAAAAAATATAATAAAATTGGTTGAAGGTTTATCCAAAGGCTAGCTCCTTTGACCTCAGGAATATCATATTCCAAGCCCTTTGATCCCTTAATGTAGAAGCTATTAGGTCGTGTGTTATCCTGATTGTGTTTCGACAATACTCAAATTGTTTCTTCCTGACTGCCTGCAGTATTTTCTCCTTCACCTGGGAATTTGGATATAATATTCCTAACAGTTTTCTTTTGGAGATCTTTTTCAAGAGGCAATCAGTGAATTTTTTCGATTTCTATTTTGCTCTCTGGTTCTAGACTATCAGGGCGATTTTGCTTGATAATTTCTTGAAAGATGGTGTCTAGGCTCTTTTTTTGATCATGGCTTTCAAGTAGTCCAAAATTTTTTTAATTATCTCTCCTGGATCTATTTTCCAAGTCAATGGTTTTTCCTATGAGATATTTCACATTGCCTTCTATTTTCTCATTTGTTTGGATCTGTTTTATAGTCTCTTGATTTCTCATAAAGTCATAAGCTTCCAATTGCTCCAATCTAATTTTGAAGGAGTTATTCTCTTCAGTGAATTTTTGAAATTCCTTTTTCTCTCTGGGAAATTCAGCTTTTTAAGGCATTCTTCTCCTCATTGGCTTTTTGGGCATCTTTTGTCATTTGAGTTAATCTAATTTTTTAAGGTGTTATTTACTTCAGTGTATTTTTGGGTCTCCTTTAACAGGCTGTTGACTTGCTTTTCATGGTTTTCATGTATCAGCCTCATTTCTCTTCCCAATTTTTCCTCCACTTCTCTTACTTGATTTTCAAAATTCTTGTTAAGCTCCTCCATGGCTTATAATCAGTTCATATTTTTCTTGGAGGCTTTTGATGCAGGAGTTTTGACTTTGCTGTTTTCTTCCTGCTCCATGCCTTGACCCTTTTTGTCCCCCAAAAAGGATTCTATAGTCTCTTTGTTCTTCCATTGCTTGCTCATATTATTATCAGCCAATTACTTGACTTTTGAGCTCTTTTCCACAGTGGAACTCTGCTTCCAGAATGGAGAGGGCTATGTCCCAAATCGCTAGGGTTTTTTAACAGGTGCCAGAGCTATTAGGAGGGCACCCCCTCTACATGCCCCACAAGCTCTGGCTCACTGGTCAAACACCCTAGAACAACAACCCAAGACCACTATCCAGATCCAAGCAGGATAAAGTAAGAGTGATTACCCTCTGAATGGTTTCTTGGTCCCTCTACAATCTGCAGGCCAGGAACTCTGGAAGCAGCCACACAGTGGCAGCTGCATGGCTGTGGAGACTCTGGCTGCTTCTTGCCCCAGGGGCAGGAGCTGGACCATGCTCTTCAGTTCACTCTTCCCCCATTCCAACAGAGTTCTGCGCTGACCTTTTACTTTGTCTTTGGCATTTATGCATTGAGAAGTCTGGAAACCACCACAGCTACTGATGATTCACTCTCCTGAAGTCTGCTCTGGCAGCTGCTGGTCAGGGCCGCCCTAGGGCTGGAACCATGCTGCTCATGCCAAACAGGACTCGGGTCACAGCTTAGTACAATAGACCCTTCCTGTTCACCCGCTGGGCTTCCTTCAGCAGATGATTTACTTCTCTTTGTGACTTTGTGGGTTCTATAGCTCTAAAGTATTTTTATAGTCATTGTTTACATGCATTGGATATGATTGGAGTGGGAGCACAATTCAAGTTTGTGCTTCTACTCCACCATCTTGGCTCCACCCCTCTTTGGTCTATTTCTATTTTCTTTCTTTTTTTCCAAATTTTTTATTAAGTTTTGGTTTACATCATTCATTTCCTCCAGATTTTGAGTTACAATATTTTCCCCGTTTTTCCCCTACCCACCACCTCAGAATACCAGTCCCACAGGATATCCCCCAATCCAATCTGCTCTCTCCCATATCTTCTCCCATACCTGCTTTGACTTTTCCATTAGGGCAAGGTGAATTTCTGTGCCCCAATGCCTGAAAATCTTATCTCCCAGTTACATGCAAAATAGTATTAATAATAGTATTTGTATATATTTGAAACATTTAATTTTAAAACTTCAAATCTCAAATCCATTCCCTTCATCCCTTGTCACCCACTCCCACTGGAATGATAAGCAATTCAGTATATGTTGTACATGTATAGCTATGCAAAACATTACCATAGTAGATATATTGTAAAAGACTGCTTATATTTCCCTCCCACCTATCTCACCTCCCACCTGGTCCATTCCTTACTTTGATCCTGTCCCTCTTTGATAGTGGGTACTTCCAACCTTCCCTTCCCCAAGAATGCCCTCCCCTCCATCCTCCCCCCTTTCATCCCCTTTCCCCTACTCAACTGCAGGGTGAGATATCCCATTTAGTTTGTATGTCATTCCCTGAGCCAAACTCAATGAGAATATGGTCTTGCCTTTTTGCCTTCCTGTTCTTCCCCTCCCCTGCAACTACTTCCCCTTGCCTCTTCTACATGAGATAGTTTACCCTCGACCCCTCTCGCCATATCTCTTCTTGCCACATTCCTCTCTCACCTCTTAACTTCATCCTTTAATTATCATCCCTTCCCACCAAATTAGACCTGTGCCCTCTATCCATGTATACCTGTAAATATATAAACACACATTCACATATGTATTCATATGCCCATATACCCTTCTTCAATTATTTTCATACTGAGAAAGGTTTCATCAGTCGCAGTTATTGTTTTTCCATTTAAGAATGAAAATAGTTCAACTTTGATAAGTTCCTTTTGATTTCTTTTCCCTGTTTACCTTCTCAAGTATCTCTTGCTTCTTGTGTTTCAATGTCAAATTTTCTGTTCAACTCTGGTTTTTTCCTCAAGAATGCTTGAAAGTCCCCTATTCCACTGAATGACCATATTTTCCCCTGAAAGAAGATACTCAGTTTTGCTGGGTAGGTGATTCTTGGTTTTAATCCCAGGTCCTTTGCCCTCTGGAATATCACATTCCATGCCCTTCAATCCCTCAATGTAGATGCTGTCAGGTCGTGTGCTATCATTATGTTTCCACAATATTAAAATTGCTTCATCCTGGCTGCTTGTAGTATTTTCTCCTTGGTCTGGGAATTCTGGAATCTGGCTATAATATTCCTAGGAGTTTTCTTTTTGGGATCTTTTTCAGGAGGTGATCTCTGGATTCTTTCAACATCTATTTTGCCCTCTGGTTCTAAAACATCAGGGCAATTTTCCTTGAGAATTTTTTGAAGGATGATTTCTAGGTTCTTTCTTTGATCATGGCTTTCAGGTAGTCCAATAATTTTTAAATTATCTCTCCTGGATCTATTTTCCAGGTCAATGGTTTTTCCCATGAGATAGTTCACATTGCCTTCTATTCTTTCAACTGCTTGGATCTGTTTAACAGCATCTTGATTTCTCATAAAGTCACTGGCTTCCATTTGCTCCAGTCTAACTCTGAAGGAATGAATCTCCTCAGTTAGCTTTTGAGATTCTTTTTCCATCTGGCAAAGTCAGCTTTTTAAGGCATTCTTCTCCTCATTGCCTTTTTGAGCTTCTTTTGCCATTTGAGTTAATTTAAGATTATTAAATTAATTAAATTAAATTATCAATTAAATTAATTAAATAAAATAATAAAAATTAAAATTAAAAAATTAAAATTATTAAATTAAAAAATTAACATTTTTAAGATGTTATTTTCCTCAGTCAGGCTGTTGACTCTCATTTCATACTTTTCCTGCATCCTTCTCATTTGTCTTCCCAATTTTTCCTCCACTTTTCTTATTTGGTTTTTAAAATCCTTCTTAACGTCCTCTATGGCCTGTAACCTGCTCATATTTTCATTTGGGGCTTTTGGTGTAAGAGTTCTGACCTCACAGTCCTCCTCCTGTTCCATGCTTTGATCCTCTTTGCCCCCCAAAAGAGGAGTCTAATGTTGCATTTTTCTGTTTATTTTGTTTCCTTTGCCTAGGCATGTTGCCACTCAATTGCTTGACTTTTGGGCTTATTGCCACAGTAGGACTCTGCCACCAGACAGGGCAGCTTCATTCCCAAATGTTGGAGTCTTCTCAACTGCCGGAAGAATTACTTAGGTGCCTTCCCTGAAGCCCCCACACACTTTGGCAACCTGGACACACACCCCAAGACCTCTACCCCAGACTGCAATCCAGATCCAGGGAGGTTAATGCAAGAGAGATTACCCTCCATACTGACCTCCGGATCCTCCTACAGTTCACAGGCCAGGAGCTGAAGCTGCAACTGAAGCTGCAAAATGGTGGCTGTGCCATGGCTACTCAGCAACTTCTCAACCCCCAGGGGGAGAAGCTGACTCGCTCCCAAATACTGGTCCCAAAGTCCATAGGGTACTGACCTCTCACTTTGTTTTAGGCATCTATTTGTTGATAATTCTGGAAAGGCCACAGCTGCTGGTGTTCTGGGGTCCCTCCAGCTGGCTGCTGGTCTGGTTGCCCTGGGGCTAAAATCTCTGACTCATGTGGTCCTGGGCTCAGCTCCCAGAGTGCTGCACTGGCAGTTCCCTGCCAGCCTGCTGGGCTGTCCTCAGCGGGAGGTTAGCTTCTCTGTGTTGTTCTGTGGGTGCTGGAGCTCCAGAGGTTTTTCACAGTCCCCCTTTTACATGATTTTGAAGTGGTGTGGGCTGGAATGCCGTGGAAGTGCTGTTTCTACTCTGCCATCTTGGCTCCACCCCTATTTTTATTTTCTTAATGATTATTTTACTGTAATAATGGTCTATAAATGATGTATTTAATAGTTTCCCTTTCTACATTTATGAATCATTTAGGCTTAGGATATATTTTTAAAATAAATGTATAATATATTGCTCAAAAATTAGGATTATCTGTAATATTCCCTTTCAATAATCACTAGTGGTCTATCTAAATATATCTTTTCTAATATTTTACTTAAATCTATGATTTTCTTCTTTTTTAGCCCCCTGTTCTGATTTTTACATTTCTTTTTTTTTTTTTTGGAGGGCAATTGGGGTTAAGTAACTTGCCCAAGGTCACACGGCTAGGTTTTTGTTTGTGTGTGCGTTAAGTGTCTGAGGCCAGATCCGAACTCAGGTCCTTCTGACTCCAGGGCCAACGCTCTACTCACTGCGCCACCTAGCCACCCCTTAAATTTCTTAAAAAGAAACATTAAAGTAACCTACAAGTACCATGTTACCATTAAGCCCATTTCAAAACCATGCTGTTTGAATTCTACCTATCCTTACCTTCCCTGTCCCCTTTTTGCTGGTGCCTTAGGCTCTCTCCCTGATCTACTGGGCTCTGATAACAGAGCTCTGAAAACAGGCCTCAACAAATTTTTGTCACTTTCTGAAATGAGCTGCCAAATGTGTGCTTCCTGCTACTTTCTAATTCACTTTTCAGAATTAGGGTTAAACAATAACCCTAACTGCCTTACCCCCATTTGAATGAAATTGGCTAGAGGACAGGAACTGTCCCTAGAGTTTATCACAATGCCTGGCACAAAGTAAGAACTTAATAAACACTTCATCATTCATTTATTTCAGTTAGCTTTGCTTTTAAGCTCTTAGATGATAAGTCATTTTGTACATATGTATTTAAGAATACTAATTTTTATCTCTCTGCAACATAGTGTAGTTGCCTTATATTTATTTCAAGTTGTCCCTTATCCATGAACATGATGGAAATTCTTGTTTCCTGTTTGCTTTTCACATGGCCTGAAGCATGAATTTCTTTTACAGCCCTCATTTAACTCTATTTTTAAAATATTTAAATGTATTTATGTTGAAATTGATGTGTTCTATTTTTAATCTATTCTGGCACTTTTTTATAAAGATAATTTAGTACATTACCATATAAGATTATGATTCTTTAGTTTTTGTTTCTCCTCAAATTCTTTTTTTATTCTTTTTTAAAAGTAACTAATAGATACTTTAAGTTTGTTGTGTTTAAAACAATGTGGTTCTAGTTTCTTCCCCTTGGCATTCTCCCTTCCTTTTACTGCTCAGTCCAAGTCTCTCTTCCTTTATTCTGCTTTCATTGCTATAGTGATTATTTTATATAATTTATTGTTTTCTTTGACAAGCTGAGGTACAGGTTCAGTTCACGATCATACACTCCAGGATCATTTTACCACCTTTTTACTTGATATGTGGATTTAGTTATTCACTTTTGCCACTCCTTTAATCCTCTAGGGAACCTGAGAATCATCTGATTCCTTGTTTTTGTCATTGTTTTTAAAATGTTTATTTATTTTTCACGATCTTTTCTTTGTAAATTTTGAGTTCTAAATTTTTTGCCTCCTTCCCAGACCTCTCCTACCCTCTGTGCCGGCGAGCAAAATGACATCAATTATACATGTGAAATCATGTAAGACATATTTCCTGATTATCTCTATCGCCAAAAAAAAAGTAAGAAAAAAATAAAGTGAAAAAATATATACCTTAATTTGCATTCATCGTGAATCCTTTGGGATTATCTTGGAATATTGTATTAATTAGAGTAACTAAGTCTTTCATAGTTGATCATCATTACAACGTTGCTATTACTATGCACAATGATATTCCACTTCCTCTAACTTCATTTCACATCAGTTCATCTAGGTCTTGTCATGTTTTGTTTTGTTTTGATTTTTTCTAGACCCAACATCCTTGTCATTTCTTATAGCCCCATAGTACTCCATCACAATCATATGCCACAACTTGTTTAGCCATTTACCAATTGGTAAGCATCCACTTGCTTTCCAATTCTCTGTCACCATAAAAAGTGCTGCTATAAATATTTTGGTAAATCTTTTGTTCTTTTCCTTTTTCTTTGATCTTTTTGGAATATGAACCTAGTAATAGTATTGCTGAATCCAAGAGTATGCATAGTTTTATAACCTTTTGAGAATAGTTATAAATCATTCTATTGGTTAAACAAGTCATGAGGGGTGGCTAGGTGTCACAGTGAGTAGAGCATTGGCTCTAGAGTCAGGACAACCTGAGTTCAAATCCAGCCTCAGACACTTAACACAAAAACTTGCCCAAGTGTGAGCTTAGGCAAGTCACTTAACCCCAATTGTCCTCCAAAAAAAGCAAATAACTCATGACTTCATGAACAGTTTGTTAGTGTACCTGTTTTCTACCATTCCCTCCACCATTTGTTATTTCTGATAGATGTAAGGAGATTCATAGTTGTTTTAATTTTCATTTTTCTAATCAATAGTGACTTAGAGCATTTTTTCACATGATTATAGAAAGCTTTGATTTCTTCTTCTAGAAACTGATCTTATCATTTGATCATTTATCAATTGTATAATGGCTCTTATTGTTATAAATTTAACATAGTTCCCCATATATTTAGAGAAATGAGACCTTTCTCAGAGAAATTTGCCATAAAAAGTTTTATATTACTTCATTGTTCATGGTACCTTTTAAGAAAATGTAGTTTTCCTGATGATCTCTTTTAGTTAGCTCTTTTTAATTCTTGCTTTGTTTGAGATCATGACTGCTTTGGTGTAGTTCAGTCATTTTTTTTTAGTTATGTTGGATTCTTCATGACCCATTTGGGATAGGTTTTCTTGGAAGAAGTACTGGAGTGGTTTGCCCTTTCCTTCTCTAGCTCCTTTTACAAATGAGGAAACTGAGGCAAACAGGGTTAAGTGACTTGCCCAGGGTCACACAGCTAGTAAGTATCTGAGGTCAGATTTGAATTTAAGAAGATGAGTCTTCCTCACTCCCAGCATGGCATTCTATCCACTATGTCACCTAGCTGTACCCCACCCCTTCACTTCAGCTGAAGGATAACAGATTTTGCCCTAGTCCCTTATTGTAACTCTGTATGTGTCTTTCTGTTTCAAGTGTATCTCTTGTAAATAGTATACTGTCAGATTCTGGTCTCTAATTCACTCTTCTATCCACTTCATTTTATAAGTGAGTTCATCTCATTCACATTCACAGTTATGACTACTGTGTATTTCCCTCCATCCTAGGTTCTTCTGTTCCTATCTCTTTCTGTCTCTCTCTATGTCTCTTTGTCTTTGTCTCTCTTCTTTCCCTTTTCAAAATTCTGTTTTGCTTCTTATCTCTGCTTCCCTTGATCCTCCTTTTCTTTTATCATCCACCCTATATATCTCTTATTGAGAGACTTCTATACTCTACTGAGAGCGAGCACACACACACACACACACACACACACACACACACACACACACACACCCCTATCAACCTATCCATATTCAGATATAGATATTATATTTTGGTTTCACCCAAATTTTACTGACTGCTTATATTTATTAATATCTTTCTCAATCTACCACATTTTCAAGTTGCCCTTTTTATAAAATTATTTAACTGTATAATGTAGTTCTTGTGAGAGTTCCCTTGTCTAAATTCTATATAATGTAAACCTTCCAGAGCTGGGATGATAGTGAGCCAAACCTCCTTCCTGACTCACTCTCCTCTACCAAACAACCTAATAAGTTTCTTTCTAAAATTATGTCAGATTCAGGGCTTTGTTAATGAAAACATATTGATCAGATTAGCCAAGTTTTTCATAGTTGATCATCCTTACAATATTGCTATAGCTTTTACAATATAGTCCTGGTTCTCATCACTTCATTTTGCATCATTTCATATAAGGTTTTTCAGATTTTTCTGAAACCACCCCCTTCATCATTTCCCAAAGCACAGTTGCATTCCATCACACTCATATACTATAAATTATTCTGCCATTCCCCAATTGATGGGCATCACTTCAATGTTTAATTATTTGCCATAAAAATTTACTCTATAAATAGTTTTGTACACACAGGTCCTTTTTCTTTCTCTTTGATCTCTTTACCAACCTAGTAGTGATTTTGCTAGGTCAAAGAGACCTGTGTATTTTCAAGAAAAACAATTAGGATCTTCCTATTTCTTTTTTTTTTCTCCTTCAAACTTTTTTTTATTAATTAAACAAATGCTTTATTAACTTCTGGTTTACATCATTCATTTCCATCAGATTATGAGTTACATTTTCCCCCCGTTCTTTCCCTACCCACCACCCCAGAATAGCAGTCCCACCAGATATCCCCTCATCCAATCTGCTCTTTCCCATATCTTCTCCCATACCCCCTTCGACTTTGCCATTAGGGCAAGGTGAATCTCTGAGCCCCACTGCCTGGACATCTTATGAAACATTTAATTTTAAAACTTCGATTTTCAGATCCATTCCCTTTCTCCCCTGTCACCCACTCCCTCTGAGAAGATAAGCCATTCAGTATGTGTTGTACATGTATATCTATGCAAAACATTACCATAGTAGATATATTGTAAAAGACTGCTTATATTTCCCTCCCACCTGTCTCACCTCCCACCTGGTCCATTCCCTACTTTGATCCTGTCCCTCTTGATAGTGGGTACTTCTAACCTCCCCTCTCCCCAGAATGCCCTCCCCTCCATCATCCCCCCTCTCATCCCCCTTTCCCCTACTCAGAAGAGTGAGTGAGGGTAAGATATTCCATTTAGTATGTATGTGATTCTCTCCTTGAGCCAATTTCAATGAGAATATGCTTTTGCCTTTTTACCTTCCTGTTCTTCCCCTCCCCTGCAACTACTTCCCCTTGCCTCTTCTACATGAGATAGTTTGCCCTACCCTGTCTCTCTCCATCTCCTCTTGCCACTTCCCTCTCTCACCTCTTGACTTCACCCCTTAAGAATCATTCCTTCCTTGGGGCGGCTAGGTGGCGCAGCGAGCAGAGAGCCAGCCCCAGAGCCAGAAGGACCCGAGCTCGGATCTGGCCCCAGACACCCAACACACAAACAAAAACCCAGCCATGTGAACCTGGGATCTTCCTATTTCTTGATGCCTTTTCTGTCGGGTTTTATAAAGCATCTTTCAAAGGATAAGTGTTTGGAAAAGCCTGTTGCCCACTCTTTGGGGAAAAGCCAAATTTTTATTCAAACTACTCTTTTACCTGCATCCTTGGAGCAGATGTGAAGGATCTGTGCAAAACAGGTCTCCTACCTCCAACCTTGTCATAATCACAGGACATCTATAAACACACTTCTCCTGCTTCCCAGCTACCTGTAATTATTCTGGGATGAAGGTGTAAACTCAGGGTAACCCTTAAAAAGAATAAAGTCTAAAAAGAGCCAGAAGGCAATCCCTTCTTATACCAAAATCACCACTGCTGCTGTTTCTTCTATTGGATAGCTTATCTTCTGAATTCTTTTCTAACAATCATGGAGATGCTTAATCTAGAAAGGAGAAAACTTTGGGGTAGAAGTTGAGGGCCATAACTGCCTTTAAAAGCTTACTGGATTATCTCATAGAAGAGGGTCAAATTTGATCAGCTTGATCACAGAGCAACACATGGAAACCACAGAGAAATAAATTATAGCTTGATGTAAAGAAAGACTTTATAGCAATTAGCATTATTTGAAAGTGGAATAGAATTTTATAGATTACATGTTTCCCACAACTAAAATCTGGGTAACTGCATGTCAGAAGGAATGTTGTAAGGAGGATTGTTGGCCAGGCATAGGTTGGACCTCTAAGGTTCCATTTCTGAGATTTTAAGAGTCTGAAATCTGGGGAAATTTTTCTATTTCTGATTTCCTGGTTTTCAGACCCTGGGTTTTTGTCCCTTCTTTCATTCCTTTGTTCCTTTCTTTGTCCCTTTCTCTCTCATCCCCTCTCTTCTTCTCTCTTCTTGCCCCCCTTCTTCTTCTTTCCTCCTTCCTTTATCTTTCTTTCTTTTTTCTTTATTTCTACTCAATGATAATTTATTGTATACTTACTATAAACCAAGCCTACACTGAAGTCCTCCTCTGATCCCTCCCCACGGTACAAGAAGTGACCCTGAGTTCTTTTTTTTAATTCTTTCTTATTTTGTTTTATTTTTTCTCCATTACTTGTGACTGTGAACAAGTCCTTTCTCATCTCTGAGCCTCAGTTTCCCTATCTATAAAATGACTGTATTCATTCACAAGGAGTAAGACACATAGTTCTGAGGCAGAGGATTGTGTGGCATGATGGGAAAGGAGCTGGATGTGGAGTCAGAGACTTTGAGTTTAATCTTTAGTTTATCCCCCAGCATAGATAATGGATGAAGTATTATCTCTGTGTTACAGAGGACACTAGACCATAGCTAAGTTGAGTAATATCCAGATAAATCATAGAGCTTGATCTTAAATTCAAGTCTTCTGACTCCATATCTTGCACCTCTTTTTCAGCCTACCAGGCCTGTAACCCCAAAAGAAAGAAAGCTAAACACTAAATCTTAATCTCTACTATCTCAAAACTTAGAATTTAGCTTCAACAGTGAATGTCGGTCGAGGAGAAGGATGTGCTCTTGCCTGAATCCATTCTTCCCTACAGATGGGCCTACTGATAACTCACAGGTTTACAGGGCTAAAGGGAATGTGAAATTTGCCTAGTTTGCCAACTAACCAAAGGCAAGCATGATGCAGTCATAATTTCAAAGAGCACCAGAGGGCCCGATTCTCTGTTTTCTCTGATTTCAACAACTCTCTCTTGTCAGAGAAATGACTCCATTAGTATTTAACCTAAATCCCTCAGATTAAACCTTAATTTTTCTCTTTCTGTCTATAAATCTGAGGGATAGAAGAAATACCATTAGGAAAGGAGCCAAGAGGTATGGGTCTGAAATTGTCTCTGCCCCTTCTTGGCTGTGTGATCTTGGGTGTGATCTTTACATCCTAGCAGGATTATCAGAAATGTGCTTTGTAACCTTAAGTCGTGGTTCTATTAAAAGGTGAGTTCTCATGATGATCAATATTATTTTAATTGTCACTCCACAAGCTCTTCCTCTCTCAAATACATTCAATCAAAGAAGGGATAGGGACTTTCTGAAGTCAACTAGGCCAACCTCCTGCCTCGGGTCAAATGAATTCTCTAATCACCCCTATTGAGTGGGCATTGCATGTTTGCTTGCAAAATTTCAGTGATTGGGAACCCACTGCTTTCCCTAAGGCAATCCCTTATATTTTGGATGACATAATCTTGGTAGCTTCAGGTTGGAATTTGCCTTTCTGCAACTTTGACCCCTGCTCTGAGTTTTGTTCTGGGGAGAAGCAGGACTGATTGAGTCCTTCCTCCACAGGACAGCCCTCAAACATTGGAAGATTGCTACCATGTCACCCCTCCCCAGTTTTCTTCCTAGTCTCATCACAACCATAAATTAATCTTATGAGCTGATGTCAAGGCACTCTGTGGATGATTGCTTCTAAAATGAAACCAGTCCATTCTCAACAATTCTTTGGACTTGGCCATTCAACAGTTGTAAATTTACCAAGTGCATATCTCAGTATCTTACCCACAAGAAAAGAATGAGAAATTGGTGATACATTTCTAAAATCTGAGTAAACTATATTTCTTGCACCCCTTTTTCAGCGTACCAGGCCCATCACCCCAAGAGAAAGAAGATAGACTGGTATGACCTGGCATTGGTAAATCTATTCTGGAGCTTTGTGTTTGGCTCTTTCTATCCTGTATGCATACAATCGTTTTAATGAAATCATCTAAAAAATTGCCAGGAACCACTGTCTATCATATGCATAATGGACTCTGTTTAAGTTTGTGATTATTGAGACAGTATTTGCTCATCTCCAGGCATGTAATACTTAAGTTTAAAGACAAAAAGAAGTTTAGAGTTCATTTATTCCAAATCCTTCATTTTGCAGATAAGGAAACTGAGCTTTGCAAACTTAAACTGATTCTGGGAAAAATCACTGAACTGTCTTCTACCTCAATTTCCTCATATATAAAATGGGGATAATAATATCACCTATTTTTCAGACTGATTGTGAGGCTAGAGCAAGGTAATGTTTTAAATGTACTTTGCAAATCTTAAAACTTCACAAATTCTAACTATTAGGTGATACAGCGAGATAAAACTCTATGTAGACCAAAGAGTCAGGAAGACTAGAGTTTAAATCTAGTCTCAGATGATTATTAGCTGTGTGACCCTGGATAAGTCACTTTACTTCTGTTTGTCACAGTTTCCTTGTTTATAAAAATGAGAATAATAATGCCACCTACTTCCCATATTTGTGAGACTAGAGTAAGGTAATTAAATGGCCTTTGCATACCTTAAAGTATACCTAAATGCTGGATATTAGGTGATGCAGTGGATAGAGCCCCAGACCAAGGGCCAGGAAGATCTGAGCTTAAATCTGGCCTCAGACGCTTGTTAGCTATAGGACCCACTTGCCACAGTTTCCTCATAGATAAGAATAGCACCTACCTCTCAGGTTGGCTGTTAAGAATCCCATGAGATAATATTTATATAGTACTTAGCAAGTGCCTGACACACAGTAGGTGTCATATGAATGTCAGTTATCATCATCACTATCATTGTTGTCGTCATCATAATCATCATCATTATTTCAGTTGGGCGTCTTCTCCCTATGCATCTATATACTGGTATCTTCAGATATTCTCTTATTTTTCTTCATTGGAATTTTTCTTCTCTTTAATTCTTTAGCCTATCCTATTCTAGTAGCCTAATTTCCCCTATAGTCACTAAGGCCACAGAATGTCACCTTTATTTTGTCTAAACTCCATGAAATTGGCTCAAGCTCAATTTTCCTGCACTGTATTAAATCCTAAAATGCAATGGTCATTCATTCCCAGCCCAGAGAGAGGAGTGCCTTCCCCATGGTCATGCAGCCTCTACTGTAACAGGCCCAGTGTGGTGTGGAAATGACAGTGGTCTGGAGACCTCAGTTTGGATTCAGAATGCTCCACTTCCAAAATGGATCCATGGTGATGGATTAGATAATCGTGCAGGTCTTTTATAGCTCTAAATCCAATAATGATGAGAGAGAACATTTAAATAACAGCTAGTGTGTATCACATTTTGGTAATTCTCACAATATTTCAAGCTTTTTCATTATTATTACATTTGTTATGGTGATCAGGTTTTCCTTAGTTCAAGCCCAACACAATCTACTGTGCCACCTGGCTGCCAGTTGTCAGCATTCTGAGACACTGTTTTCTCCTGTACCACACTGAATGCATACCCATACCTTCGGAAATTATCACTGCTCTTTAGTTTTTCTTCCTTTTCTCTGGAACACCAAGGCCATTTAATTTTAATTTTAGTTTAATCTCTCAAAAGGGTTAGCTAGCTATATGGTCTTCACTTCCATAATGGTCTGATAGATGGTCTGACCAACTATCACATCTCCTAATTCTTCTACAGGGTCAGCTGCTACAAAAAGGTTAACTAGGCCTTCAAACAAGTCTTACATTCCAATGGCATTTAAGGCTCAATGCCTCTCCTCCCATTTACATGTCTTTCCTCTAGTTCTGGTTGCCTCCAGTTTATTATTGGGCCTGTTTCTTGGGTCTTCTGATTCCAAGGCCCTCCAAGTTCAGAACCTTTGACAAAGGGAACAGGCAAGCCTCAGTCATACAAATTATAATGAATAGGATGGAATCACAACTTCCTATGACCTTGGAGAGTTCTCATGTGAAGGAAAGGAAAAAAAGATTAGATTTGCTCTACTTAGCTGCAGAGGGCAAAAAGGAGAGAACCTAGTAGAATCTCCACAAAAGTGATATAAACTAAATGTCATGGAAAAAAGAAAAGAAAAGAACCTCCAAATGATATAAAGTACCCTAAAGTAGAAGGGGCTGCTTTGGAGGGAAATAGACGTTCTCTCACTGGAGATCTTAGACTTAGGGACATATCATAATATCTTGAGAGCCAGATGGCTTGAGGCACCCAAGTGAGGTCAGAGTTCAGATACAAACCCATTAATGTGGTCTCCAAGTCCATTCAGCTCACCATGGATAGCCATTTGTCAATGAAGTGGCCAATTATAGATTAGAACTGATGACTGCAGAGGTCACTTTTCACTCAGAAGTTTTGTGGATTTATGATTCCAAGGTGAAAATGGAAGCTTGAGTCCTTCTAATGTGCCTAAACATCTGACAAACAAGGAGGTTGACATGTTATAGGAATACATGTGAACTCCTACACGTGGGATAAAAAAAACAAGCAACAGCAAGTAAAAGTTGGAATAGGCATATTAGGCAGCAGGACCTATTGTTTCATAGTAGTAATATCTAGCCAGCATTTACATAGCACTTTCTTTGCAAAGCACTTTACAAATATTAGCTCCTTTGATCTTTGCAACAATAGGTGCAATTTTTATTATTATCCCAATTTTATTTATTTTTGTTGTTTTACATAATTTACTACCTGAAATATGTCCTTTTGTAGTAACAAATTAATAATTCCTTAATTGCATACATAGGTCTGATTATTACTCCCATTTTACAGATGAGGAAATTGAAGCAGACTGAGGTTAAATAAGGCATCCGAGGTTAGACAGCTAGTAAATTTCAGAGGCTGAATTTGAACTCAGGGATCTCTGACCCTAAGCCTAGCATTCTATCACTGTGCCATTCAGTTGTCTCAATTTCACTGAACTACAGTCTTAATAGGAGGCAACAAAATGTCATAGGTGACCTTACTACTATTCCTACCATCACTATTGCTATTACTACTACTCCCACCACCTTAGACTGAATTGAGAGTCTCTGCCCTGGGGAAGCCATAATCTGAGCATTAGCTTGGGTTTTCAGCTTTACATCTCAGAAAGGACACTGACAAGATAGAGATTGCCCAAGACAAAATAACAAGGATGATGTAAAGATTGGGACTTATGACATATGAGAATCAGTTAAAACACCTGGAAAAGTTTGGCTTCTAGATGAGAAAATGGTGGGGTAGAGGCCAAGTTATCTGTCTTCATGTCACTAAAAGCTATCACATGGATAGCCTTGTCCCTCAAGAGCAGACCTAAAGACAATGCTCAGAAGTTTCAGAGACATCTAGGTGATGTGGTAGCTAGAACACTGTGCCTATGGTGAGGAAAGCTCAAATCTGAACTCAAATACTTGCTAACTGTGTGATCCTGAGCAGCCTTCTGTATGCCTCAGTTCTTCAACTGTAAAATTAGAATATTAAGAGTACCTACCTCTCAGGGTTGTGAGGATGGAGTGGGATTAAATAAATTTGTTTGCCTTAAAGTGTAATGGACAATTGAGGCAGATACAGGACGACATAGCCAATTAATATTTTGGGAAGTGCTTTTATTAGCCGGTGGCTGTCTCCCAAAAGGGAAAACAGCCCCGAGCAGTCTGTCCAGCAAGCTTTTATACAATAAAAAGTACTTCCTGAAACAAACAGTGGTCTGCAAGGCAACTGTTGCTACATAGGATGTAAACTAAGGGGCGGAGGGGGGGCAGTGCTGCAAGCTAACGGGACAGTTCTTTGTCTTAGTTACATCTTGGTTACAAGGCAGGTGCAGGGCGAAGTTTCACAATGGTCATACCTTTATGCAAGGTTCTTAGAGTCCCCTGAGGGGCCTTGTGAGAGGCCTTGTGTAGGAGCTAGCACTACGGGAACCTAACTGCCACTTTAAAAGCACTATATAAATGCTAACTATAATTATTACTGCTATTTTGATTGCAATAAGGAAAGACTTTCTAACAATTAGAACTATCCAAAAAATATATCAAAGGTGATTAATATGGGGGGGGGGACAACAATACATGTGTCTACAGAAGCTTTGGTCTGCACTTGGTTGAAAGAAGACCCACATTAATGAAATCACAGATCATTAAATAGTTAAATAATGATATCTGGCACTAACTATATTGAAGGTAGATACTAAGGGGATCGGGAGAGCATTGGGATGGTAGGGGAAAGAAATCCACCAAGAAATTCATTAATGATGTCATGGAAAGAATATTGAGCTGGAAATCAAGACCTAGAATCTCATCCTAGCTTTGCCTTGAATTCTCTGATAACTCCTTAGACTTACTAAGAGAAATCCTAGTTCAAACAACTCTTAGGTTTCACTGCATACCCTGCAAATTACTAATAATGACAGAAATTGGAAAGAAAAGATATTTGAGAGGCTGTTGGAAGACAAAAACGTTTATGCCCTGCTGGTGGAGTTATGACTGCATTCAACCACTCTAGGTAGCAATTTGTAACTAAGCTGCAAAGGTGACCAAAATGTTCATATGAGATTTCCCTGCCAGGCAAATATCCTGAGGATGTCAAAGATAGGAAATAAGGTTCCACAGATAACATTTTCATAGCAGCACTTTCTTCTTTATTATATACATGTACATATGTGTATATCTGTATAAGTTGATGATAGATATACATATTTGATTTCTCCCCTGTTGGAATGTGAGCCATTTACTAGTAAGGATTATTTCATTCATTACATGTGCATGCCCAGTGTCTAGCACATTTCCCAACATATAGTGAACACCTAATACATACCTGTTGATTGTTATTTGTATGGAATGTTGCATATGCCAATAGATGTGGTCACTGAGTTGAACGGTTTTTCTGAACTGCTCCATTTTTCTCTTGGTTACATGGGAAGACTCACTGAGTTGGAGAGGAAAGGAAGGGGGGAATATTTGAAATGCATTCAATGAGAAAACAAAACACATCAATAACACCTAAAATACCTCATTTTCAGAACAGAGTGATTTTTTGGGAGAAACTTAACTCATTCTCTGATGAGCACACCTTGTCTTTTGCCCCACCTGCTGTAGAAAAGTATTTGCCAGCTTTATTTTGCTCCTAAGGAACCCAGGTCCACAGCAGTCTAACCCTGTGGCCTGGGTTTCTCCTCAGTCAGGAACCCTCTCTGGGATCAGTGAACCAAGTGCTAGAAAAGTTTTGTCAATTTCCCCAGGTGGCAAATGGTCCCCCACAGGGATGCAAAGTCACAAAGTTAAGAGACTGAGTATTGCAAACAGAAGGAAATGATGGACAACAGGGGCAGAGTTGTGGAGGGAGAGAGAGGGTCAGGTTGGAACCTGACTGGTATTTTTCTGTGTAAAACACTACAAACAATAATTGGCCATCAGTTTCCTGACAACCGGAACATGACCATCTGTGCCACCAGTTACAAAGTGACTCTAATTTGCCCGACAACTATCTCAACCTGCCTGGACAAACATAAAGCCAACATTAAACATACATCAATTTCAGATTTACCTTGTTCAGAACAGTATCAATGTGGTGCTTTTCTCCAGAAAGGTTATTTCTTATACCTCTTTAAAGTCATTCTCCCACCGATAACCCCCCCCCAAAAAAAAAACCTGTTCTCTGTACTCTCTGAGAAATTAAATTTTAGGGTCCCTCCAATACTAACTGTTCATTGGAGTCCCATGACTTCTGACATAGACCTGTCCAAGACAATAAGTAAAGGTTTGGAAGCTGTTATCATAGACACATCTATTGGCTTCTGCTATTCATATTCACCCATGCTCCTGCCCCCAGGTCTCTGTACTAACTGAGCTAGTGTCTTACAGGAGAAGAAAAAAGGGAGAAGGTGTGAAGTTGGAAGAGCTTGGGTCAAACCCTTACTCTATTCCTGGCTCTCCTCTACCATTGAACAAATCCAGAGGTTCCTCTCTGGTATTCACTGTCCTCTCTGGCTCAATTGCTAAAACCCTTTCTTTTCTTGCTCTTGCTTCTAAGATATTTTGTCCCTGTGCTCCCTCTAGGATCATTTCCCCTTGTAGGAAAGGAGCCAATTAACCTGACTTTTTCTTCTGCTTGTTTGCAATTAGACACCTAATTTGGCTTGGCCCAATCTTAGCCTTGAGAAAGAGCTGGGTGAGGAGCCCACCAGTGGATGATCCAGTGCCTTTTCATGGCACCAATGCAGATATGCATATAAACCTTTCTGCCATCTCAACTGTTGTTGTTGTTCTTGTTTTATCATTATTGAATTCTGACTTATCTTTCAGTATAGTCTAGTTAGAAATGATCCCAGGACAAGTTGCTATGGTGTTATTCTTTTATATTTATGTTCTGGGGGCAGCTAGGTGGCGCAGTGAGTAGAGCGCCAGCCCTGGAGTCAGAAGGACCTGAGTTCGGAGCTGGCCTCAGACACTTAATCCACACAAACAAAAACCTAGCCATGTAACCTTGGGCAAGTTACTTAACCCCAATTGCCCTAAAAGGGGCGGCTAGGTGGCGCAGTGAGTAAGAGCACCGGCCTCGGAGTTGGGATGACCCGAGATCGAATCCGGCCTCAGAAAATGAGCACCCACACACAAATAATGACTAGCCGTGTAACCTTGAGCAGGTTACTTAACCCCAATTGCTAAAAAAAAAAAATAAAAAATATATATTTATGTTCTGCCAATTAATGCACAGGTGGATAAAAATGACTTTTGTGCAACTGAATAGAAGTATTGGGATATCAGCTCCTCCTCTGTGGCTTATAGCAAGCAACTTTGAGACCACTCCAGGTGCTGACAGAATCACAGGGATGAGAGGAGCTTCATCCTGCTCCCACATGGATTTATTTCATTTATTAGATCTGTATAGTTTGAAGGTTTTTCATTCCATGAAGTTGGGAAGTCATAACTATTTAGTATGCTGAAATATATTAAAAACATTCTTTTTTAACAGATCAATGTTATCTCTGGCCAATTGTGAGTAAGAGTTCTGTCTGTAATAATACTCTGGTTTCAATGAAGTCTGGCTGTTAGGTTTTCATCTATATTTTGGTGTATGTCATTGTTAAACAGGGATCTTCCCTTGGTTGGTTTGTAAGAGATGATCTTCTGGGACTTTTCATTACATGTAGTTGAATGGTTATAACTATTTAGTATACTGAAATTTATTTAAAAAAAAACATTGTTCTTATTTCTTAATGAATCAATAATATCACAGTCATGAACTCAGACATCATACCATCTCCTTTTTTCTTAATTTTAAATAATGTATTTATCTGAAAATTGACATCTGATCCTGAATATGTCATTTCAAGCAGACCTTAGCAATCTAGAAAACGGAACTGACTGGGGGTGATCACCCGTTTTCCTACTGTAGCACCCTCTTGAGGTTATGTGATGGAAAGAACCTTTAAAGAAGGCACAGATATCTTGTGACTGCTTTCTCTGTCTGTCATAAGGATTTTTCTACTTGACTGCTAAGATGGTGTTCTGTAGATATACAAAAGAGTCAATCTCCACCCCTCAGGATTCTTCTTCCTTATTTAAAGTTTAAGAGCAACTCTACACTGTGTAGAGTAGTTGGGGGAATACTTTTCTCCCCATTGAGGCTGACCCTGTGAGCAAATGGCCTCCTAGGCAAGCCTGTGTTCCAATGGGGAGGGGGGGTAAGGGGGGTGTATGTGACCTGATTGGGTACAGGACCTTGCAGGGGCTCAAAAGGCAGGTGTTGTCTTCCTCTTCTTGTCCATCCAAGCACCAGAGTATTGGCTATAGGAGCAATTTTGACAGAAAGAGCCAGGGTGGTTGTTTGTTATGCAGGCTGGCATAGAAGAAAACAATGGCCCACAGAAAGAAAAACCTTCAGAAAAAAAAGAGTTCACTTGGAATGGATCAAGATGTACTCAGTGGCAGTGAATGCTTAATAGCTAATGAGCAGCTCTATTGCAAATGTCCCAATAATTCATGAATATTCGCCTCTCAACTGATTGTAATGACTCTCTAAATCTTTATTGTTTAGCATTTTCCTTTCAGTGTGGGATTGAAACTGCCTCTCACCTTCCTCATCTTAGCCTCCTGACTTCCCTGGTTTCTTCCAAGCCAACCAAAATCCTGCCTTCTACCAGAAGCCTTCCCTAATTCCCATTAATGCTGGGACCTTCCCTCTGTAAATCATCCCTATGTATCCTGTCCAGAGCTTGTTTATGCATAGCTGTTTGCATGTGGTCTCTACCATCAGACTGGGAGCTCCTTGAGAGCAGGGTTTCCATCATTTAGTACAATGCCTGGTACACAGGAGGTAATTAATAAATGCTCGTTTACCAACTGATTGCCTGTTCCATAGCTGACGCATGTTTGTAGGTTGGGTTTCTTTTTACTTTCTCCTGCTGCTGAAGAAAGCCCCTTAGATTAGAGTAAAAAATATAACTGTCATTGATTTGGACTAGAAAGGTAGGATTACAATCACCGCCATGCTATGAGTGGAAGTGTGGGTCAATGGCTATTGTTGGCCTAGGGCAAGGGGAGATGGGGTATAAAGACTTGCTCTAACATGTAGTAAAGAAAATAAAGCAATATTGGTTCATTTATAATTCAATGCGTCCAACATTTGTGATTAATGGAAATAGCTAACATTTATTAGGGATAACAACTAAACCTGTGATTCCCTTGGTTAAAGGGAACTTCCAGATGAGGAAACATTTTGTACTAATACATGTTGGCATCTCATCCATAGTTATAGTCTTAGACTTTTTGAAGCATTCACATGTTAAGTAACTTGCTCAGTCATAGAATCAATAGGTATCAGAAGTGGGAATTGGGGGAGACTAGGTGGTACAGGGAATAGAGCACTGGCCCCAGAGTCAGAAGGACCTGAATTCAAATGTGGCCTCAGACACTTAACATTTACTAGCAGTGTGACCTTGGACAAGTTACTTAATCCCAATTGCCCTCCTTCCCCCATCCAAAAAGAAAAGAAGCGGGACTTGAGCACAGGTTCAAGTCTCTATATGTTGCTGTTCAGTCATTTCAGTCATGTCTAACTCTTCATGACTCCATTTGGGGTTTGTTTGTTTGTTGGCAAAGATAATGTAGTATTTTGCCATGTCCTTCTCCAGCTCATTTTGAAGATGAGGAAACTGAGGCAAACAGGATTAAATGACTTGCCCAGAGTCACACAGTTAGTAAGTGTCTGAGACCAGATCTGAACTCAGGAAGATGAGTCTTCCTGACTCCAGGGCCAGCACTTTATCCACTATGGTGCCACCTAGCTGCCTCAAATCTCTAAGGACAGCTTTTTAATCCTGTATATTAGTGGTGTTAAACTAAAATAGAAATTGTAGGCCTGTAGGCCACATATTGAGTTAGAAAACCAATTAGCAAATTTAACAATATAACAAAAAAGTTTAAAAATTAACATTTCCTATGTTGTATTTTATTTTTGCTTATTCTGTTAAGCATTTCCCAATTACATTTTATAGGGGAGTTTCTGGCAACTTGAGGCTTGGAGGCCCCAAGTTTGACATCTCTGCTCCAAAGCATGCTGTCTCTAAATATTTTTCAGACTTTTTTGGGGGGGGAGCTGGGAAACAAACTGGGGTCAAGTAACTTGCCCAGGGTTACACAGTTAGTAAGTGTCTGAGGTCAGATTTGAACTAAGCTCCTCCTTCAGGGCCAGTGTTCTATCCACTGCACCACCAAGCTGCCCCTATTTTTTTTATTTTAAAGTTTGCAAATTCTAATTAATTTCATGTACATACGTTTGATTTGATTCCTCACAACAACCCTGAGAGGTGGGTGCTGTTGCTATTCTCATTTTATAGATGAGGAAGTTGGGGTTCAGAGAAGGGAAGATAGGGTCACATAGGGTCACATAGCAAATGTCAGAGCCAGATGCTAAATTCAGGTTTTTCTTGATTTTAAGCCCTATGCATCATTCAGCACTGTCAGCCACACTGCCTCTGTCAGTGGTGGGAAGTGGAGGGGTGGGGGGCCGGATTTCCCTAAACCAACACAGTTGACAATTCTTCTATGCCTTAGGAGACCCCCTCTATGATTTGCTGTGACCCAAAATATTAATATATGGGAGGAACACCTCACTTGAGAATGAGCCCTGGATGCTATGGAAAGATTAGTTTCCTGAGCCTCAGTTTACTCATTTGTAAAATGAAGAGTTTGGAGTAATGGCTTTTGAGATGCAGATCCAGGATGCTATGGAGAGGTCAGTCTAGTCTTCCAGCTTTACATCTATGATCCAAGGGTCAGAGAGCCCAGACTTAAAGCTGATGTCATCTGATTCCAAGGCAGGGTTTTCTCCACAGCATGATATAAAGTAGAGGTTTTATTTCACTGAGCTCCACCAGCTTGAAAATTGCAGGGCTTCATGCTTTCCTTACTCCCCTCCAACCTGCCTGCAGGTAACTTCAGCCGTGGTGTCTATATCAAGATCTGCGACCAAAGCTGGGTGCAGTGATGCCTGAAATAGCTGACAAGATGAGACAACCTCTCTCCTGCTGCCAGTTAATAAATGCTATGGTTGATGCTTGCCTGAAGAACCAGGATCCTTGGGAAGTTATAATCACACTTCTTGGCATGTGCCTGACTGTCCCAAGGGAAAGGCCATTGACAGTGAACTTGGTTTGTGGATAAAGCAGGATTTCCACCATGACTGGAAGTTGTCAGCCAGCTCCACACTGCACTGGCCCCTCACCCCAGGCTTTCCAGTTGGACAAGCCCCTCCCCCTTTCTGTGGTTCAGTTTCCTTATCTGTCAAATGAGGGGGAAGTATGGACTCAATGGTCCTATAATCCTATGACTCATGAACCCTCCAGAACACACTGATTGTCATCCTTCCTCAAAACCACTAGGGTTGTAGAAATTTCAGGCAGCCTGAATTAGGATGGTGTTTATTTGAGTACCGTTACATATTGCTGTAGGTAGAGCACTAATTTGAGTCCAGAATGTCTGAGTTCAAGTCTGGCCTTTGACACTTACTAGCTGTGTGGCCCTGGACAAGTCACTAAACTTCTGTTTGCCTCAGTTTCCTCATTTGCTAAATGAGGATAATAATAATGCCTATTACCCAGGACTTCTGTAAGGCTCAAATGAGATAATATTTGTAAAGTATTGAGCACAGGGACTGGTATACAGTAGGTATTCTATAAATGTTAGTGATGATGAGGATGATGATGAGGATGATGATGATGATGATGAGTGGAGAGAAAAAGGACAATTGGCATCTGATTGGACGCATAGGGTAAGAGCACTGGGCAGGTGAGAATGATTCTGAGGCTGCAAGCCCAAGTGCCTGGAAGGTGGTGTTGCCCTTTGGCAGAAATAGGGAAGAAATAAGGCAAGCAAATTCTCTGCCATGGCTCAGTTTCCTCATCTAGGAAATGGAAGAGTTGGACTAGATTGTATCTCCAGTTCTGGATCTGCTGATCCCAGAAAACCATCTGAACATTCACAGAGGGAGAATTGCCAACGTACCAGTTCCTATGCTCACAGACTGGTAGAATTAATATTAGGGCTCAGGTGAATCTTCAAGACCATTTGGTCCAGCACTGATTTTGCAACTCAATCAAGCTGAGCATTTATTAGGCACCTGCTTTTGTATCAGGCCCTTTGGTAGAGTACAAGGATTAAAGAAAAGCAAAACAAACAAAAACAAACAATGAAGCCAAGACAATCCCCACCCTCAAGGAGCTTACATTCTCTCTATGAAAACACATGTAAACATAGAAGTAAATATATAAATGTAAGAAACAGCCTTACAACTTTTTTCCATTCCCAGTGCCATAAGCAAGGGTTAAGCCCAGCCCTGACAGAACACATTTAAAGTGATAGACCAACACAACAGTTTGTGAAAGACTTTATAGATGAATTGTTATCTTTTCAGGAACATCTTGACCCACTCCCTGCTGTTCCTCTCTCTGCTTCCTACACATGGTTCAGTCAACTGCTGATTCATCTGCTTTATGCATAGATCTGGTCCTGTCCCTGGTCTCCTGCAGCATTGTGTATTCCAGCCCAACCGGATAACTCTCTGCCCACAAAACACAAATTATACTCTCCCACCCCCAGATCTTTTCTCAAGTGATTCCCTCCATCTGGCATTCCCTTCCTGGATCAATCTATACCTCTTTTTTGTCCACTGAATATCTAGCCCTCCTTTAAAGATCAGCTCAGATGTCACCTCCTCCAGGAAAACTTCCCTGATCACTACTGTCAATCATGATCTTTTCTTCCTCTCAGGACTCACCAGCATAGTTTGCCTGCCCCTCACTAATGTACAGTCCATGTCAGTCTGTGTCTTGTAGTGACCTGTGTTTGTCTGGTCTTCCATGCAAGCTCCTTGAAGGCAGGAATTAGCAATGCCTTTGAATCTGAATTTTAATTTTCCCCTGGCACCCATGCACAAGGATCTGTGCACATTAGGGGCTGAATAAATGTTTGTTATATTGTAAACAGCATAGATGATAGAATGTTCTGTATTTTGAGTTAAGAAAATGAGAGTCAGCTTGAATCCTGCCTCAAACATTTACTTAGCTATGTGACCCTGGGCAAGTCAATTAATCTCATTCAGTTTCAATGTCGTCATCTGGAAACTGGGGGTAATAACAGCACCTTCCTCACAGAATTGTTGTATCTTATCAGATAATATAGGCATAGTCACCAAAAAGGGCTATAGAAATGTGGGCTATTGTTATGGTTAGATAGATGGTAGACAAACAGACAGAGAGATATAGATAGATAGATAGATAGATAGATAGATAGATAGATAGATATGGATGTAGGGAGGGACTGGCAGAAGGATAGAGAGATGGAACATTTATTAATCATTTACTAATGTGTCAAGCCCTAGAGATTAAAATACAAACATGAAGCAAGTTTCTGTCCTCAAGGAGATTACACTGTAATGGGGGAGGGAAGCAGCATATGAAGGGCAGTGGAAAGGGAGGCATAGAATGTCATGCATACATGGCTTTGTGGTTTGAAGCTGATGGTCAAGAAGTGAGAAGTATCGGGGCAGCTAGGTGGCGCAGTGAGTAGAGCGCCACCCCTGGAGTCAGAAGGACCTGAGTTCGGATCCGGCCTCAGACACTTAACACACACACAAACAAAAACCTAGCTGTGTGACCTTGGGTAAGTTACTTAACCCCAATTTCCTTCCAAAAAAAAGCAAAAAAAAAAAAAAAAGTGAGAAGTATCAATTCCCAGCAAAATAAGATTAGATCTACTATTAACAATTATATTACGTTACATTACATTACATTTATTATATTATATCATATTATATCATATCATATTATATTATATCATATCATATCATATTATATTATATTAATTATATTGTATTATAGCAGAGTATAATATAGTATGGTATAGTATAGTATAGTATAGTATAGTATAGTATAGTATAGTATAGTATAGTGAAGTATGCTGTATTCCTCTACCTTGCAAGACCTGCTAAGAGGTTTGATTGTTTGATTGCTCTAGGGAAGCTATACACTGTGATTAGCTTTACCCTTCACTATAGTTCCCACAAAGTGTCTTCATAAACTACGAGAAAATGAGATCTGCCATGTGAATCCTTTAGAAATACCTTCATAACATGGTTGGACAATTATGTTTCCTTGATCCCCATACCTCAAAGTGTAAATCATGGATGGGGTCCCTCTAGGTCCCCAAGTGCAGCCCTCTGACTGAATCCAAACTTCACAGAACAAATCCCCTTAAGAAAAGGATTTGGTCTATAAAACTTGAACTCAGTGAAAAGGCTGCACTCAAAGACCTAGAAGCCCACATCTAGCCTCCAGGCTGCAGATTCTCCACCCCTGCTATAATGAACCAAAGGGGCAATGTTGTACAGTGAAGCCCATCTACACTAGGGTCAGAGGAGCTATGTTCAAATCCTACCACTGAAGTTTATTATGTGTGTGGCCTTGATCTTCCTGAACCTAAACATCTTCAATTGCAAACAGGGCTGGCAATGCTTGAACTATCTTCCTCCCAGGGCTGTTATGGGGATCCAGTGTAGCAATGTATATAAAATCCTTTGCAGACCCTGAAGTTCTGTATAAATTGAGCTATAATTGTCCTTCTGTGCCTTCTTTGTATTAGGAAAACAGGATCACAAATACAGACCTGGGGAGGAACTCCCATTATTTTAAAGATGAGAAAACTGAGGCCCAAATGTTCATGCTGAGTGAAATTCATACCTAGGTCCTCTCCATTCCCAACTTAACATTTTTTCCACTGCTCCTCCCCATTGCCTCAAGGTGCTCAATTATCACTTACAAATCAATGGATTCATTCCTTCATTCATTCCCTTGAATTATCCTATTAAAGGGCACATACTTCTGGGAGAGATAACCCATTAAACCAATTTTCAGCTATTAAAACATGAGCTCAAATTAGTCTATCCAATCACTTTCTAATTTGACAACTAGCTAGGAGAGAAAAGGCCTGAGGGAGGATAGGAAAAAGACCAAGGCAGAGAAGTGGCTCAGGACCCTGGCCAGTGACAGCAGGCTTGGGCAGCACAGTTAGGAATGCTCCATCCTCTTGTGGAGCCTGTTTCCTAGACTCTAAGATGGAAACGGAGAATTTAGAGCTGGGACTCAGGGGTCATCTTAGGGGTCATCTTCTCCAGCCTCCTCATTTTACAGAAGATACAGTTGAGGGCCAGAGCACTGAAGCCCAAGAATATATAGGGCTTATTATAGATCTAGAGGGCAACTAGGTGGCACCACAGTGTACCAGACTGGGAGTCAGGAAGGCTCATCTTTCTGAGTTCAAATCCAGTCTCAGACATTTACTAGCTGTGTGACCTTGGATAAGTTTTTCACCCTGTTTGCCTCAGTTTCCTCATCTGTAAAATGAACTAGAGAATGAACTAACCAAATGCTCCAGTATCTTTACCAAGAAAATCCCAAATGGGGTCACAAAGAGTTGGGAATGACTGAAACGGTTCAAAAACTAAATTATAGATGAGGAAATGGAGGAGACTTTAGAGACTGTCAACTCTGACATCCTCACTTTACACTTTAAGAAACTGAGGCCTCCCAAGGTTAGGTGAGCAATGTCACACAATTGAGCCACAATTTGTACCCAGTTTCTATGATTCTAAAGCCCATGCTTTTTCAATGGTTCCTTGTCTACTTCGAAGAATCTTTCTGAGCATCCAGTGAGATGTGTAAGCAAAGATGTAAAAAGCCAATGTGAGCTATTGCTGCCCTTGTTATCATTATTTATTACATTTATTTAATTATACAGCCTCTGCATCATTTACGTGACTCACACAGGATTAGAGGGCAAAGAGGTTTTGCTATACACTAGTGGGGGGAAAAGAGGCATAGCAATGAGAGTGAGCAGAGTTCAGTAGAGTTTACCTAATCTGACTCCCCATCTGAACACCAATGCTAGGCCCAGCTCTGCCATTTACTAGATTCATAGAGTCGAGGAATTTGTACCCCATCCTTGGACCTCATTTTCATCTGTAATACCACCCCCACCCCCCAGCTACAGCATGGTACATTGGATAGTGCTATGTTGGAAGTAAATGAGACAGCATTCAAATCCTTTCTCTGCCTAACCTCAATTTCTTTCTTTGACAGAACACCTTTCTAGGCCACTCACCACCAACAGCACCATTGCTAAGGTCTTGCCTCTAAAATTCCCTCCAATCTACCCCATTCAAATTTTCTATGTCTACAGGATTTGCTTATTAGGGGCATTTTCTCATGAGGAAAGGTTGGTTTTGCCTTTCTATCATCTGCACTGAGCACATTTTGTTTATCATTAATACTTCTTGACTGATGGATACTTACTAGCTTATAACTTTGGGCTTATCACTTATCCTTTCTGGGCTTCAGATAATTCCCTAAGGTGCAACTGTCAAGTCATAGAAAAAGCATCAGGTAGGGATCTGCATTGGTGCAAGCAGCTCCCACACAAGAAATTCCTGCCATTGAGGATGTCCTCAAATGCTTCTGCATTCTCAAAATAGCCATTCATCCTGTCTATTTGAGCTTTTTGGCACTAATGCAGAATGGTTCATCCTTAGTTCTGGAAGAGGACTATGATATCAGGGAAGTGATGCCATGACATGCAAGTGAATTGGATTCTGGTGAGGGAGGGCTGTGCAGAGTCACCAGCCTCATTTTCTCTTCCAGAGAAGTCTGGGTCCAGTGGAAAGACATAAATCAAGATGACTGGAGATGTGTCTGGATGCAGTGAGAAACCTTGGCCTTTTTTTAAGGACCTTGCCTTAAAGTGCAGAATGGAAGTCCCATGGAGGAGACAGCTGCTAAGGGGCAATGACAATGCCAAAGATTCTATTAATTGCCATAACTTTACTCAGCATTAAGCCTGAAACCTCTCTGTGTCTCTCTCTTTCCCAGCCCTCAACAATTTTCAGGCTAACAAAGAATCTATTAATCAAAATCAGAGATAGCTTGCCAGATTTGACCAAGAAAATCAACTGTGGCTTTCCTTCAAGGATCTCTATCTTATGAAGTTTTACTCAGTGTTTTCTTATTTGTTTAACCTAGAGATTACACTTGTGCTGCCTTTTGGCTCTCCATGGTTCATTGGCCTCTGGCAGCAAAGGAAATTGCATCCAAGTCTCAGTGGGAGCCAGGCTTGATCCAGCAATATCCCAGGTAGCAGGATCCCTGGGCAGAGGCCTCCCTTGTCTCTAGTAAGTGAGACAGTGAATACCAAGCAGCTGGGAATATCCTAAATCCTTATATATAATGTTACTCCCCCTCTAAGGGTCTTCCCCTCCGAGAATGATATCTTTGTGATGGTCAGTAGAGTAATCTTCTGTCTCAATTACCAGCCCTCAGTCATTGAATGGGCATGGTGTCAGTCAAACTGGGAACTGGGAAAGGTCTTAATTTAGAAAGGCCAAACTCGTCCCCTACATCACAGGCCATCCCCGACTGCCTTGACTTCTGTCCTGCCACTGAATTTCTATGACTCTGGAGAAAAAAGAGTGAGGATGATTACTTTGCACGGCTCTGTCCCCATCATATCCAGTTCACACCCAAGTCATCACTCTTGGGATGTCATTGGTCCTCTTCAAGAATTGAAATCCTCTAGGGGCGGCTAGGTGGCGCAGTGAGTAGAGTGTCGGCCCTCGAGTCAGAAGGACCTGAGTTTGGATCCGGCCTCAGACAAACAAAAACCTAGCTGTGTGACCTTGGGCAACTTACTTAACCCCAATAGCCCTCCAAAAAAAAAAAAAAAAGAATTGAAATCCTCTTTAAGACCAACAACAATAATAACAACAACCACTGGAAAAGAACTTGCAGACTATCTAATACAACTCCTTCATTTTACAGATGAAACCCATCAGGGACTTGGGTGTGGAGGACATAAATTGGCCAAAGTAAAATCCATAGATATCTGGAAATAGTAGTGGTCCAGTTATGGGTAGCTAGGTGGCACCATGGATAGAGTGTTGGGCCTGCAGTCAGGAAGATTCATCTTTCTGAGTTAAAATCCAGCCTCAGACACTAGCTGTGTGACCCTGGACAAGTCACTTAACTCTATTTGCCTCAGTTTCCTCATCTGTAAAATGAACTGGAGAAAGAAATGGCAAATCACTCTAGTATCTTTGCCAAGAAAACCTCAAGTGGGATCATGTAGGGTTAAACAAAACTGAATACGACTGAGCAACATAAAGTGGTCCAGTGGAAAGATGCTGTTGGATTGAGCGTCAGAAGACATAGGTCCTTTCAGTTAACATTTATGTCCTTAAGCAGGTCCTTCCTTCTCTGAGCCAGAGTTTCCTTAACCATAAAATGAAATAGTTGGACTCAGTGGGTGATCCCTGAGGTCCTCCCCAGACCTAGCTATAATCTTATGAAACAGAGAAAGAATTTGAAGCCAGGACCTCTGATCCCAGAACCAGTAACCTTACAGGTTTCATATGGCATCCTATATATGTGGCATTATCCTTTTTTTTTTTTGCTTTTTGGAGGGCAATTGGGGTTAAGTAACTTGCCCAAGGTCACACAGTTAGGTTTTTGTTTGTTTGTGTGTGCGTTAAGTGTCTGAGGCCAGATCCGAACTCAGGTCCTTCTGACTCCAGGGCCAGCGCTCTGCATTATCCTTTTTTTAAAAAATGACATGGCTATGAGGGGAAGGAGATGATTCAACTTTCTGAAAAATTTGTTGTTGTTCAGTCCTTTCAGTGTTATCTGATTCTTCATGACACTGTTTGGGCTTTTCTTAGCAAAGATTCTAGAGTGCTTTGTCATTTTCCTTCTCCAGCTCATTTTATAAATAAGGAAACTGGGCCAAACAGGAAGAAGTGATTTGCCCAAGGTCACACTGCTAATAAGTGTCTGAGGCTAGATTTGAACTTGTGTCTTCCTGACTCCAGGCTCAGTGCCACCTAGCCGCCCCTACTGAAAAATTAAGTGAACCCTTATTTTTTTTTGGGGGGGGGGACTCCACCATTGGTAAGAGATTGAAGAAAAAATGTCAGTCAATAGCTTCTTACTCTTCATGGCTAGTGTGGCAGGGACAGCTTAGCAAATGAAGAGGAAGACAAGATTATAGGAGAGGAGATGCCACAGAGGTGGAATCATGTATATCAGATGGGGGAATTAGCCTTTTCCTATTGACTTGTCATTTAATATTCACCCAAGGCCACAGGCACCTAATGATCCCAATCACAATAATCCCATTTTATTTCTTTGCCTTGGATTAATCTGGCTCCAATTCTTTCTAACAGTACAGGCATCACTCAGGAAGATAATCATTAGTAACACTGAGTTTAAAAAGAAAGAAAAAGACAAAGCCATTCTAATCTAAATATTATGTTATGGGGGAGGGGGAACTCCTGCATTTGGAATCCTGGATTCAAACCCCAGCTCTGCTAATTCATTGCTACATGACTTTGGACAAATTGTGGCTGGACCAAGTGATCTCTGAGATTTTTTCCAGCTCTGATCCTAGGATCTTATGAGAATGTCAGAATCCAGAAGGAGAACCTTCTGAAGTAATGTCAGCGATTGGTCAGGGAGGTGAAGTCACTTGCCTATAATCACACAGCTAGGAGGTGTCAGAGCTAGGATTTGAACTGGAGCCTCCTGACTCCCAAACCAAGGCTCATTCCTCTACTGTGACATATAGTCCATGGGAAGCAGTTTGTTGCAGTAGGAAGTTTGGGAGTCAAAGGACCTGGGTTCAGATCCTACCTCTAAGACTTACTAACTTTGCAAGCTTTGACAAGCCATTCCATAGCTCTAGACCTCAGTTTCCCCTTCTGCAAAATAAGGAGGCTATATTAGATGACTTCTCAGATTCTTTTAGATCAGAACCTATAATTGGTGCTTGACTGCCCAGAAAGAGAGGTTTACCCACATTATCTATTGCCACCTGTTACTGGATGCTCTGATCACTAAGATATTGTCATCTGTTGTATTTATATGATAGGAAAGTATATGTTCTTTGGACCACTGGGTTTTTATGTTATGCCTGTGGTATAGGAAGAGCAGGGGTTGTTATGAGCATTTTCAGATGAGGAAACCAAGGCAGAGAGAGGTTAAATGGCTATAAGTAAGATCTCCTAGCTTCCATTCCCTAGGATTTTGCCACTACCACCCACTTCCCTGAATGAGTAAGAGGGGAAAATCCAGTTAGAAGGAAGTATGAATCCTATCACTGCTGCTTATTGGTTGGGAAAACCTTCTCTTTCTGGATCAGAATTTCTTCATCCATTAAATAGAGATACTACTATTTATACTGTCTCCCTCAGTGAGGAGCTGGGAGGAAAATTGTCATGGAATCACAGAATCTGAGAGCTGAAACAGAATATAGCCACTAGCTAATTTGACCTAGATCAGAGGGTGATCCCCACCATGACATGCCTGGGAAGTGCTCATCTATCTCTGGCCATTCCTGCCCTTCTCCCTCACTATACCATCATCCCCTTCTTCCTTCTCCCCACCAGAACCCTGGATTCTGACTAAGAATGGGAAGCTGGACTCTGATAGTTAGCCTTATCTTGCTCAGAATCAGGTGTGCAAAGCCAGCCCTGTCACTTTCCTTGTCACAAACTCATGGCTCCTGGATATGTTGTCTTTCTTTATTATAATATAAGTTCCTTGAGGGCAGGGACTCTCTATCTTGTTTGCTTATATTTGTTTTCCTAATGCTCTTGTACTGTGGTATGTACTTAGTACTGAGATAACTAAAAGTGAGATGAGATAACTAAAGAAGTGAGATAACTAAAAGAAACCAGTCTGCCAGGTTTAAAGTGCTATAGAAATGCTAACAAGCTATTATTGGTCAATATTTGTTGAATTGGATAGAATTGAATCAAAAAGTATAATCACACAGAACCCCTAGGTTGAAATTGATAATAATAGCATTTACATAGCATTTTGTTTTTTTAAGGCATAGGATAAATATCTAATTTGATCTTTACAATACCCTCAGAAGTAGTGGGTATTTATTATTTGCATTTAGCACATAAGGAAACCAAGGCAGGTAGAGGTAAAAATGACTTTCCAAAAGTCACACAACTAGAAAGCACCTGAAAATGGATTCTTTTTCTCACTCTGGGTCTGACATTCTATCCATTGCACCACCTAGATGCTTCCATGATAAAATGACTCCATCCCATGTGCATTTATGAATATTGCTGAGATATTAAGAGCCACTCCATATTTTAATAGAATTGATCCAGATAGAGATGTGGTGTTGCCTAAGTGATAAAGAACTGGTCTTGGTATATGAAAACCTGGGTTCAAGCCCTGCCTCTGACATATACTAGCTGTGTGACCCTGGGTGAATTGCTTGACATCTCTGTGAACCCAGACAGCTCTACAAGGCTATAAGAGATGCCAAGATTCTAGTGTCTGTGAGTCCCACTTTCTTCATCTATAAAAAGAGAGAGTTCAGATAGATAGTGAACTAACTAACTATCTAACTAAGATAGATAGATAACTCTGACACCCCTCCTAGGTGTAGAGTAATGATGCTCTGATGGTGCTGATGAACTGTATTTGGCAAGAGATTTTCCTCACTGGGGATTAATTGTACTAATTAACTCACGAATCTGGTCCAAATTTTAAAAAAAGGTTGATGATTAAATTACTTCCAAGCACAATAACCTAATTAAGAAATAATAGAGAGTTCAGAGGAGACAGACCAGCTTTCCAGGGAGCTTCCTCTATTATCTTCAAAACCATCTGATTCCCATTTATTCCAAGACCTACTGGAATTGATGTACTTGGTGTGGTTTTGGTTGTTTCCCCTCCTCAGAATCAATGATTTCATCACTGTGGGGGAACTCCTGGGTCTGGAAATCCCTCCCACCAATGGAGATCTGAGGCTCACTTCTTATCTTGAAGAGTTAGCTAGGGGTCCTGAGAAGTTAAGGGACTTTCTCAGATTGATATAGCTAAGCTAAGTCTGTGTCAGAAGTAGGGTTTGAATCCTGGTATTCTTAAACCCCTTGAGAATCCCTGGGATTAGTAAAAAGTAAAATGATAAATAATTTCCTCAGGTCTTCCTTACTCCTCAGTCAGCTATGATGCCACACTACTCTTGAATATAACTGGTGCAAAATAAATGCAGTTAGAGGAATAGTTCATATTTCTAGCATGCTTTGAAGACCACAAAGCACTTTGCTCACATTAATCCTGAGGAATGAGCAGTATAAATACCATTTATTATCTCCTTTATGCAGATGAAGAAGCTAAAAATCAAAAGAGTGCCTTTGCCAGGTAGTATGAGCATCTGAACCTGGGCCTTCTAATTCTCAATCCCTGTGAGTTGCTTAGCCCGTGCTTCCCAAATATAGTATAGAATCTTAATCACGACATCCTACAATGGCCCCAATCTGACACCATCCTACCCTTCCTGCTCCTTCCAATACTCAGAGCTAAATAAAGCATTTCCCAAATGAATGCTTTGTAAATGTGCCAGGGATGTTTATGGGTATGTTTGGTTGTGTATATGCTTTAGTCTCCAATTGGATTGCAAGATCCTTGAGGCCAGGGGCCATGTCCATTTTCTTTGGATTTCCTCTAAAATGAATGGGCTGGCTCTTTGCTCATAGCAATCACATAGAAAATGCTGACAGAATGACTTTTCTTTCTGACTCACTCTAATGGCTCATTAAACATCTGCTCACGTTTCCTCCCTCCAGGGGGATGTAGCTACCCTCTAGTGAGCTCCTACTTGGTCTCTCCCCTCAGTAACTTTGAGGCATACTGGAGTTTCTACCTCACCCTCACCAACAGAATTGAGGGTATATTTTCTGTCTCTTGCCCCTATTACCAAGATTACTAGTTGGAAGTCTGACTGCTGTAGCCAAATATTCAGCACCTTGCCATCAGCCTAAGGTGATGAAGCTCCCTGAACTGCATTAGGTTGTTCCTTAGACAGCCATTGTGGAATCAGTACCAGAACCCTTTCCTGACATTTGACCAGCGAGAGCATGGGGCCCATTAGTTAGGGCTCTGAGATCTCATGATCAATGCTTTTCCAAGATGAAATATCCAAGGAGATTTTCTCCCACCCATCAGGTTTTAAACAGTTAGCCTGTGTTCATTTTCTTCCCTTCCTCCAAATAGGCCCCGACACATCTACTTTTAGTTCTGACTCTGTGAGGGGAGAAGGGCCCAGCCCAAATAGCACCACTGTAACTGGTGGTGATGAGAACGGAGCAGTGAAGCTGAGGAAGTGGTGCTCTCCATTAGAGTCTGTCTCTTCATATCAGCCCGAGAATAATGTGACATGACGCCCGTCATCATTCAGGGAAAACATCTCTGGTTGGAAACTCAGAAATAATTTAAAAAGGAAAGTGTCAGACAGGGTGAGTGTTCAAGCACTTGCCTGCTGAGTAAGGGGCCATGACTAGGAGACACATTGGAGCTGAAGAGCCGGCTTGGTGGTGGCCCTATGTGAAGGGTCATTCTGCCCCAAATCAAGGGAGCTACAAGGAACTCAGAAGTCATCTGGTCCAACCCCCTATTTGTTTCATCTTAGGAAACTGAAGTACAAAAAGGGTTAAGTACCTTATGGGACCACAGGATACTAGGTCTAGTGATGGAGGGGACCTCAGACACCATCTGGTTCAGCCTCCCAAAGCCCCGGGAACTGGGCACCAAGAAAATGAAGTGGCTTGCCTGTGGTCACCCAGAAGAACTGAAAGAGCTATGTCATGTGGGATATCAAGGTCAATTCACTTATTTATGGTTGAGTAAACAGAACCAGTGAAGTTAAATGAGTTGCCTAAGGTCATACAAGTAGGAAGCAGCAGAGTTAGTATTTGGACCAAGATATTTTGACTCTCCCAGCAGGCTTTGCACTATATTACTCTGTCTTGAAGTTTACCCTTTTCATCATTGACCCACCCAAGATTAGCCAGCAAAGATGAAATTGAACTCAGAGCCATCACGACTCCAAATATTCACACAAAATATACCTCTGATCTCTTTAAAAATATCAAAACTTATTCTCAAATGTCAATCCAAGCCAGAATTAAACATGCAGCAAGGGTATATATAGACAGCCAACATTTTTATTGTAATCACATGAATAGAGATGTTGCAAGCTCAATGGAGAAGTAACAAGGTAAAGAAGTACCAGCCAGCAAAGTCACACTTCTGTCTTTCAACAGCTGTTCACTAAGGTCTGGAGCAAGACGGGAAGGCGGGCAGAAATATAAAAAGCAGACACACCACTTGACCATGACTACTGTACTTCCTCCTGTGTGGATTTTGATGATTTTCCCAGAAGCCACCAAGGACCAAGATCAAAAAGATGTCACCAAACTGGTGAACTCTGTGTTAGAGTCAATTTGTCCGTATCTGGAATCTGATGTCTCTGTGGCAACATTCTGTAGGTGAGAACCTAGGATCCAAGATTTACATATGTATTTGTAAAGCTCTCAGTAGACCTTATTTAATTGATGATCAAAGTGTGATGAATCTGAATCATTTAAAACTTATTCTATATTTATTGTGATGAGAGCCTTAGGATAAGTACTGGAGAAGACAGAATATTTAGGGAAGATTATAGTTCTTGTCCCATTGGAATTCACAATCCCTTTTGGGAATAAGACACGAACTCAGGCAAGTGTAATACACAAAATCTCAGTCTAAGGACCATGGAGAGGGATAAACAAGGTGCACCATGAAGCCACATGTCTAGGAATGGAAGATTATCTGTGCAAGAGCTGCAGAAACAAGAGGTGGAGTCTCTTGAGTTTGGAATTCGGAACAGTTGGCCCCAATAAACTGTTCCATCCTCACAATTCACACTCCCCTACCCACACTGTTTGGTCCACTCAATTTGTCTTATTGTGGTTCCTCCCACACATATCATGACATCGTCCAACCTTGTGTCTTTGCTTTGGCTGTCGTTCATGCCTAGCCTCCTCTGCCTCTTGGAATCCTTATTGTTGGTGAAAACTCAACTCTAGCACTACCTTCTGCCTGAATCCTTCCCTGATCCCTCCACCCAGGCTGCCAATGCCCTTTCTGCCCTCCATGTTCTTTATTTTTGTGTATGTGTGTATGTATGTTTACATGTATATGTATACATATATATTCCACATCTACACATATATGCAGATTTTATCTCTCCCAGCAGAATGTGGGTGCCTTGAGAACTGGGATGATTTCATTTTTGTCTTTGTACCTCCAATCTTTTACACAAAACTTGACACATAGTAGGAATGTAATAAATTCTTGTTAGCTGGCTTCTATACTCTAGTATGCCAAGATCTGTGATTTATTTCCCTACTGGCACAGATTAGAACTCTTTTATTCCTTAGTACTCAGTCTTGTAGAGTTGCTATGATCAAAAAAATGCATAAATAAGTATTGGCCAGGAGCCAGACTGGTTATGACTTTCTCTAAACACAACTAGGCTGGCCATCAGATGATAGACACACAGGCTGTTGCCAGACATCATCTAAAGTTCTTTTGATTTTGGTAGAAACTTGCAGAATTTGTGCCCCCTAAATATGGCCTTGATGTGTTATTGGAGGAAAACTTTGGAGGAAGAGCACAACTCTTGTTAGCTAGTGCCCTTGTTTTATTAAGGGGAGGGACCTGTGATTTCATTGTGATGGAGAATTCATTAATGAGGAAACTCCCTCAGTCAACCAACCAATACCCACTCTGGGTCAGATAATGTGCTAAAAAAAAACTGGACACATAAGTACAAATAATAAAATCATCCTTACTCACAAAGAACTTTCATTCTAATGAAGCAGGTATGTTTACAAATATATACGGTACGAATCTAAAGTGAAGAATTAGAAATATATTCACAATAGTTAAATGTAAGGCACTTTGAAGAAGGACATATTAACATTTGAGGGAAGTTGGAAAGGCTTCATGCAGAAAAAAAAAATGGTGCTTGAGCTGCCTCTTAAAGGAAGAGAGGAACACTAGGAGTGGAGGGAAAGAGAGAAGGAGGGAGAAAGAGAAGAAAGAGGCAGGGAGGGAAGAAAGGAGTCACACCAGGCACAAGGGATAAGCAAGGCCCAGGCAGTGAAGATATTAAGCATCTTGAGCTTGGAATGGAGAATAGGCAAGACTGCATCAGAGTGTGGGCAGGGGAGCAGTGTTCAGTGAGGCTGAAAATATAAATTGGGGTCAGGTTGTGAAGGGCTTTAAAAGTTAAAAAGAGGCATTTATGTTTGATCCTACAAACGTTGAGAAGCCACTGGACTTGGCTGAGTAGTTGGGTCACAAGGTCAAATCTATGTCTAGAAAATCATTTTGGCAACAGTGTGTAGAGGGGAGTGGAGGGGCAAGAGACTTGAGATAGGGGCATCAATCAGGAAGGAATGAAAGAAAGAAGGAAGGAAGGAAGGAAGGAGGGAGGGAGGGAGAGAGAGGAAGGGAAGGGAAGGGAAAGGAAGAGAGGGAAGAAGGGAAGTGAAGAAAGGAGGGAGGAAGGAAAGAAAGGAGGAAGGGAAGGAGAAAAGAAGGGAGGAAGGGAGGGAGGAAGAGAAGAAAGAAGGAAGAAAAGGGAAGAAGGAGGGGGGAGAGATGGAAGGAGAGAGAGAAGGAAAGAGGAAGGAAAAAGGACTATAACCATAGGATACAAAATATGAGTTGTTCTAAGATAGACCACAACCAAAAAATATTAGAGTGGCAACCCATTTTATTTTTTTAACTTCAACCACTATCCCTAGAACAGTCTTCAACTAGGGAATATCCTAAAATGTCACTGAGAATTTAAAATAACTTTCACAATGTCCCCATAATGTGCACAGACTCATTACATACCCAGTATTTACAAATTACTGATGCTTATATATCAGCCTTTTTAGATATGATTTTTATTCATCTGTTACACTTCTCTCTCCAAACCCCATTCCTTCTTTTCCATGCTCCTCTTGCTCTCTCCAGAGATTCCCATCTCTTTGTCTCGAGATTTTTATTCAGGGTAAATAGGCACTGATAACTGCCTCATTAAAATCCTCCTTTTGTGTGCATTGTGTCAAGGCAATGAGCCTTAATGCTCCACTAACTGGTGCATTTCAGTCTCATTCTCCTGATGTTTTCCCTAAAAATAACCAATCTTTGGAACATCCTTGTCTAGAGAGAGAAAGAGAGCACTGGGCCTGGGTGTCAGGAGGACCCATGACCAAATGCCACCTCGGACACTCACTAGTTGTATGAACCTGGGCAGGGATAATTAAACTCCCTTTGCCTTAGTCTCTTAATTTGAGAAAAGGAAATGGTGGAATAGGAACTCAGCGGCCTTGAAGGTCTTTCCAAACTCTAAACTGATGATGATCTTATGGTCTGGGGGGAGAGGGAGTTGTTCTCCTAGACATTGCAAAAAATGAAGTGGAGCTCCCACAGCCAGGACTAGGGGCACACAAGATTAGCCACTGTGCATAGGGCCGCAAAGGAGAGCTTACCAAATAGGGACACTTCTTAATGGGTTTTTTTCAGTCATGTCCAAGTCTTGGTGGCCTCATTTGGGGTTTTCTTGGCAGAGATACTGAAAGGGCTTGCCATTCCCTTCCCCAGCTCATTCGATAGATGAGGAAATGGAGGCAAAAAGAGTTATGTGACTTGCTCAAGGTCACACAACTAGTAAGTGTCTGAGGCTAGATTTGTACAAAGATGAGTCTTCCTGACTCCAGGTCTGGTGCTCTAGCCATTGTACCTTATAAACTTCTTAAGAAACTTTCTTTAAAATGCACATAGCTTTCATTTACATTTATTTTTTAAAAGTTGGTATAATTTAGTGTGGAGAGGTCATGGAGTCATGCCGAGTCTTAAGATGATGTTGAGTCCTGGCTCTGATACATCTTAGCCGGGGCACCAATACTTTTCATTTTTCTAAGCCTCAACATTCTATCCAGGGGACCCTAGACCCCAGGGTTTCCTAAACTTTGTACACTTGCAATTGCATCGGCACTTCTTGAACTATGGGTTGCAGTAACTCCGCACAGTTTAAGAAGCATTGCAGGAAAAACAAAAACAAAAACAGAACTCAATTTTTTTAGTGCCGGGGCATCCTCCTAAGACACTAATTTGCAAAGTAGCTACCCATCTGCCTTGAGAGAAAACCTGGGAGCTCCTGGTACCCTGTGAACTGCTCAGGGCCAGCAGATAGAATGTATCATCTTTATAACGCTATAGAAATAGACACCACTATTGTCCTCTCAATAACGCTGGTCCCCCAACACATTGTCTGAACTTACTGTGGCTCACTTAGGTTATGCACAGGTCACCTAGGGAGGGTAGCCCTGGATGAGCTGTGAACTGTGTCAGCAGAGAGAGAACAGGCAAGTGCAGGAGATCCCACATCTGTTGGTTCAGGTATATATCATTAGAGGCAGAAAGTTCTGTTCTCTAAGTTATATAAGTTATTATTTCATGATATTGTCACATGCCTTACATCAATGTCTCAAAGCCTGAGAGAGACAGTAACACATGACCCCAGTATCCAAACCTTGTCTGGAAGGACAGATTTTGGACCTGGCTTTGGGACTTTTGTGCTCTGTATATCTGAGTTCTGTGGATATTACAAGGACTTTCCTTGTAGATATGGGGACAGGAAAAATGGGCTAACTGCAAAGGTAGTGAGTTCCCAGTAACAGAAGGCATTCAATTAAAGTTTCCTGAGTATGTGGTGGAGGGAATTCCATTCTAGTAGGAGTTAAATTAGGTGTTTTCTGATGACCCTTTTACCTCTGAAACTCTGTGATTGCTATATTTCATGGCTAGGCTGTCTTAAACTGCACTTGAAGGCCAAGAAGAAATAGAAGCGAACCTAAGTGTTGATTGATCATGGAATCACAGATTTGAGCTTACATGGACTTCAAGGGCCATTGAGATGAGAAAATAGAGGTCTGGAGAGGTTAAGAGATTTGCCCAACATGCCATGTCTACTATATAAGAGTAGGGTTTTAAGCCACATCTTTCTGACTCCAAGTCCTTTGCCCCATTCAATATACCAGGCTGTCTCTTATTGACTACTGGATCAAATAATGAGCATTATTAAGTATCTACTATGGCACAGTACTAGGCTCTGGGAATAAGAAGATTAAAAGCAAACTTAAGTAGCTTACATTGCATCAGGAGAAACAACTTATATTCACATTGTCATTCTATAGTTTCAGTTGTATCTGACTTTTCATGACTCCATTTGGGATTTTCTTGGCAAAGATACTGAAATGGTTTGCTGTTTCCTTCTTCAGTTCATTTTATAGTTGAGGAAGCTGAGGCAAAGAGAGTTAAGTGACTTGCCCAGGGTCACACAGCTAGTAAGTATCTGAAGTTGATTTGAACTCAGGTCTTACTGACTCCAAGCCTGGCACTCTATACACTGTTCCACCTAGCTGCCCAATTATTTTCATGTAAATATGTACAAAATGCATGCAAGAAAATAAAATAAAATGATAAAGAAAAGACCTTTCAGACATAAAGTAAAGAGGAAAAATCCAGGCAGTATTGCAAAGGGTTCAGGGCTCATGGACCTGAACGGCTTGTGAGGCCCCTGATTTAACAGGATGGGAAGGCTCTAGATGAAAACAATGGAGCCAATGGGATGCCTCCTGAACTTCCTCAGGCTGCTCTGGATTTAAGAAAGAAATTTCTAGGTTTGGCTATGCTAAGATGATATGAATGCTGAAACCCTGAGAGACATCAGCCCTCTTCAATTGAAGAACTCACTGTCAGAAACAATTGGGAGAAAACCCAGTGTGGATACTGAAGGAGAACATCAGCTGTGATACTGAGGAAGCAGATACAGCAAGGAGGAGGTTGAGAATGAAAGGGGGGGGGGCAGAATCTCTCTGATCCCCAGCTTGGCCCCTCCAGAAAGACTTCAGCAACCATGGCTTTGACCCTCCATCCTACCTTCCCTTCTGTTCTTCAAAAGCTCCCAATCTCAATGCCTTGCCCTGAGGCTTCTCCAGATCACTTCCTCTGCTAAACAGTCGAATTCTTGACATAACTTGAATAATAAGCCTTTACAATTTCCCAGAGCAGTTTCCTCCCAAAAACCCAGTGAGCAGGAAAATTAATTCATCATCCACAAAACGCCTCATCCAGAAGGAGCATCACTTAGTAAATAGAGAGGTAGCCATAGAACTAGACGATCTGGATCCAGTCAAGTCTTGCTTCTAACACTGTGGCTGTGTGACCCTGGGCAAGTCACTTGCCACTCAGTGATCTAGGCAGGGTGCAGCAAAAATGCTAAACTGCATTGGTAGATTTCTATACCAATAAATTAGCAAATCTAATGTCTCTCCATGTTTCAAGTGATCAACTTGGACAAGACACCCTCTAAGGAAAGGGCTTTGTGTATTATTACCATTTCACAGATTAAGAACCTGAGCCTCAGTGCATGGGAAGGGACAGTGTTATGATTTCTACTTAGTTTTGCCTCTTAACCCATATTGCAATGTTAAATCTGTTCTGCTCCCGTTGATCTTCAACTAAGGTGAGGTCTTAGACTGTTGTCACCAACAACGGACCATGCTATGAGACAGCTTAGATGGATAAAGTGCTAGACTAGTAGTCAGGAAAGCTGGAGAGTAAATATGGCCTTAGACATTTACTAGCTGTGTGACTCTGGTAGAGTCACTTAACTTCTGTCAGGCTCCATTCCCTCAAATGTAAAATGGGGGTGATAATGCACCTACTTACAAGGGTTATTATATGCTCTGTGCATATGCATAACACAATGGTCTATAAAAGATTGAAAATGTATATCATTCAGAGGGAATATAGAGAGGGTATGTGGTAGGTGTGAACAAGTTGCCATATAGAACATGAGAATTTCCTGCCATATATGAATTTCAAAGAACAGGAATTAAAGATCATATCAAGGAAATGCTGGATGTGATGAGGAGATGAGATGCTCCTATGGTGAAGATGGCAGAGGACAGGAGGAGGCCTCCTTGCTATGTCAGGACAAAGCAATAATGACCTACAAATGTTGGATTCTTTATTATAAAGGATGGCTCTCTAGGAGGAAGAGTTAGAGATATAGAGGGAAACCTACATCTCTATAGGTTGGTGGATTGGGGGAATGATATGACCAAGAATTACATGGCATAGAAAGCATGAAGAGATTGTGATCTGTAGCTAGAGAGAATACCCAAATCAATCAGGTCTCCAATGCCTTTGTCTACCGAGAGTTCTGCAAACACCAGGATCCCCCAGAAAAAAATCACCTTCCAAGTGCTGTCAAACTTAAGGGCACTAAACTTGGTAACCTCAGTAGTCTAGGGTACCTCTCTGTGTGGAGGTGATTACCACCAATGCATTGGATCTCTCCATAATTTGAAATTCCTTCACCTAACATGAATGTCCAAATTGCATTCTCCTAGGTTTAATTAATAGATACTACCAAAGCCTACATCTTTCTTAACCATCAGGTATCTTATTGCTTTCAACTACTGTTCCATGATTAATCTCTATTCCCATGACCCATATTGATCAATAGAGCAATGAAGACAATTCCCAATATGCTGAGGCATTGACACTGGGAAGAAGTTTGGGGTTTTCCTCCTTTTAAAGCAACACAATTAAGCCTTAGATCTGTGATCTTACAAAGATACTTCATATAATCATAGGAGATTAATTTAAATGAACAAACATCGACTGAACTATTATTATATACAATAAAAAACATATGTACTCATCTCAACCTATAACTTCACCTAATGCATTTCATTAGATTGAACTCCAGCAAATATTACAAATTAGAAAGCATTTTGAAAATATTTATTGGTTTTCATATTAATTCAAAATGGTAGACTTTCCCCCAAATTAAACTTAGCTGTCTCAGGCTGTGTTTTAGTATTGTATTAAATTTCATCAAGATAAAGTAGGTCACTAAAAATTAGTCCAACAAAGCCTCTCCGTTCTGAAAACGTACATAGATGAAACTGTAAAGAATAATACCTAATTTATTATACCTAATAAATAGGTATAAAATGGAAAAGATCTGCAGGCTTGCCTATTGCAAGTGACCTTAATCAAAAAGAGTAGATCCACTACTACCTCAGTGCCCCAACTATAATCTAGAAGAAGACAACAATGTCACTTAAGAAAATAAAATTGAGAAGAATAGATCAACCTAACAAAATACATGCAAAATAATTCCGTATTGAAGAAGACAAAAATGTTAATCTTTTAAAATAGATTACTTTTATTTTTATATTGTTTAGGTTACCCCCTATACTTCTACTCCCTCTCCCAGAGAACCATCCCTTATAATAAAGAATTTCTTAAAAGAGGGAGAAGAGAGATAAGCAAATCATCATAAATACATAAATGCAGGAGCAGCTATGTGGCACAGTGAATAGAGCACTGGGAGCACCTGAGTTCAATTCCAGCCTCAGACACTTAACACAAAAACTAGCCATGTGACCTTGGGCAAAGCACTTAACCCCAATTGCCCCCCAAAAAGCAAAAAAAAAAAATACATAAATGCACAAGTAAATATATGACCCATAAATACATAAGCAATATATTATAAAAATCAAACATTGTATGTAGTGTTCCATATTTGTGTACCCTTATAGAGAAGGGCAGCTAGGTGGCACAGTGAATAAAGCACCTGCCCCAGAGTCAGGAGGACCTGAGTTCAGATCCGGCCTCAGACACTTAACACACACAAAAACAAACAAACAAACAACAACAACAAAAAAAAAACTAGCCATGTAACCTTGGGCAAGTTAACCCCAATTGCCCTCCAAAAGGCCAAAAAGAAAAGAAAAGGAGTGGAGAAAATTATCTTTTAATACTTCTTTGGGGCTAAGTTTCTTATTTATAATTTCACGATATTTCTTTTTTTTGTTTGTGGAAATTATTCTTTCCATTGACATTGTAGTCATTATATATATATCATTTTTTTCTGTCTCGACTTACTCCATGTTCATTTCCCTATGCCTCTCTGTATTCATCATATCCAATATTTTTCAAAGCACAGTGGTATTCCATTATATACATGTGCTAAAATTTGTTTAGTCATTCCAAAGTCAATGGTCATCTCCTTTGTGCCTAGTTATTTATTAACATGAAAAGTATTATTATAAATATTTTGGTTTATTTGGAGCCTTTCTTGTTGTAAATTGCTATTTTGTGTATATGGATACCAGAGAAATTTCTAGATCAAATAGTATAGATATCCTAGCCACTTAATTTGTATAACTCCAAATTACTTTCCAGAACGGTTGTACCAATGCACAGTTCAATAACAATGCATTATCATACCTGTCTTTCCAAAACCTCTCCAATATTGAATATTCTAAGGGACTAATTTTCAAAGTAACTCAAACAAAGGAAGATTCTCAAAGAATATAAAAGATTATAGGCATAATTATTACCCAAAAAATTCATTACCAAAATGATAAAAGCTATTGCAGATCCATATGGCTATTTCTGATCTCCATCCAAATCTTTAGTCTATGTGCAAATATAGGGAAATATTTATGGAAACATAAGAAAAGAAACAGCAGCTTCTTTAGGTGATTTTTAAAAATAATAGACCACATTTTCAGGGTCACATACTTTACTAAGAATTATAGAGATTTCAAAGTGCCATTTGTTACCCTATCTCCTCCTCCTAAAAGCATTTGACATAGTAAATCAAAATTTCATCTTAAAGTCTCTCCACTAATAAACTGGATATCAGGCATATATTAAAGTTATACAAGATTTCATGACAGATTCAACCACAACAAGACTAATAAGTATCAATACTATGTAAGGCAGTATTCAGGGATACGAATGTTTGATAAAGGTCTTTGTCACAATTATAAAAGATAGACTGTACAAACTGCAGATAGAAGATGAATGGTCATTTGTGAGGACCCCAGATACACTTGTTTGTGGCTGATGGTTGACTTATCATAATGCAAAATAACACAGAATTTCCTCAAGGAGTTTCATGACCCAGCAAAATAGAGAGAATTAGAACTTTACATAGGAAAAAATATGCAAATAGAGGTTAAAAATATATTGCTAAAATTATGGTATGAAGTTGTTTGGTGAGCCCATTAAAATGGCTCATTATTATACATGTCTTGAATAAGCATTGGGGTTGGATAATAATCTGGAACCAGAGGAGAATGAGAAAAAGATATTACACTAGACCATATTTAAGAAATTAAATAGAACTTTCAAATATCCTTATTTTTACAACAAAAGTCATCTTTTTTACATCAATATATTCCCAGCAATGCTATGCAATTGTCACCAAGTCACACTGTGGTGTCAAAAGAATAAAAATTCAGGTGAACCAAAGGGGCTATGGAAAGTAGCATGGTGGTTACCCTTAGACTTCAACATATTATAATGAAAAGTGACATCAAAGTCACCATCAAGAATGGGAAAAGGAAGGATAATCCTATGGTGAGAAGGATGGATAACAGGCTGGCAGACTGAGACTTAGTTGTATTGCTATTCACAGAAATATTAAAAAGATCAGAGGAAAGTCTATAGAATGCTAGGTAATCACCAGAAAATTTGTGGGAAGCCATGGTGGAGAGTCACCGAGGATGAGAAAAGAGTGGATGGATTGCCATCTGTATCAATTGAAGGCATACAGACATTGTTGAGATATCAGATCCTCTGAAATATCAAAGAAAGTAGTAATTCCGGATCAGACCCACTCGTATTTCAAAAGCACATTTCGAAGTCAAATAACAGAGATATTTGGTTCACTTGTGTTTGGGGATGTCTAAGCTTCCTTCCCTGTTAGGTTGAATAATTGAAAGGTTACCAGCTTGAATAAGTTGGCAATAGCTGTGGCCAGCCCAAATCTGGTATGATGTTTTACCCTCACCTTTTAGGGAGGCTCTTTTTTGTGAAAAGAACTCTCCCCTTCATCATTCCCCTACATATTCATCACTCCTCTCCCTTGCCTCCCACAAGACCTACTACGTATTGCATTAATACCCTGGCTTGTTTTAGATATTAGAATTTCAAAGGATCTTAGCTCATAAAATGTCAGAGTATAATATGCTGGAACTGAGAGAGGCTTCAGAACCCAGAATGTGAGAGGGAGGGACCTTAGACCATGGAATTACAGAGCTGAGAAGGAGCTTAGCACATAGGATATTATAACTGGGAGGAAGCTTAGATCGTAGAATTCAGAACTGGGAAGCACCTTAGGATCTCAAATTTCAGATATGGGTAGGACTTTAGAATATGGAACATCAGAATTGGGAGGGATGTTCTAAGTTTCCTCCCAGCTCTGACATCCTCTATTTTAGTTATATAATATCCATTATATTTTAAGCTCCTCAGCTCTGTAACTCCACATTCTAAGGTCCCTTTCAGATCTCACATTCTGGGTACTGAGGGACAGATCTGAGGGGTTGGAATCTCAAGCATACAATGTCAGGGCTCAGAAGGTTCTTAGAACAGAGAACTTTAGAACATAGAATGTTCAACCTAGAAGTTATCTTAGCACTTGCATAATGAAATACTTCTCATCTTACTGATGCCAGATTGCTAAAGCCCAAAGAAGTGAATCCATATGCCAAAGGATTCCCACTTAATCAGAGGCAGAGGCAATGAGTACCATGGTCTTCTTATTTTCAGGACAGTGTACTTTGAACCCTCCATCTTCCTCTCTAATAGTAAGACTTTTCCCCTTCCTAGGAAACCAAGGAGTTAAAAGCAAACATGAACCAGAAAAAAAAACAAGAAAACTTGGCCACATCTCCCTCTGGCCCAGCAGGGCTGCCTGGGCTGGCTGGGGGCTGCTGGAGAGCTCTTTGAAATAGGACAAGTGACAGGCACAGCCATTGAGTGTGTCGCTTCTAACCTGCCCCAGCAAGTTACATCCAAGGCAGGAAAAATTCATTATTATGTATATAAATATATGTTGTAGATTTCATTAAGATTAGGCCAGGCTTTGGAGTTATCACTCAGTGGGGCTGTTTGCCTTGTCATTAATCTTCATTTATGAATGCTGATTAGCTCTAGAAAGCCCTCCTGGTGGTTAGGATTGAACACTGTGCTTGCTTCTCTCTGAATTGCTCCTTTGAGAGACTCAGGCTAGGGACTGGGGGGCTTGGAGGAGATGGGAAGGCAGGATCAGGGGAAACCAGGGGAAGAAGGGAGTTGGTCTGGGAAATGCAGAGGAGGCCTCTGATGCCTTGTCTCCCCCATGTGAAGAATCAGGACTATGACAATCCTAGGCTTTTGCTCTATTCTTCTACTGGCTGTAACAATCATCTGGGCAGTGAATCAAATAAGAAGCCAATACAAGAGGACGAATTATTTGATTAATTAGATCCTTCCTTTGGCCCAAGATCCTGAGCCAGGGCTCACAAACAATGTGAATTCCAGCTTACATAAAGGAACAGGCATAGCAGTATGACACATAAACAACGTGGCACATCAACCGATGATTAAGAATGAACCCAGTCACTACAGAGAACTGAACCTTGGGACCAGGAGTGGGACCAATTCAGACAAATGGTGAGCTCACCATATGCTCTATATTTTCTTCTCTTGATGCAGCACTGACCTAGGATGAATCTCTACAACTGCTCATGTGTTCATTTCTTCTTTCCCTTTTGGAGGCAAGATGGTGCAGTGGAGAGAGTATTGACTGAATTTGGAATCAAAGGGCCAGGTTTCAAGTCTAAGCTCATTATTTCCCTTCTTATAATACTGATTTCCTCAACTGTCATATGAGGTAATGTAATGGATGACATGTCAGCTCTCTTTCAATATTAAACCTGTAATCCTATTATTTTGGATGTGGAAAATGCTGCTATTGACCCATCCAGGACTTCTCGCTTTTGATTTTCTGTATAGTGCATCAGGTCCTAGTTCTCTTTTCAAGTGGGGAATTCCCCTATGCTCACCACTCAGAATTTGAGAAAGCTATTACAGTATTATCTAGCTGCAGATGAATGTATATAGAGATAGGGAGTGAGGTGAAACGGGTCTGTGGGTCCCTACATGAGCTTTCGGCCTCTGTTATCCCCTGTAAAGCCTCCAGGTCTTTCAACAGATTGGTGGGAAAGATAATTTACATGGAGAATCAGGGATGAAACAGTGTTAGCTTCCCACAAAAATGAGGAATTGTTTCTTTCTTTCACGGGGGTCACTAACTTCAATAAATCTCCATTTTGCATTTATTTGTACAGATTTCTGTCAGATAATTGTATGCCCCCAAGAACTCCACATCTTCCTTCTCATATGGACAAGTCTCCACTCTGACAAACAGCTCCTGCTGATGTGGGTGTTTGGTCAATTTGCTCCAGGATGTGGGAAGGTAGATGAGAATAATATTGCAATAAACTGCTCCCATCTCTGACCCCTGCCCCATCCATCAGGTTTATAAAATTTAACTTATAAATCAATGAAAGACTATGAAATATTACACAAACGAAATGTCATAGAATATTTTTCATATATTTCATATAAGTGTTGGAATATTATCTACTATTCCTTGTCCCTCTGTATCCAGAATCTATGTGGCTCCCTAAAGGTTCATTTTTGTCAATACTATCCTCCTTCACCACTGACTGAGGGATAACTCCAAGTGCCAAGGGTGAGGAGTTCTAGTCCCAGGTGGGTGTTGAATTCAAGGCCCTGTAGTTATATCAGAGCCAACATTTCCTTTTTTTTTCTTTTAAAGGATAATAGGGTCAATAAGATGGGAGAGGTAGAGGAGCAAATGGATTTCTGTTTTAAGTTCTTTTCCTTTTCAAAAATTTCTATAGGACCACATGGCTGAGTAGATCAATCCACCACTAGGATGCCTAGAATATGTAGGTCATACAACAAAATGGCTTATGTGGGAGCAACTTCTCATTTTCAACTGTATTAGCATTCCATTATTGGCTCTATGGAGGTACCCATGGTATTGACTGGAGGATTGTGTCTGGATTTAACCTACAGCTGTCTTAGATCATTTGTCTCATGGATTTAGAGCAGAAAGTGACCTTCCCAGATCATACATGATGTATAGATCATGCAACACCAACAACAAACCAATTACTGTTGCTGTTGCTACTGCTACTGCTACAACTACAACTATTATTACTACAACTGCTACTATACCTACAACTACAATTATTACTACTACAACTTCTACTACTGCTACAACTACAACTATTATTACTACAACTGCTACTACTGCTACAATTGTTGCTATTAATACAATAACTATTACTACAACTATTGCTACTACTACTACTACTACTACTACTACTACTACTACTACTACTACTACTACTACTACTACTACTGTAGGGTTAGGGTCATATTGAAGCTGGTATCTTCACAATATTTCCCCACTCAGAACTTAGGGGCCTGGTTATGTTGAATCACTGGTTTGAAACAAAGTGGCATCCCATTTGTAATAGTAAAGGAATTTTAAGATCCCCTTGTATTGGCAAGCTAACAGCTACTTAGCACTTAGTTCCAAGTTCATGATTGTGTTAAGAATTAAGACACTGAGAATTCCAAAGGGGCAGAGTCAATATGGTGGAGTAGAAACAACACTTCTGCGGAGCTCTGGCCCACTCCACTTCAACATTATGTAAAAGGGGGACTCTGAAAGACCTCTGGAGCTCCAGAACCCACAAAATGACACAGAGAAACCAACGTCCTACTGAGGACATCTTGGCCACCTGGAAGGGAGTGGCCAGCACAGAACTCTGGGAGCCTAGCCCAGGCACACATGAGTCTGAGATTTTAACCTCAAGGTGGCCAGATCAGTAGGCAGCTGGAGGAACCCCAGAACACCAACAGCTGTGGTGTTTCCAGAATTATTAACACATAGATGCCTAGGACAAAGTGAGAGGTCAGTGCCCTATAGACTTTGGGACTGGTTGGGAGAGCATGTCAGCTTCTTCCCCTAGGGGTGAGAAGCCACAAAGGAGACAGCACAGCGTAAGCCACATTGCCACTTTGCGGCTTCAGCTCCTGGCCTGTGAACTGTAGGGGGATCCAGCAATCAGTCTGGGGGGTAATCGCTCTTGCTTTACCCTTCTTGTGTCTGGATTGTGGTCTGGGGTAAAGGTCTTGGGGTGTGTGATCAGCTTGCCAGAGTATGTGGAGGCTTCAGAGAGGGCAGCCAACTAATACCTCTGGCAGTTGAGAAAACCCCAGCATTTGGGATGGAAGCTCCCCAACTGTTGCCAGAGACCTACTGTGGCTACAAAACCAAAAGTCAAGCAATTGAGTGGCAACATGCCTAGGCAAAGGAAACAAAATAAACAGAAAAATGCAACATTAGACTCCTCTTTTGGGGGCAAAGAGGATCAAAGCATGGAACAGGAGGAGGTCTGTGAGGTCAGAACTCCTGCACCAAAAGCCCCAAATGAAAATACAAGCTGGTTACAGATGATAGAGGACCTTAAGAAGCAGATGAGAGAAGTGGGGAAAAATTGGGAAGAGAAATGAGAAAGATGCAAGAAAAGTATGAAATGAGAGTCAACAGCATGACTGAGGCATATATCACCTTAAAAACTAGACTAACTCAAATGGCAAAAGAGGCTCAAAATGGTAATGAAGAGAAGAATGCTTAAAAAGCCAAATTTGCCAGATGGAAAAAGAATCTCAAAAGCTCACTGAGGAGAATCATTCCTTCGGAATTAGACTGCGGCAAATGGAGGCTAGTAAATTTATGAGAAATCAAGATGACATTAAGCAAATCAAATCTAATGAAAGAATAGAAGCCAATGTGAAATATCTCATGGGAAAAACCACTGATCTGAAAATAGATCCAGGGGAGGAGCTAAGATGGCAGAAAGGAAGCAGTAACCTCTCTGAGCTCCTCAGTCACTAAGTCTCAAAGGGTGAATCTGAGCGGATTCTGGAGTGGTGGAGCCCACTAAAGACGGAGCATGGCAGAATCCAGCCCAGGAGGTTGCCCAGTGTGTCTGGACAGGTCGAATGCAGAGTGCGTGGGGTCTGCACAGCTCAGACCTAGGAGCGGACAGGCAGACTGCACCAGAGAGAGCAGGGGCCCCAGCCTGCCGACTTGCCGAGGACAAATCATGGTCATCTCACGGACGGGAAGGATCACTGGAGCCAGGTAGAAGAGTTGGGCCCCCTGGTGGAGAGAGCGGCTTCTCTGGCTGCATTTGGCCCCCAGCCTGGAAGTTTAGAGACTGCCTGCCTGTATAATGCAGGGGCTGGAATGGCAAAGTAAATTCTAGCTGCTCTGATCCTCCCATCCCTCCTTCATGAAGCAGAAAACCCAAAGATAAGTCTCCCACCCAGATTGAAATCCCAAGTTAATGGAAATAGCCCCAGGCTTGAGAGTCTCCAAGAAGGGGTGTAACTGAGACAGCCAGGAGTCTCAAGAGAAGAGAGGGTGGGGTCCCAACAAGCCCCACCTCTCCCCACCAACAAAAGCCTACTTATAGCCCAGGGGTATAGAGGCAGAAATCTGAAGTGGTCAGACTCACCCCCACCTGCACATCTACATTCCTCTCTGACTTCCCTGACTTAGCCATAAACTAGCCACCCAGAGGTATTCAAAGTCAAGGATCAGGCCCTAAACTCATAGCCTGAGAAACTAAGAAACAGGAAGTCACAATGGGAAAGAAAGAAGCTGAGGAGAAGGGGAAGGCAAGAAAGTCTATTCAAGCATACTATGCAGGGCAAGAACAACAAAATACACAGGACAATATAGACTCTCCACCCACACCTGAGACTACAGAAGGAAACATGATCTGGTCTCAAGCCCAAATAGCTTTCCTGGAGGAGCTTAAGAAAAATTTTAAAGACCAAATCAGGGAGGCAGTGACAAACTTGGAAAAACGTCTCAGTGAAGTAATTGGAGAAAATACCTCCCTAAAAAAGGAACTTCAAAAACTAGCTGAAGACCATAATTCGCTAAAAATTAGAAACAATCAAACTGAAACTCAAAACTCTATGATGCAGCAAGAGTCAATCAAACAAAACAAGATGATCGAAAAATTGAAAGAAAATGTAAAATATCTCACTGGAAAAATAACTGACCTAGAGAACAGATCCAGGAGAGACAACCTAAGAATTATTGGTCTACCAGAAAGCCATGATGAAAAAAGCAGCCTAGACAGCATCCTCCAAGAGATTGTCAAAGAAAACTGTCCTGAGGTCCTGGAATCAGAAGATAAAATAGCTATCAATAGAATTCACCAGACTCCTCCTGAGAGAGATTCCCAAACTGAAAACTCCAAGAAATATAGTAGCCAAATTCCAGAATTACAAGATTAAAGAAAAAATTCTACAAGCAGCCAGAAAGAAACAATTCAAATATCGAGGAACTACAGTTAGGATCACACAGGACCTAGCAGTTTCTACATTAAAAGAGTGGAAGGACTGGAATTTGATATTTCGTAGGGCAAGAGAGCTAGGACTACAACCAAAGATTAACTACCCGGCAAAACCGAGCACAATCTTTCAGGCAAGGAGATGGATGTTTAATGAAATAAGAGACTTCCAGACTTTCCTGATGAAAAAGCGAGAGCTCAATGGAAAATTTGATCTCCAATTACAAGACTCAAGAAAGACATAAAAAGGTAAACAAGAGAAACACAGACTCACACATGCTTAAGTGCACACACCCACACCCACAAACACATGCTCATTACTTCGGATGCAACAAGAGCAAAATGTTCACATCCCTATATGTGGAGCTGATAACTGTCAATATTCGAAATCTTTATGATTATCATGACCTTCAAAAGGGTTATACTTAGATAGAGGGTGTGGGTATGAATGCACTAACCTGATGTCTAAAAAAAAAAAAACTATTAAGGGGATCAAAGGTACTGTAATGGGAAAAAGGAAAGGATGAGATAGGAAAAGGTAAAATATGCCATCTGAAGAGTCATTAAAACACACTATAGAAGAGGGGAAAGAAAGAGGGAGAGGAACATCATTTAAACACTATTCTCACTGGTTCTGGTTCAAAGAGGGATCAAATTAATCAGTGAAGTTTAAGATTCTAATGTGAATAGACATATAAATTCATTAAATAGAGGAAAAGGAGGAAGGGAGAGGAGCACTGTTTGAAATTTACTCTCATTGGTTTGGAATCAAACAGGGAGTAATTTACTCTGATAAGTATAAAAACTTATTGTGTCCTTTAGATAGTGGAAGGGTAAGGGTGGGGTGAAAGGGAGTACCCCAAAGGGGGGATTAGAAGGGAGGGAAACAGTAGTAAGGGGAGAGGGTAGGTTAAGAAGGGGGATCACTGGGTGGGAACACTTAGGGAGGGGGTGGTCAAAAGGGAAAACTTCAAGGAGGGGAAGGGAGAAGGAAGAAACAAAAACATAAACAGGGGAGGGAATAGGATGGAGGGGAAGAGACAGATAGTCATCATTACTGTGAATGTGAATGGGATGAACTTTCCCATAAAACAGAGGCAGATAGCAGAATGGATTAAAAACCATAATCCTACAATATGCTGTCTACAAGAAAATCATTTGAAACAAAGGGAAACCCACAGGGTAAAGGTAAAAGGTTGGAGTAAAATTTATTATGCCTCAGCTAAAGTAAAAAAAAAGCAGGGGTAGCAATACTTATCTCAGATAAAGCAAAAGCAAAAATAGATCTAATTAAAAGAGATAAGGAAGGAAACTATATCCTACTAAAAGGCACCATCAAGAATGAAGCAATATCACTACTTAATATATACACACCAAGTGGTATAACATCCAAATTCCTAGAGGAGAAGTTAAAGGAATTAGAGGAAGAAATAGATAGCAAAACTATACTAGTGGGGGACCTTAATCTCCCCCTCTCTGAACTCGATAAATCTAACCTCAAAATAAACAAGAAAGAAGTTAAGGAGGTGAATAGAATCTTAGAGAGACTAGATATGATGGATCTCTGGAGAAAACTGAATGGGGATAAAAATGAATTTACTTTCTTTTCAGCAGTGCATGGTACATGCTCAAAAATAGATTATGTACTAGGGCATAAAAACCTCACAATCCGCAGAAAGGCAGAAATATTAAATGCATCATTCTCAGATCATGATGCAATAAAAATTATATGCAATAAAGGGACATGGAAAGATAGACTAAAAACTAATTGGAAATTCAACAATTTATTCCTAAAAAATTGGTGGGTCAAACAAGAAATTATAGAAACAATCAATAATTTCATTCAAGAGAATGATAATAATGAAACAATATACCAAAATTTGTGGGGTGCACTAAAGGCAGTTCTCAGGGGAAGTTTTATATCCCTGAGTGCATACTTAATTACAGCAGAGAGAAGGGAGGCCAATGAATTGGACATGCAATTGAAAAAACTAGAAAAAGAACAAATTGAAAATCCCCAATATAGTACTAAATTAGAAATATTGAAAACCAAAGGTGAGATTAATAAAATTGAAATTAAGAAAACTATTGAATTAATGAATAAAACTAAGAGCTGGTTTTATGAAAAAATCAACAAAATTGATAGACCCTTAGTCAATATGATAAAAAAAAGAAAGAAGAAAACCAAAATTATGAGTATCAAAAATAAAAAGGGTGAACCTACCTCCAATGAAGAGGAAATAAAAAAAATAATGAGGAATTATTTTTCCAAATTGTATGCACATAAATATGACAATCTTAGTGAAATGGATGAATATTTACAAAATCACAAGTTGCCCAGATTAACTGAAGAGGAAGTGAATTACCTAAATAACCCCATCTCAGAAAAAGAAATCAAACAAGCCATCAATGAACTCCCTAGGAAAAAATCTCCAGGACCAGATGGGTTTACTAGTGAATTCCATCAAACATTTAAAGAACAATTGATTCCAATACTCTACAAACTATTTGGGAAAATTAGTGAAGAAGGAGTCCTACCAAATTCTTTCTATGACACAAATATGGTACTGATTCCTAAATCAGGAAGAGATAAAACAGAGAAAGAAAATTATAGACCAATTTCCCTCATGAATTTAGACCCAAAAATTCTAAATAAAATATTAGCCAAAAGACTCCAACAACTTATCACAAAAATAATACACGCTGATCTGGTAGGATTCATTCCAGGAATGCAAGGATGGTTTAATAATAGGAAAACCATCAGTATAATTGAGCATATCAACAATAAAACTAGCAGAAACCACATGATCATCTCAATAGATGAAGAAAAGGCTTTTGACAAAGTACAACATCCATTCCTATTAAAAACACTAGAAAGTATAGGAATAAATGGAGCCTTCCTTAAAATAGTTGCTAGCATCTATTTAAAACCATCAGCAAGTATTATATGCAATGGGGATAAACTAGAAGCCTTTCCAATAAGATCAGGAGTGAAACAATGGTGTCCACTATCACCCCTCTTATTCAATTTGGTACTAGAAACACTAGCAGTACCAATTAGAGAAGAAAAAGAAATCAAAGGAATCAAACTAGGCAAAGAAGTGACCAAGCTATCACTCTTTGCAGATGATATGATGATATACTTAGAGAATCCTAAAGAATCAAGTAAAAAACTACTTGAAAATAGATCCAGGAGAGATCATCTAAAAATTATTGGACTACCTGAAAAACATCATCAAAGAAATAATCTAGAAATCATCCTTCAAGAAATTCTCAAGGAAAATTGCCCTGATGTTTTAGAACCAGAGGGCGAAATAGAGGTTGAAGGAATCCACCTACCAACCTCCTGAAAAAGATCCCCAAAAGAAAACTCCTAGGAATATTGTAGCCAGGTTATAGAATTCCCAGATCAAGGAGAGAACATTACAAGCAGCCAGGAAGAAACAATTTCAGTATTGTGGAAACACAATCAGAATAACACAGGACCCGGCAACTTCTACACTGAGGGATTGAAGGGCATGGAATATGATATTCTGGAGGGCAAAGGAACTGGGATTAAAACCAAGAATCACCTACCCAGCAAAACTGAGTGTTATGTATCAGGGGAAAATATGGTCATTCAGTGGAATAGAGGACTTTCAAGCATTCTTGAGGAAAAAACCAAAGGTAAATAGAAAATTTGACATTCAGACACAAGAAGCAAGAGATGCTTGAGAAAGTAAACAAGGAAAATAAATCATAATGAACTTATCAAAGTTGAACTATTTACATTGCTACATGGAAAAATTATAACTGTAACTGATGAAACCTTTCTCAGTATGAAAATAGCTGAAGAAGGGTATATGGCATATGAATACATATGTGAATGTGTGTATATAGGTTTACAGGTATACATAGATAGAGGGCACGGTTTAATTTAATGGGAAGAGATGATACTCAAGGGGTAAAATTGAGAGGTGAGAGAGGAACATAAGGAGAGGAGATGTGGAGAGACAGAGTGGGACAAACAATCTCATATAGAAGAGTCAAGGGAAAGTGGTTGCAGGGGAGGGGAAGAACAGGAATGCAAAAAAGCAAAACCTTATTCTCATTGAATTTGGCTGAGGGAGAGAATGACATATATACTAAATGGGATATCTCAGCCTACAGGAGAGTGGGGGGAGGGGAATGGGGGGAATTTGATGGAAGGGAGGGCAGGCTGGGGGGGAGGGAAGTTGGAAGCACCCACTTTTGAAAAGGGACAGGATCAAAGTGGGGAGTGGACCAAGTGGGAGGTGGGATAGGAGGGAGGGAAATATAGTCAGTCTTTTATAATATATCTGCTATGGTAATGTTTTGCATAGCTACACATACACAACATATACTGAATTGTTTATCTTCCCAGTAAGGGTGGGTGACAAAGGAGGAAGAGAATGAATATGGAATTTGAAGTTTTAAAATCAAATGTTTTAACAATATATAAATACTATTATTAATACTATTTTACATATAATTGGGAGATAAGATGTGCACGTATTGGGCTATGGGGATTCATCTTGCCCTACTGGAAAAGTCAAAGGGGGTATAGGAGAAGAGATTGGAGAGAGCAGATTGGATGAGGAGATATCCTGTGGGACTCCTATTCTGGGATTGTGGGTAAGAGAAAGTAGCAGCAAGCACTCCAACATCTCCAGGGTGGCTGCCAACACAGGTTCTTAGATCTGCTTTTCAAAAGGAAAGCAAATCAAATTTGATTAACAAGCTTACTTTAATTAAACAAACATATATTACCTAGTTCAGGGGGAAAAGGTCAGTACCCCGAACTTCATAGTATACAGACAGATCAAACAGACAGGCTTCCAAACTGTCCAGCCATTATCAATATCAAAATGACAGTTACCAGAGAGGGAAGCATCAACATCTGGGTTTTCAAAGACGGGGGGCTCTCAATGGCTTCCCAGAGTCTCATCTGGTCAGATCACACAACACTTCTCAAAGTGAGCCCCAAAGCAAAGCCTCCCATCAGGGTTTATATAGCCTTCTCCTGGCTCAGAGAATGTAACAACCCTCTGGACCCATTGCCCAATCACACAGCATCAAGGTGTTGTCATTCCTGAAAACCAAGCCTCCTACCACAGGCTCCATGTGACCACATTCAGCCCATTAGGGGGCAGAGTATACTTTCAAATTAAAGAAGGTTCTCAGAGTCACTTAAGCCAATCAAAGTCTCTTAAGACAATCAAAGGGCCTAGGGGCAGGGAAGATCTTCAAATCTGCATTTCCATTACAGGGAAAAATGGGGGGGGAAATGTAACTCAAAATCTGGCAGAAATGAATGATGTAAATCAGAAGTAAATAAAGCATTTGGAAAAAAAAAGAACTTGTGAAATCCACAGTGGGAGAACTTACTGCTGTAACAGAAAGAGGGGAACCAGGAGGAGCTAATACCTCATATAAAGAAAAGCCCAAGCTACAGAGACAGAACTTTTGGGAGCAAGCATCATGGAGGCAAAGCAGCTACTGCTAGAGAGAGAGAACTGCCAGAAACAAGAATTGCTGAGAGAGAGGGAGAGAAAGAGAGGGGGGTAGGGAGTTCTCCTGAGAACTTATTTTGAGAATCAAATTGAAAACTTCTGAGAAATGAGAAGAGAGGAGAACTGGGAGAAAGCATGGCTGTGGTGTAAGTACTTTTTCTGTTTTGATGTCACTTTGTCAGATTCATTTGCTGTTAGAGGATGGTGCTGTTGGTACAGAAGCCCTAGGACTTTGCTGCTGGTTCAGAAGCCCTGAAAGAGGATTTTCTTGTTGTATGTTTACAGAAATTCTAGATGAGGGTCTTAGTGATGATTTCAGAGGTCCTGGGACTATACTGATAATTTCTGTTGATTCCTCACACCTTGTTATTGGATCTATATTGATTTCACAGGCAGAAAGTGAATTGATGAGGGTGCTGGCAATGTGAATGAATGTTATTATGGTTTTCTTAAGCTTTGTCTTCCCAGGAACAGAAACTGTGAAGGACTTGAGGTGGACCAGACACTGTGAACTTCAGTGTGGAATGGGAACTGGATGAGGAACTGCACAAAAAGCTGGACAAAGAACTGAGAGCTCTCTGCCTTTGAACTGAGGTGAAAGTGGGATAGATTCGGGCAGGAGCTAGGACCATGGAAGAGAAACCATGGAAGCTTAGAGTCTGCCTTGAGTCAAGACAAAAAGATCTCTCCCTTTTTTTATTAATTTTAACAAACGCTTTATTCACTTCTGGTTTACATCATTCATTTCAGCCAGATTTTGAGTTACAATTTTTCCCCTACCCACCACCCCAGAATAGCAGTCCCACAAGATATCCCCTCATCCAATCTGCTCTCCCATATATTCTCCCATACCCCATTCAATTTTGCCATTAGGGCAAGGTGAATCTCTGTGCCCCAATGCCTGCCCATCTTATCTCCCAATTACATGTAAAATAGTATTAATAATAGTATTTATATACATTTGAAACATTTAATTTTAAAATTTTGAATTTCAGATCCATTTCCTTCCTCCCTTGTCACCACTCCCTCTGGGAAGATAAGCAATTCAGTTATGTGTTGTACATGTATAGCTATGCAAAACATTACCATAGTAGATATATTGTAAAAGACCGCTTATATTTCCCTCCCACCCATCCCACGCCCCACCTGGTCCATTCCCTACTTTGATCCTGTCCCTCTTCGAAAGTGGGTGCCTCCAAACTCCCCTTCCCCCAGCATGCCCTCCCCTCCATCATCCCCCCCTCTCATGCCCCTCCCCCCTACTCTCCTGCAGGGTGAGATATCCCATTTAGTATGTATGTCATTGTCTCCCTGAGCCAAATTCAATGAGAATTTGGTTTTGCCTTTTTACCTTCCTGTTCTTCCCCTCCCCTGCAACTGCTTCCCCTTGCCTTTTCTTTTTTTTTTTTTGTTTCATAAACTTGAGCCATTTTTATTTTCTTTTTTTATATATATATTTGAAACATTTAATGTTACGACCTCAAATTTCAGATCCATTTCCTTCCTCCCTTGTCCCCCATTTCCTCTTGGGAGATAAGTAATTCAGTATATGTTGTACATGTCTAGCTATGCAAAACATTATCATAGTAGATATATTGTACAAGGCTTCTTATAATTCCCTCCCACTCATCCCACCCCCCACCTGGTCCATTCCCTACATGATCCTGTCCCTCTTCTATAGTGGGTACTTCCAACCTCCCCTCACCCCAAGGATGCCCTCCCATCCATCATCCCTCCTCTCATCCCCCTTCCCCATATCCTGCTGCAGGTTGAGATATCCCATTTAGTATGTATGTCATTTTCTCCCTGAACCAAATTCAGTTTGAATGTGGTTTTGCCTTTTAGCCTTCCTTATTCTCCCCCTCTTTTGCAACCACTTCCCCTTGCTTCTTCTGCATGGGATAGTTTACACTACCCTGTCTCTCCCCATCTCCTCCTGCCACTTTCCTCTCACACCTCACAACTTCACCCCTTGAGTATTCTCCCTTCCCAACAAATTCAACTTATGCCCTCTATCCATATATAACGGTAACCATATACACACACATTCACATATGTATTCATATGACCACACCCCCTTCTTCCATTATTTTCATAGTGAGAAAGATTTCATCAGTCACAGTTATTGCTTTTCCATATAGGAATGTAAATAGTTCAACTTTGATAAGTTCCTTTTGATTTCTTTTCACTGATTACCTTCTCAGGCATCTCTTCCTTCTTGTGTCTGGATGTCAAATTTTCTATTCAATTCTGGTTTTTTCCTCAAGAATGCTTGAAAGTCCTCTATTCCACTGAATGACCATATTTTCCCCTGAAACAAAATACTCAGTTTTGCTGGGTAGGTGACCCTTGGGTTCATTCCCAGTTCTTTTGCCCTCTGGAATATCATATTCCATGCCCTTCGATCCCTCAGTGTAGAAGCTGCCAGGTCCTGGGCTATTCTGATTGTGTTTCCAGAATATTGAAATTGTTTCTTCCTGGCTGCTTGTAGTATTTTCTCCTTGATCTGGGGATTCTGGAACCTGGCTATAATATTCCTGGGAGTTTTCTTTTTGGGATCTTTTTCAGGAGGTGATCTGTGGATTCTTTCAACCTCTATTTTGCCCTCTGGATCTAAAACATCAGGGCAATTTTCCTTGAGAATTTCTTGAAGGGTGATTTCTAGGTTCTTTCTTTGATCATGGCTTTCAGGTAGTCCAATAATTTTTAAATTGTCTCTCCTGGATCTATTTTCCAGGTCAGTGGTTTTTCCCATGAGATATTTCACATTGCCTTCAAATCTTTCATTTGTTTGGATCTGCTTAACAGCATCTTGATTTCTCATAAAGTCATTAGCTTCCATTTGCTCCAGTCTAACTCTGAAGGAATGAATCTCCTCAGTGAACTTTTGAGATTCTTTTTCCATCTGGCAAATTCGACTTTTTAAGGCATTCTTCTCCTCATTGCCCTTTTGGGCCTCCTTTGCCATTTGAGTTAGTCTATTTTTTAAGGTGTTGTTTTCCTCAGTCAGGCTGTTGACCCTCATTTCATACTTTTCCTGCATCCTTCTCATTTCTCTTTCCAATTTTTCCTCCCCTTCTCTTATTTGATTTTTAAAGTCCTTCTTAAGGTCCTCTATGGCCTGCAACCCGCTCATGGTTTCCCCTGGGGCTTTTGGAGCAGGACTTCTGACCTCACAGTCCTTTTCCTGCTCTATGCCCCCAAAATAGGAGTCTAGGGTTGCATTTTTCTGTTTCCTTTCCCTTGGCATGTCGCCACTTATTTACTTGACTTTTGGGCTTGTTGCCACACTATGGCTTTAAGGCCAGATAGAGGAATTTTCGTCCCGAACGTGTGGGGGGCAACTTCCATTTCTGGCAAGCTGTAAACCCACCCACGACTTCCACCCTAGATCACAATCCAGCTCCAGGGAGGTTAAAGCAAGAGTGATTACCCCCCAAGACTGATCGCTGGATCTCCCTACAAATTTGCAGGCTGGGAGCAGGAGCTGCCTCTGAAAACTACAAAATGGCGTTTGTCCTCAGCGGCTTCTAGCCCCCAGGGAGGGAGCCGACGCATTCCCTAATACCAGTCCCAAAGTCCATAGGACACTAACCTCTTACTTTGTCCTAGGCATGTCTATGTTGATAATTCTGGAGTCACCACAGCTCCTGGTGTTCTGGGGTTCCTCTAGCTGGCTGCTGGCCCTGCCGTCCTGGGGCTAAAACCTCGGCTCATGCGGACCTGGGCTCGGCTCGGCTCGACTCCTGCGCTCTGCGCGCTGCACACTGCCAGGTCCCAGACCGCTGCGCTGGTCCTTCCTGCAGGGCTGCTGGGCTGTCCTCAGCGGGAGTTTAGCTTCTCTGTGTCGTTCTGTGGGTGCTGGGGCTCCAGAAGTTGTTCAGAGTCCCCTTTTACATCGTTTGGGGGGAATGTGGGGGCAGAGTGGCTTGGATGAGCTGTTTCTACTCCGCCATCTATCCCCTTGCCTTTTCTACATGAGATACTTTACCCTACCCTGTCTCTCGCCATATCCTCTTGCCACTTTCCTCTCTCACCTCATAACGTCACCCCTTAAGTATCATCCCTTCCCACGAAATTCAATCTGTGTCCTCTATCCATGTATACCTGTAAACATATATACACACATTCACATATGTATTCATATGCCCATATACCCTTTTTCAATTATTTTCATAATGAGGAAGGTTTCATCAGTCACTGTTATTGTTTTTCCATATAGGAATGTAAATAGTTCAACTTTGATAAGTTCCTTTTGATTTCCTTTCCCTGATTACCTTCTCAGGCATCTCTTGCTTCTTGTGCTGGATGTCAAATTTTCTATTCAACTCTGGTTTTTTCCTCAAGAATGCTTGAAAGTCCTCTATTCCACTGAATGACTATATTTTCCCCTGAAACAAGATACTCAGTTTTGCAGGGTAGGTGATTCTTGGTTTTAATCCCAGGTCCTTTGCCTTCTGGAATATCATATTCCATGCCTTTGATCCCTCAGTGCAGAAGCTGCCAGGTCCTGTGCCATTCTGATTGTGTTTCCACAATATTGAAATTATTTCTTCCTAGCTGCTTGTAGTATTTTCTACTTAATCTGGGAATTCTGAAACCTGGCTATAATATTCCTAGGAGTTTTCTTTTTGGGATCTTTTTCAGGAGGTGATCTCTGGATTCTTTCAACATCTATTTTGCCCTCTGGATCTAAAACATCAGGGCAATTTTCCTTGAGAATTTCTTGAAGGATGATTTCTAGGTTCTTTCTTTGATCATGGCTTTCAGGTAGTCCAATAATTTTTAAATTATCTCTCCTGGATCTATTTTCCAGGTCAGTGGTTTTTCCCATGAGATATTTCACATTGCCTTCTATTCTTTCATTTGTTTGGATCTGTTTAACAGCATCTTGTTTTCTCATAAAGTCACTAGCTTCCATTTGCTCCAATCTAACTCTGAAGGAATGAATCTCCTCAGTGAGCTTTTGAGATTCTTTTTCCATCTGGCAAATTTGGCTTTTTAAGGCATTCCTCTCCTCATTGCCCTTTTGGGTCTCCTTTTCCATTTGAGTTAGTCTATTTTTAAGGTGTTATTTTCCTCAGTCAGGGTGTAGACCCTCATTTCATACTTTTCCTGCATCCTTCTTATTTCTCTTCCCAATTTTCCCTCCACTTCTCTTATTTGGTTTTTAAAATCCTTCTTAAGGTCCTCTATGGCCTGTAACCCGCTCATATTTTTGGTGCAGGAGTTCTGACATCACAGTCCTCCTCCTATTCCATGCTTTGATCCTCTTTGCCCCCAAAATAGGAGTCTAATGTTGCATTTTTTGTTTATTTTGTTTCCTTTACCTAGGCATGTTGCCACTTAATTACTTGATTTTTTGCTTGTTGCCACAGTAGGACTCTGCCACCAGACAGAGGAACTTCTGTCCCAAACGTTGGGGTCTTCAAAACTTCTGGAGGTATTAGTTGTGTGGCCTCTGTAAATCCTTCATAAGCTCTGGCAAGCTGGATACCCACCCCAGACCCCCCCCCCCCAGACCACAATCTACATCCAAGCAGGTTAAAGCAAGAGCCATTAACCCCCAGACTGATTGCTGGATCTCCCTACAGTTCGCAGACCAGGAGCTGAAGCTGCCACTGAAGGTGCAAAATGGAGAGTGTGCTGCCTCTCCTCAGCCACTTCTCACCCCCAGGGGAGGAAGCCGATGCATTCCTCAAATACTGGTGCCAAAGTATATAGGGCACTAACCTCTCATTTTGTCCTAGGCATATCTGTGTTGATAATTCTGGAATCTCCACAGCTGCTGGTGTTCTGGGGCCCCTCCAGCTGGCTGCTGGCCCAGCTGCCCTGGGGCTAAAACTGCGGCTCATGTGGGCCTGGGCTTGGTTCCCAGAGTGTTGTGCTCAGCTCTCAGAGCATTGTGCTGTGCAGTGCTGGCCACTCCCTGCAGGGATGCTGGGCTGTCCTCAGTGGGAGGTTAGCTTCTCTGTATTGTCCTGTGGGTGCTGGAGCTCCAGAAGTTGTTCGGAGTCCACCTTTTACATTGTTTGGAAGTGGTGTGGGGGGAACACCTTGGAAGTGCTGTTTCTACTCCACCATCTTGGCTCCACCCCTCTGATCTCTCCCTTTTTTAAGGCAAACTGAAAAGAACCTGATTTACTAGGGGTGGAAAAGTCTGACCTTTATATTTAGATGAATGAGTTAAGGACTTACTAATTAAGGATGATTGGGAAACTAATGTCCAATTAAAAAGAAAGAAGACTTTTTGATTGAAGAGATTAAGTCAATGTGACCTAGGGGTGGAAAACTTTTGACCTTTGTACTTTGTGTCAATTAAGGAGTCTTGCCTCCTTAAGGTGGTTGAATTAAGGACTTACTAATGAATGTAACCTTTCCTTTAAACTGTTTGACCACCTTGAGAAAACTATGTGGCCATTTTAGAAATACGTTGTTAAGCCATAATACTGTAAATGCTGTACTTTGATTTCTGTTAATGTTTTGCTTTTATTTACTGTTGAATAAATTGAGAATTCTCTATACTGTGTAATCAGAACCTCCAAAGCTATTCACAGCAGCAGTCCTCTGGAAAGCTTCTCAGGCCTGGCTTTATATCATTCTTTGTTTCAAATTCCACTGGGTGAAATAGGATCTCTGCTCTAATCCTCTCTGGGCTTAAACCAAAACAATAAAGTTTGTAGTGGTCCCTTGGTCCACTAAAGATGGGACTTCTAATGCCTATTTTCCTGGCAACTTGATCTTGAAGGTCACAAATGAGTGGACCAAAGGAAAGGATGTGAGGAACAGTTCATCTAGATTCAGGTAGATAAAAGGAAGAGAAGGTGACACTTGCCAATGAAAGCAGAAAGATTGGGCTCTTCATTGCTTCCTGACTTGATGGCATTTCATGGATCTCCTCTGACCATAATTTCAAAATACAAAGGAATTTTGAAAAAGTTTCAATTGGCTTCAGAAAACTATTCCCAGATGATCTGCACAAGGGAGTCTCCAAGGTTTGGGAGCAAGACTCTATTGCTAGAAACTTCTTTCAGATGGAAGTCTCATTCTGTTTCTCCCCAAAATTTCTAATCCCAAATAAGACAGGCAGACTAGACATGGCATAGTGGATAGGGTGCTGATCTTTGAATCAGGGATATCAGAATTCACACACCTCCAAAACTTACTAGCTATATCACTATGAACAAGTTGCTTAGTTTTTCTGCACCTCATTTATTTCATCTGTAAAATGGGTATCATAATACAGGCAATACATAGCACATAGTGTTGTAAAGAGGGTCAAAAGAAGTAAAGGAATATAAAGTACCATGCAAATGTTAAGGAGTATTAGAAATGTCAGCTATTGCACATGGGTCAACCAAAGCAAGATATTAAAATTGACAATGCTACCTAAATTAATTTACTTATTCAGTTCCATAACAATCAAACTGCCAAAGGATTATTTTATAGAGCTAGAAAAAAAGTAATAAAATTTATCTCGAGGAACAAAAGGTCAAGAATCTCAAGAGAAATAAAGAAAAAAGTGAGAATAGAGAGGTCTTAGCTGTACAGATCTCAACTATATTACAAAGCAATAATTGTCAAGAACATTTTGTTCTGGTGAAAAATGGAGAGGACAATCAGAGGAACAAATTAGGGACACAACATACAGAAGGAAATTAACATATTAGCAATGGGTTTGCTAAACCCAAAGATTTTAACTCCTAGGGTAAGGACAAACTATTTGGCAAAAACTGATGAGAAAACTAGAAAGGAGTCTTCAAGAAACTAGATATAGACCAACATCATGTAACATATGGTACAAATTTACCACATGGTAAACTCATGCCAGTTTATCACATATCATAATAAATTCCAAATGAATTCATGACTTTGATGTAAAAGTTAATATCACAATCAAATTAGGAGAGCAAGGATGAAAATACCTTGCACAACTCTAGCGAGGGACAGAATGCATGAATAAACAAAGTATAGTAAGAATCCCAAAAGATAAAAGGGTGATTTGATTACATAAAATTAAAAGATTTTTACATAAATAAAATCAAATAAAATGAGAAAGGAAACAGTTAATTTGGAAAAATCTTTGAAGCTTGTCTCTCTGTTAAAAGTCTTACATCCAAGATCTACAAGGAGATGACTCCAGTTTATCAGAATGAGTCATTCACCAACTGATAAAAGATCAAACTATATGAAAGGCAGTTTCAAAGGAAGAAAATCTAATTTTCAGCAATTGATGGAAAAATATTCAAATGAATAATAATAATTAAAGAAATATGAATTTTTAAAATTCTGGGGTTTCACCTGACATGCATCACATTGGCAAGGAGAACAAAAAGAAAAAATGCAGTTGGAGGGGCCTCAAGAAAGCAGGAACCCTAGTATAATGTTGGTGAATTGCTCTAGACATTCTGGAAAGTCATTTGGAACTATGCTCAAGACACAAAACTGATCCTTTCACCCAGCAATAGCACTTCTACAGTATACCCTAGATCAAAAGATCAAAGAAAGAGGAAAAAATCCCCATGTAGAAGAATATACCAAGAACTGAAAACTAAAAAGGTGTCCGTAAAATGAAAAATGGATGAACAAATTATGACATATTGTTGTAAGAAGATATGGTTGCACTATAAGAAACAATATTTAGGGTGATTTCTGAGGAGGGTGAAAAGATTTATATGAACTGATATAGAGTGAAATGATCAGAACCAGGAGGTTAATTTATAGAATAACAGCACTGTGAAAGCAAACAACTTTGAAAAACCAAAGAAGAAAGGGAGGAAGGGAGGAAGGATCATTGAAGCATTTTAAATACATAGAAGAAAACAAAAGGTCAGAAATAATAACAGGCAAGTGGGAGAGCTTTGAAAGTTACATGTTGAACTTTTAAAAGAGACAGGGTCAAAGTAGAAAATAGAATAAGTGGGGGGCGTGATAGGACGGAGGGAAATATAGTTAGTCTTTCACAATATAACTGCTGTGGAAACATTCTGCATAACTACACATGTACTATCTATATTGAATTGCTTGTCTTCCCAGTGGGGGTGGGTGAGGAGGGAAAGGATCTGGAAATCAAAGTTTTCAAAAAAAATGTTAAAAATTTTGTTTTTTACATGCAACTTGGAAATAAGATATACAGACACTGGGGCCTAGAAATCCGTCTTGCCCTAGTAGAAAGTTAGAGGGAGTATGGGGGAGGATATAAGAGAGAACAGACTGGGGGAAGGAATATTCAGTATGCTTGCTTTCTTGGGGTGGGGGTAGGGGAAAGACAAGAAGAAAATTTGTAACTCAAAATCATGTGGAAATGAATGTTGAAAACTAAATATAAAAAAAGATTAATTTATTTTTTAAAAAAGAAAGTTACATGTTGAATTTATTATATACTTTAAAAGAAAAGCAACTTCAGCCTCTTAGAGATTTGTAATTTCATATATAAACCTCCTTTTCTGTTCCATTATGAAAATGTTCATTTTATTTGGTGTTTGTTAAACTCAATTTTTAAAGAAATCTATAGAAATGCCACCTACAGCTATAATGTATAATTTATAATGCATGCCATATAATTTTACTATTGTTATTATTGTTATATGTATGCATATTTCCTCCCTCCCTGAGCACCATGTTTGATAGAACTACTCTTGGCATTTTCCTACTGACCTGAGGGTTAGTCTTTCAGTGTTAGGTAAGACTATAATGACTTATCTTTCATGACACAGCCTAAAGTTAAAACTCTGATACCATATCTGTCTGAGACTTTTACTAAATCAACCTTCGAATTATTTTCAGAGCCTCATCCATAAAAATCTGCTAAAACTTGTGAATATGGTAGTTATCCGTTTGGGATATAAAGACATTTCCTGAAATCTCACTGAACTCAAATAGCCCTAGGCTACATACTATGAGTTAGGCAGTGACCCAAGGATATGCCTGCCCTCCTAGGTAGAATGCCTTAACCTGGTTTATGAGGATTACCTTAAATGGAAGGGAAGTGGAGATCAATAAACACTGATATAGGAGAGAAATCCTAGAAATTCCTCTGCCTCCCCCGAAAAAAAGAATCTGGAACATTCCAGGTGATATCAGAGAGCTAGGGCCATTGACTCCAATATGTTCTTTGAGCCAGCATTTTGACAAATGTGTTGATCAGGGTAATCAATTGCTCAGAGGTTTCCACCAACTGTTGCAGCATGTGAAACTCCTGAATGAGAACGTGCATACCATAAGCTACTCTGCTACCATTAGTTGTATGTCATCTATTCAGGGATGTAGATAATACTGATTTGTCCCACCTGAAGCCAGAGCCAATGAGTATTGGTGATAAGAGAACTGGGCTGAGAGAAATCCCCTTCTGAAGGAAAGGGCAGGGTTCAACCAGGGATTCAAGCAAGTATAAACCAATAGGCCTCACTGGACTGGTACCATTATTTCTGTAGTTCTCTAAAGTCCAAAGGTTTAGACAGGAGTAGAAAACTAACATAGGAAGGATAGATTTCATCTAGGAGGTCAGTACAAAAGCAGAAAGCAGAAAAAGTCAGCTAGTTGATTCTTTGTCTGACTCAACTTGTCTCCCCAAATCTTTCACTTTTTATGGCAGGCATTCTTACACTGGGGTCAATCATTTTTTAAACATTTTGATAATTTTATTTTAATATAATTGATTTCCCTTGTAATTCCTTGTATTTCATTTTATGCATCTGAAAATACAATTCAGAGAAACAGTCTATAGGTTTTCCCAAGCTGCCCAAAGGTTATAGGACATTAAAAAGGTTAAGAGCCATTGTAAGCCTTTCTCACCCTACTGTGGGCCAGTGCAGTCAAGAACTGACCGTTTCCCCTACTAAATTGGATTTGATAGTAAGTCTAAGAGTTCAGATAATAAACCATGGTGCACCTGTGATCAGATAACCATGGTACTGCCAATCAAATGGGATACTCTAAGCAAACTGCTTTGCCAATCTTAAACCACTATGTAAATGTTAATTTTCAGTAAGATTATTTGATTAAATTCAGGAAGCATTTATTAAGCTACTACCTTATGGCATCTGTGTGCTAGGTACTGGGACTACAAAGTCAAAAAGAAAAATTTTATTGACTTTCAAGAAGCTTGTATTGACCAGGAGGTAGATGGATATCACTCTATACATTGTTATATAAGTGATACAGAAATTCAATGACAAGAAGAGGCAACTTAGTGTAGTGGATATAAAGACAGTCAGATAGGGGGCATTGGCATAGATCCCAGTCTGCCACCAAAGGCTGTGTGGCCCTAGATAACTATTTAACTTAGTGCCCAAAGCGACTCTCTAAGACAATAAATTGTATAACAGTCCATGAACTGCATTGATGGGGGAGTTTCCTTACCATAGCTCCCTTCACTGGTGAATCCACAGTTCTGAATCTAAAACCTCTAGAGTAATAAGATATATCTTCAAGAGGGACATAGTGCTAATGGATGAGTAACCTAACTGACAGGGGTCAAATGTCAACAATGAATATTATTTTTAAGATGCTACTAATCACCATGCCAGGACCTGGGGACAGAGAAATAAAAGAAACAGTACCTCCTTTGTGAATCTTACATTATTTCAAGAGGAAGACTGCCCAAAAAATAAATTGCAATATTTGAGGGAAACACTAACAAGCTGAGGCAGTGAAAAAGACACCATGTAGAAAGTGGAGCCTGAGCTGAGTTTTGAAGGGAACTAGGGCTTCCTGGAAGTAGAGATGAGGAAGAAGTTCCTTCAAAGCATAGGGGGCTGCTTGGATAAATAGGGACTGGGGAGACAAATTGCCTGAAGTCTGTGAAGAACAGCAAGACAAATCATTTGGCTGGACTTCAGGTGGTGCCATAGTTGCTACAGCTCTGGGCTTAGAAACAGAAAGACTCATCTTCTTTAGTTCAAATCTGACTTCAGACACTTACTAGCTATGTGACCCTGGGCAAGTCACTTAACCGTATTTGCTTCCACTTCTTCATCTGTAAAATGATCTGGAGGTAGAAATGGCAAACCACTCTAGTATCTCTGCCAAGAAAACCCCAAATGGAGTCACAAAGAGTTCAAGATGACTAAATAATAACAATAGCAATAAGCCTAGAAAGGAAGGGCTGAGCCAAATTTTAAAGGGTGCTAATTATCAGAGGGGCTTACAGGCCCCTACAGGTGATAATGAGCCATTGGAATTTGGGGATAAGTGGATAGAGTGGAATAGAGCACACTGCCCTTGGCAATGACCTTTAAGGAGAGACAAGCTTGAAGTCTTGGGGAAAGAGATTAAATAAATGTAACCAAGGTCTATCTGGTTGCTCTCAGTAAAATCTACATAGCATATACCTGAATAAAACCTGTTCATTCATTTATACTGGACTTGTAATCAGAGAACCTGGGTTCACTTCCCTGCTCTGCTATTTTTTAAATGTGTGATTCAAGAGAAAGTCACTTCATAGACATCGGTTTCCTCATCAGTTAAATGGGACTGGTGATATTTGTACCACCTAAGTCACAAGATTGTTGTAGAAAGCACTTTATAAATTATTAATTGCTATAAGTTGGAAGTTATATTCAATTTTTAAATTAAGTTGTTTAAATAATCCGGAATTTTTTTCAACTATACCATGACATTTCTATTGGATAAATGAATGAATTTATACATTTGGTATATTTGGATTTCCTGAAAAGAACTAGTCAGACCTTCTGGTATTTGCCTTTAAGTTCCCCATCCCCACCCCATGACTTATTTAAATTACTCTTTACTACAAAGAAAGATCCATGGTGGTAGTATATTGGGAAATTATTCCAACAAAAAAAAGATTATGGATTATTTTAAAATAAGTAAATTGAAAAAATTGGATTTGATGTTTGCTGCAGCATAGAGACAGGGAGGCATCAGGATAGAATTAGCCCCAAAGCCAAGAAGACTAAGTCCTCCCTCTGAAACATATTAATTATGAGAGCCTGGACAAATCATTGAATGTCTCAATACTCAAGGCAACTGTCTAATACAGCAAGCTATGGAGAATTTAGTCTTTGTCAATAGACTCCTCATTTGGACATTCCTGAGGTCAATGAAACCAAATATGCAGTCCCTATCCCTGTGGTATTTTCAAGTTTTAGTATTCTAGAAACCTAATATGGATTCTGAGTAAAAATTGAAGTTCATGGCAGATAAATGAAGCATTCCAGAAGACCCATTGGAGGATGACTCAAAGAAGCCTATTTCAGCTACATAGAAGGATGAACTTCCAATCAATCAACCAGCATTTTTTGAGTTCCTAAAATATATCATGCCCTGTCTATGTTTCTGGGGATATGAAGACAAAAAAGGAAATAGTTCTTGTCCTCAAGAAGTTTACATCCTGCAGAAGGAGGTGCCTGGAAATGTTTAAGCACAGGCTAAACATAGGCAATGTGGTACAATGAAAAGAGAGCTAAATATAAAGTCACAAGACTCAAGTTCAAATCTGGTTCTGCTACTTATTCTTTATGTGACTTTAGGCAAGTCACTTAACCGGGCTGGGTCTCAGTTTTCTCCTCTGTAAAAAGAGAGAGCTGTGCTTTATGATCTCTGAAGTCTGTTCCAGCTCAAAATGCCAAATTCTACGAACCCTGGTGGAGGTGATGTAGAAGGGTTGGAGCTCATTACCTCTGGAATCCTTTGAAACTCTCACATTACATTAATACACTTTCCATGTGTATTTCCACTTGCTATTCCACTTGTCCTCTTATTTCTTTTCTCCCAGATACTCAAGGTCTTCCCTTTCATTATTGTTCAGTTGTTTTGTTGCTTCAGTTGTGTACAAGTCTTTGTGACCCCATTTGGGGTTTTCTTGGAAAAGATACTGGAGTGGTTTGCCATTTCCTTCTCCAGAGTCCTCCTTACTCCTACTTAAGAAAGCATCTGACTAGCGACTGGGTCCATGGATTATAATAGGCATACACTTAGAACTGGAAGGGACATGAGAGAGGCCATTTAATATGAGCCCCTGATGCTAGCAAGGAGAAAACTGAAGCTCACACAGATGAAGTGATTTGTCCAAGGTCTTGTGACAAGTCCCTAATCGCTCATTTTCCCCCAGCCTCTTGTTGACTGTGACATAGATATACCTGGAGCTCCCCAGTGGGTTAAATATCAGGGATTGTCAATTATTATTATGAAACATACATCAATAAATGTAATATAAAATAGGACTGGGACAAAATCGGAAAAGGAGATGTTAGAATATACCTTCCTTCTTGGGAGAGGTAAGGAGACAATGGAAAACTCCATTTACTACTGAACTTATTGATGTTTTGATTAATTTTGCTGCATTGTTTTATTATTTTCTCTCTTTTTATTCTTTAAGAGATCCAGCATGTCTTTTTCAAGGGAAAATTATATTAATGGAGGAAAAATATATGGAGAGACCAAACAGACAATATTAAAAAATTAAATAATGCCAAATTAGAAATAAGATATAATAATTACTTTCAATTATAATGTGCTTTCTTCACAGCAGTCTTGAGATTAGTGAAAACATTAGCATGACTTTTATGGGGGAGGAAAGTTGCCCTATACCTGATATGAAAAACCAAATGAAATAAGGCAAAGGAAGGCCTCTAAGTGCACTGGGCAGACCCTCTAAGGTGAAACTGCAGAAGGCAGAGGACAAGAAGGGCACAGGATGAGGAGTCAGTGATGGGATGAAATGTACATCAGTGAACACATCTCCTGAATTATTGAGATCACAAATTCAGTGGAATATTTGAGAACATGGGTCTTGGATAAATATACTATGGAAGGTTCCAGGAATGGAAGATTCAATGAAAGGGAGAGAGGGCTGGAAGGGGGAGGGGAGTGTGCCTAAAGCAACAGCAGTTAGCCCCTTGTGAATCTCTAGGGTTTTCTCTAAACTACCAAAATTCACCCCTTTTCCCCATTGTACAAGAAAGGAAGGACCTCTCCAGGACAATGCCTTGCTGTCATGGGAGCTCTTAGCTTCCTCCAGGAGGTTTTATACAGAACTGAGAAGGAAGAAGCCCTGAAGCTGCCTGAGATATTATCATAAGAAAATGGTAACAGGATCTTTCTGACTTTTAAATGTCATGCCAAAAAACCTTGTAAGTTGCAGTCTGAAATTAAATTGATGAATATGCTGAAGTCTAATCCTTGAAGGAGCTTTATCTGGGATCTAGTGAAATTTGCCAGCTTTGGAGACAGGCTAGGCAGCAATGCAATGCAACACTTCCATTTGCTGACCCGTAGACAGTGTTTCCTGAAGGAAGTGTCACCTTTGGGGAAGATTTTAAATAGTCAGCTCAGAGAGTACAAGAAGTGCAAGATGCCTTCCTTTGCACTGATTCTCCAGTGCAGGATGCTATAAGGATGGAGGATCTTGGTGGTGGACAGAAAAGGAAAGAGACCATCCTGGTCTTCAAAGCAGAAGGACCCACTGAGACTAGGTCATAGATTTAGAGTTGGAAGGGACCTTAACGAGGGAGGAAAAGATGCATTTCTTAAGCACTTACTGTGAGCACTGAGCTTTACAAATATTATTTCATTAGATCCTTACAAAAACCCTGGGAGGTAGACTCTTTTATCTCCATTTTACAGTTGAGTGACTTTTACAGGGTCATGTAACATGTCTGATGCTGGATTTGAATTCAGGTTTTCTTGATTCTAGGTCCAGCGTTCTATCTACTGCCTGACCTCACTGCTTCCCAGGATATCTAGTGTAATAACCATCTCATCTGACAAGTGAGAAAACTGCCCGGGGTGACACAACATTTTTTGGACTTGGCCAATGTGGGAATTTATCTTGCTTGACTTTTCATACTTGTTCTATGCCTTCTGTTTTACTTTCCTCTTCCTCCCACTGGGTGGGTTAAGTAGGGACCAAGAGGGAAAGAAAATAAATTTTAAGTAGTTGAAAAAAATTTTAATTGAAGTCTAACCAGATATTAGCAGGAAAGAACACAAGATCCATTTTTTTTCCTTCTTTAAAAAATTGTCTTTGCAGAGCTGGTAGGAATAATGTTGGGACAGATGGAAAGAGTTGCAAGGAAAGGAAGAGTCTAAGAAAGAGATGGAGAAAGAGAGAAAGGAAGAGAGAAAGTCAAATGAGGAGTGAGAATCAGACAGACAGACAGGCAGGTAGCAAAGAAAAGAGAAGAAAGTAAAACATAAATCCATTTGAAAGGCTAATTCAGCTGGACAGTTGAATGTCCACTTGTTCTGGTTAAATGATAAAATGCTATTAAGAGAATAGTAGCCAGGATCATAGTGAATAGTGTGATGGTGGTAAGCAACATGGTGTAGTATTAAGACTCATCATCTGTAATGGTAATGGAATTTAAAGATCCCCTTGTATTTGCTTGGTTTTCAGGTTAGGTGTTAAACACAGAGTTTGTGAACCCCACTGGTGGGGTGGACTTGTTGACTTGAAGAGAGGGGGCTGAAGGAGTTGGTGCCATGGATAGAGAGGCCCAATGAGGGAGAGGCCAGAAGAACTTTTGGGAGCAGCATCATAGAGGCAGAGAGAAAGGGAGAATTGCTGGGGGCCAGAGTTGCTGAGAGACAGAGAGAACTGCCAGCCAAAGCCACCCGGACTGCTGAACGCCAGTTGGAGCTGCCCAGGACTTTTGAGAACTGCCACCTGGAAATGACAAGAACTGAGGAGGTATGACTGTGGTGCTGGTATTTTTTCTGTCTGTTTTGATGTTACTTTGCCAGATTCATCTGTTGGTAAAGGACAGTGCTTTTGTTGCAGAGGTCCTGGAACCTCGTTGTTAGTTCAGAAGCCCTGAAGGAGGATTTTCTAGTTGTATGTTTACAGAAATCCCAGAAGAGGGTCTTGCTGATGTTTTCAGGGATCCTGAGACTGTTCTGCAGGTCTAGTGTGAATTGATGAGGATGTTGGCAATGTATATTATGGCTTTGTTAAGCTTTGTCTTCCCAGGAACAAGGATTGCTGAGAACTTGCCTCAGCTCAAGATGAAGAAAAGACCTCTCCTTGGGTATTGAATGCTATGAGGATACCATAACATTGTTGTGGCTTATGGCTAGATGGCCTTTGTGTTCTCCACTGCCCCTTTGAGAAGACGCTTGGTGGTAACTGATAATAATTGTGATTCAGTCGTGATCCAGGCACAGAGTGCTTTGTGACTGACCAAATGAATGTACTTTGTTTATTATTGGAAACTAATCTTTAGTTGAACAGAGAAAAGACATTGTGGTTTTCTAAATGAACGTACTGCCCAGGGATGGAGTACTTGGACCTTAGTACTTTGTGATTGAATTGAGGACTTGCTAAATTATTGAGTTACACATGGTGAATACTGTATTTTGATTTTCTAGGAATGTCTTGCCTTGATCTGTCACTGAATAAATGGAGTTTCCTGTGCTCATAATCTGAACCTGGAAGTTGCTTTTGCTTGGCATTACATTGTCTTAGTCACAAAATGTAGCTTTAATCCCTGGCTCTGATCTTTTCAGGTTGTGTGATGTCAGGGAAGAAAATCAGACTCTTTGGGTTTCAGTTTCTTTATCAGTAAAATGAGGCAATGCTATGGGAGGAACCCCAAATGTAGAGTCAGAGAACCTGGTTTTAAACCTCAGCTCTGCCTCTCACTACCCCCTTGACCTTAGGCAATTCACTTAACCTCACCCAGGCTCAATTTCCCCTTCTGTATGATGAGGCAGTTGGAAAACATGATCTCCCTTTTAGCTCTGAATGGATGATCTTGGGATTCTGTTAAGTTACAAAGAAATAGATTTCAGCTATCAATTCGGGAGTGGGGGGAAACTTCTTCAGGCAAAGATTCCCCAAATGGTGGGATGACCCACCAGGGAATCAAATGGTAAAGAGGTGGGTAAGATGGTGTATAATTCTTGATCCATGGTCCTAGGACCCTATAAAGTTGCTAATGTGTGCTTCCTCAGAGGATCATTTAATTGCTGGTGGATAGAAGATGAAATTTCATTGGTAGAAGGAAAGAAGAAACTCCCTCTACCAATCCTACAACTTGAAGTCAGTGCTCCACCATGCCAGCTCTCCTCTCAGCATCCATCATGAGGCTTGGCAAAACTGAATAGGCCTCTCTCTAAAAGTATGTTATCCTGTGTGACACTGTGTGGGTCAGGGGGTAGCAGGACCCCAGCATCAGAAGAAATAGAATCTTCTACCATCCTGTTCACTGGGCCTTGGAGGAATGGGCTGAGTTATGCAGTATTTGCAAAACCCAGGCTTCCTTAGCCATTCAGAAGGCTGCTCATTTGGTTGAATATATAAATTAGAATTATTGTTATTTCTAGAGTATCACCAAGACTTTGGCCTAATTCTCATTCTCTCTCTCTCTCTCTCTCTCTCTCTCTCTCTCTCTCTCTCTCTCTCTCTCTCTCTCTCTCTCCCTCCCTCCCTCCCTCTCTCTCTCTGTCTGTCTCTGTCTCTCTTTCTCTCCCTTTCTATTCCTTAGGGGAAACTGAGGCTCAGAAAACTAAAGCTGCTACCCCAAGGTTACACAGATACTGAGCTTCAGAGGTAGCTAGAAAAATGAAGTCATCCTGACTTTGAGACCAGTGACCTCCATCAAGTCATTGCCTCTTCTGAGTCTCGGTTTACTGTAAAATGAGGACCTTGGGCTCAATGATGTCTCTGATTTCTTCTCTCTCCTAGATTCCATGATCCTGAGACCCAACTCCACTACTTACTATATGTACAACATTGATAAAGCAACTTTTCCTTTTTCAGCCTCAATTTGCTCCTCTGTACAATGGGGATAGAAGTACTTGACCAGTCTAATATAGAGAGTTGTTGTGACATGATCAAATAATATTCAGGAAAAATAATTTGCAAATCATAAAGAGCTATGTAAATATAAAACTTTTTTATTATTAAACTATATTTAGCTACACATAAATCTACCATTAACCCCTTTTACATGAATGAATGAATGGAAATAGTTATCTAAGGCTTATGTACCAAACATTGTGCTAAGTTCTAGGGATACAAATAAAAATGGAGCCTACCCCTACCCTCAAGGGGCTCTCACTCTAAAAGGAGAGTTTTCTGACAAGTCAGAAGGAAAGGCCTCATGGTCTTTAGGGCACAACATCAAGGTAGATAGATAGTAATGGTCACTTGATTCTCTAAGCTTCCATTGAATTACTTATGAGCCCTCAGATATAGCTGACACACAGTAAGTGCTTAATAAATGCTTTTTCCTCATCACTGTAACTGTGAAGCCCTGCCACAAAGAGCAGCCAATCTGTGTCACCAAACGGATCTGTCAGAATAGAGGAATTCTGGAAGGAATCCAGATCAAGTTTCAATTCATTCATGTCAAACAGCAGAATCCAGAGAGGGCCACACAAGGTCAACATATTTTGGAGTTGGCCAAACACAGCAGTGACAGGAGGGAGCAAGATGACAAGAGGGCAGCTGGTAGGGTCCATCAGCAAACATGTGTGTCAGTCAGGAAGTCGGTTACCAAACCAAGATAGTACACACTATTGGAGGGGGTACTTCTTCAGTATGTAAGATGGACCCAGCAAGGATCAAGGCACTCTGGGTAATATACAACATAGTTGTTTTCCTCTAAAAGTTTATACTCTTTTATATGAGTTCCTTGAAGGCATGAATTATTTAGATTTTATCTTTAGAGCCTCACTCTGCTTTACTTGTAGTAGGTTCTTAATAAATGATTGATTGATTGATTGATTGACTGATTGGAACAAAACACCTTTAAGGTCCCTTCCAGTTCTGACATTGTCTATTCTAAGTTCCCTCCCAGCTCTGGCATTCCCTGTAAAATGGTAGCGTCAAGAATTGATCTTCCTAATGTCTAATATGAAAGTATTTTCAGATCCTACACTGGACTATATGCTGTTGTGGGAGGTGGGGGGGGGGGAGGTAAAGGAATTTTGAAAATCAAGGAACTATGGAATTGAATCTTGTTAACTAAACTAAAACTAATAAATAATAAAACTAAACTAATAAATTAATTAAAAAAGAATTGAACTTCCTTTTTCAATCTGTGATACTGGTCATTTCACTTCTCTGATTCTGTTTCCTCATCTGTAAAACATGGAGAATGTACTACATTGCCTCCAAGGTCTTTCTAATCTCAAAATGTGTGATTCCCTAGATTTTCATTGGGTCTCATTTCTTCATCTATAGAATGAGAGAATTGGCCTCATCACCTCTCAGGTCCCATCCAACATTAAATCTGTGCTTCCATGATCTTTTATCTCCCAGTACAAAGTTCTTTCTATTACACTGTCCTGTTTGCCTCCTCAAGAGATGATCTTTAATTTAAAGATGAAGAAATGCCAGTCCAGCAAGGTGGGGAGGGGGGGTGATTTTTCTAATGGCACAAAGTGATTTCATGAAAGAGCTGAGCCTGGAGCCTGGGTCACCTGATCCTAATTCTTGTGCACTTTTTTCTATAATCTTCTGTCTATATTCTATATTCTATAATATTCTGTCATGTTATATATTTCAATGCTCTCCTGTATTTTCACTGCATAATAAATTGATATCTAATCTAAATATTGGTGCATTAACTTTGATTCTAATTCCTTGTCCTGTGACTCTCTTCCCTTTCTGGCTTCTGTCATAGTTTATAGGCAGAAATGGTATGTCCTCCTCCACTGAATTCATAAAGTGAAAGACAGATGGCAAGTGACATTGATAATGAATATTTCACCTGGGTTTCTGTTAAGCTGAGACTAGACTGGGGGGCTTCCAAGTCCTTGGGAAGAACCCAGAGCTGAAAAGGAGGCTCAGAGCCAGACAGAGGCTAGAGGTGAAGGTATGGAAGTGGAGGAAATATGACAGTTTTGGATGAGCTGATACAGGCAATGATGAAAGGAACTTGCAAGTATAAACCAAGAAGGCAGCAGGGATGATGGGGAAAAGATAATTAGTGTTGGAGAGGCTTAGAAAAAGTTGAACATTTATAGACTTTGGAACCATAAGGTGTTTTGAAATCATCTAGTTCAATAGAGAGATGATTGAAATCATTCCCTGAGTTGAGAGATGAGGAAGTTGGAACCCAGGGAGAGAAAATGACTTATTCAAGGTCACATAGTTAGTAAGTAAAGCTGGGATTTGAAACAAAGTTTGCTAACTCCAGATGCAAGGGTACTTTCATTATACTATCCATCACTGCAAGAACAAGGTGCTTATTTAGAGTTTGGAGATTAGGATACAAAAACAGAGGCAGCCATCTCTAGGCACCCCCTAAGGGGTGGGAAGGGAAAAAATGGGGAAAAAGGGAGGGAAATTACATAACTTTATTATATACTTAAAAGGAATAGCAAGTTTTACATAATAGATTTGAAGTTTTTTTTAATATTATACTATGTTATGGAAATTCTTGGTTTATTCCACAAATTAAAAATAAAATAAATATTTTTAGAGGAACATAGATAAAACCTTATTATAAACTCCAAGGACCATTAAAAATTTTATGAAATTTTATTATAATGAGTATGTTATTATTGAAGCCTCATCAGCTTGGGGGAGAAGTGGGGAGAAGCAACAGTGACATAGGGAAAGAATCCTAAATCCAGAATCAGGAAGTACATAAACAAATCCTGTATGAACTTTCTTTTTAAAAAAGCTTGCAATTAGACTTTAAGCAAGTCACTTCCTCTCCCTAGGTCTCCATTCTTTAACTGTCACTGGAGGTGATCTTATTAATGCCAGCTATCTTCTAGGGTTAGGTGAGGGTTAACTGGGATAATGATCATGAAGTTAAAATGTTAAATCCTCTATTTTTCTCCTAGGGTTTTGTATACATTAAGTATATAACAAGTGTGTGTGTGTTTTCCATAGACTTGAACTGAAATAGAATGAACTTAATTGAAGCAACTGAGATGAATGAGAAGGGAGAGGATGTAAAAAAGATGCCATTAATATCCCACAGAATTGACATCATCTCACATTTAGAAGGAACCCCTGAAGGCATCTGTTCAATCTATAATTGAACAGAACCTCTTTCTCTTCCCCAACACCAATAAGTGGTCACCCAATTTTTTCTTAAAGTTCCTCTGAGGGGGAATCAACTCTGTTTAATATAGCTCCTGGAGCTTTGGCACAGCTCAGTTCATTAGGAAGCAGCTTCATCTCTCCCGACATAGAATCATAGCTCCAGGAGAGCAGAGGCTGTTTCTGTTTAGGAGAATGAGGAGAGAAGCTGGTGGTGCATCTCTGTATTTACTATGATAAAACTGATTCTAACCAAAGCCTGTCTCTTTTTCCTCCATACAGATGAGCAACTTTTGCTTTTCCTAACCTTTGATCTTAGTGCTTTGAAGCTGGAGCTCAGGTGATTCAAGCTATGCATTAAATAGGGCCTTAGTAACTAATTACATGAGGCACACAAATAACCTAGGCAGAATTGGAGAGCCAGATCATTTAAAAGTTTGAAAAGGTCTTTAGAGACCATTTAGTAACACTTTCACTTACTCAATGGGAACCTTAATCCCCAAGAAGTTAAAATTGTTCCCCCAAAGCAAAAGAGCCAGCTATTTCTGTTATGTGTAGCTTCAGGAAAAGGGCTTGCAGTGTACAAAGTGTAGCCCCTTCATTAGCAAGAGGGCTGTTGGGAAGTGTAGGTTCCCCAGGTGATAGGAGGGACTGTAGCATCACAGGAGGTAGAAGCCTTGAAGAACAAGGAAAATCCCCCAATTTTTGTTCTGGGGGAGAGAAAAGAGGAACAGGACTGATTCATATTAATGATAAACTGATAGCAAATGAAGATGCTGCTACCCTTAACTGAATAAAATCATGAATAGTTGGAGACTCTCTGCCTTTTTCCTCCAAGCTTGATTTATTGATTTATTAAACAATGCATAACAATTGCAAATCCAGACTAGGTCTGCACAGCTGGACCCCAAATACAAAAGGAGACAAATTTTTATTCGTTAAAAGAAAATAAGCAGGATATAAAAGAGGATGTATAATTAGGTAATCTGATTTCTAATTGGAAGAGAGTTTAGGGACTGTCCAAGGTGAAGGTAACAGTGAAGAGACTTCTCTGCCCTAAGGAGTGATCTGCCTGCATACTACTATTTCCTGTTTGCTTGAATGTATCTGTTTGCTGGGTTGTGAGACATGCCATCCACTCTCCCTCTCCTCAATGTATGGCCAACTGGCATTACTTCCCTTGAGAGTTTCACTGCTCTATTTAAACTTTGTTTATGTGTTGTCGGTGTTTTTATAAGGGATTTTGTCTCCAAATAAAGATAAACTGATGTTGTCACATTCTGTGTGTTTGTTATAAAGGAGTCAACCACTTCAAGGGAAGAAAGGTCAAAAAGGAACCAGAGAACAATTGACTTAGACTTAGCTGTCAGCTTATATTAAACTCTCTCATTGACTGAACAAAGAAAGGATACATAATCTTCCCATAAAATCCATTTTCATAATTAATTTAATTAGAAACTTCCAGGGTTGTTCTCATTGAGTGGGAAATACCAGATCTGCTTAAAATGAAACATGCTATGGAAAGTTCACCAAAGGTGGAAGGAAACTGGACATTGGGAGCTGTCCAAAAGTGGAAGGGGCTGCCTCACTAGACAGTAAGTTTTCACTCACAGGAGGTGTTCAAGCAAAGATTAGGTAATCACTTGGTGTTAACCTTTAAAAGTTTGTTTAAAGGAGACAAACAGTGATATATAGTTATTTCACTTCATTCCCTTAAAACTATCGAACTTGTACATACAAAGAGTTAGAAGCTAAGTTCTAACTGCCTGAACAAAAGATTGAGAAAGCTTAAATACACTTTAGAACTATTCCAATTCAAGGTGACTGTGTCACACAAATGTATGATCTCCATAAATGTAAAAGAAAGGAATTTTGTTAATTGAATAGATAGTAAATACAAAAAACAAAATCAAACAAACAAAAAAACAAGAGAATTAACAAAGGATCGATTGAAATTATGACTGGAGGGTGGCTAGATGGCACAGTGAGTAGAGCGTAGGCCCTGGAGTCAGAAGGACCTGAGTTCAGATCCGGCCTCAGACACAATGCACACACAAACAAAAACCTTGGGCAAGTTACTTAACCCCAATTGCCCTCCAAAAAAGCAAAAAAAAAAAAAAAAAAGACTCAATATCTGTGTTTTAGATAAGAAAAAGTCCCTTTACTTAAGTTAATGCCTTGAGTTAAAGGTCTTATCCTTAAGGGCCATAAAGTAAACCTTATCTGGCTTTGTTGACATAGGAAGAGGTATTCTCCAAGCTCACTAAGAGAGAAAAGACAAAGCAGGATCTGTTTGAGATTTATGATCTCAAGATGTCTCTGTTTTCCTCCTGTGTGGAGTATGTCCCAAGATGGGGGGAATCCTACTTCCAGCTTTATCTGGTCTCTGGAGTTGCTGACACAGGAAAAAGCATTTTTAAAGCAAAGCAAAACAATCTGTTTGAATAATTCAGACTTTGGCCAAAAATATTATATTTAGTGATCATCACTGGAAATATAGAGAGAATGTTTGTTCAGGTCTGGAATGGTCCAAATCAGAGGTGTCCAACAAGGTGGACTAGATTAAAATGTAATTGAAAAATGTTTAATGAAATGTACAAAAATACAATAAAATAAAAATAATGTTAATTTGTGGTTTTTAAGTAAATGAGTGCCCCCACAGAAATCCCTTTCTATCTGAGTTTTACATGACTATTCTAGAGGATTCAGCCCTGATTTTTTTTTGTGAATTTATATGAACACAGATATGAAGAAAAGGGACATGGGAAAACAAATATAATTGTATGCCCATTAATTTTAGAATGGATATCTTCGTTGGGTTGTAGCCATGGGAGGCTAGCACTTACTGAGCATATAATTTCAGTATGATAATGATGAGTTTGTCTATATATGAATCAGGCAGAGGAGAGAGTGAAGCGGACCTCAAAATGAAAAAAAAAAAACGTTTCGTTCTGCCTTCAGGCTCTATATCAGATTGCTTGCTCTCTTGGGGAGGGAAGGAGAAAAATTTGGAACTCAAAATTTTAGAAAATGAATGTTAAAACTATTTTTACATGTGATTGGGAAAAAATAAAATGCTATTAAAGAAAAAAGTAAAAATGATCATAAAAATAGTTTCTAATTAAGAGAAATTTACAGGTACAAATAACTTTACAAAGTATTTTCTCATATAATTCCTATTCTTAAAACCACATCTACAAAATAAAATGTAAACCCTAAATCCTGTCATTCAGGGCCTTCAACACTAACTCCAGTCTACTTGAACTTCTAGCTCCTCTCTCTCACAGGTGGGTGGAGCAATGGATAGAGAGCTAGCTCTGGAGTCAGGGAGACTTGAGTAAAAGAAGACTTCAGATACTTATTCACTGTGTGACCCTGAACAAGTCACTTAACCTTTGTCTGCCTCAGTTTCCTTAACTCTAAAATGGGTATAATAATAGCACCTACCTCATAGGCTTTTTGTGAGGATAAAATGAGATAATATTTGTAAAGCTCTGGCACAGCACTTGGCACATTTTGTTGTTGTTCAGTCATTTTAGTCACATCCAACTGTTCATGATCCCATTTGGGGTTTTCTTGGCAAAGATATTGTTTTGCCATTTCCTTCTCCAGTTCATTTTATAGATGAGAAACAGAGGCAAACAGGGTTAAAGTTAAGTGCCCAGAGTCATGCAGGTAGTAAGTGTCTAAAGCCAGATTTGAACTCAGGATCAAGTCTTCCTGACTCCAGAGTTGGGCTCTATTCAATGTATCATCTAGCTGCCCCCAACTGGTACATAGTAGGCCTTTATTAAATGCCTATTGTCTTTCCATTTTGTAATAGTGGGGTTGCTATGGTCATAGATTCTCACATATTGGAAGCCTTAGTGGATAAATTGCTTGCTTTTCCTTGAACTGCTTTTCTCCCCTTCTTTATTTTTTATTCTTTGTTACAAGGAATGATTGGAACAAAGGCTGCATACAATGACTAGAAAGGAATATATCTGGCAATGAAGGAGATGTTCAAAGAAACCATGGCAATGTTTTTATCTAAAATGGACTTTCTAACTTATCAGCCAGCCTCATCCATGGACAGGCTTCTTAACATATAGGATTATATTGGATTTTAAGGTGAAGCATCCCTTTAAAGAATAGGCAGAGACAAAGTTTAAATTGATTGTCTCTTTTCTTTGTGATTCCTGCTTCTCACTAAAGATCTTCCTATCCTCGTCCCTGGAGCACTTGCTACATACACATATTCCAATTCTAAAAATCTCCTAGATACCCAATTGAATTCAATAAAAATCTATTTAGCTCCTTTTAAATGCAAAGAACTCTGCTATTCATGAAGGCTACAAAGACCAAATCAAGCAATTGATCAACAAAGAGCCTTTTATTGTCCAACAAAGATGTGCCAGGCACTGTGCTAGTCACTAGCCATACTAATACAATGAATGAAATAATTCCTCCTTCCAAGGGACTTGCACTTACAGGGAGATTTCTTGAATGGTAGAAGCTTTCCATGTTTAGAATAAATTTAGAGAATAAATACAAGTCAATACAGAATAGTTAAAAACAACATAGGTTGTGATGGAGAGCCCTAGAAACTGAGGGATCAGGAAAGATTTCATGCAGCAAGTGATGCTTGAGCTGCATCTTGACAGATGAGAGGGACTCAATTTCCAGAACCAAGGAAAACTCCCAAGCTCTGCTCTCAAGGAACTTTCATCTTCCTGGTAGGGGAAAGGGAAAGGAACAGTGCTCATCCAATGCTACCACTTCCTTAACTTTTATTCCTTCAGTTATATAAAATAGACCAATCCTTTCCATTCCCCTCTAACCCTGGATCTCAATTTCCCTTTTTCTCTTATCTACTCTGCTGTTTCCTGTAATATCCCTGCTCAGAGGATACCAATAATCTTTCCTCCCATAATAACTAAAACTCAGAATCACAACTATTCTTCCTGAAGAGGGAAGGGTGATAAGGAGGGGGGGAGGGTAAGTGGTTCTGCCAGGGAAACCTCTCCTGGCATCCAGTCTGGAAGGAATTCACCAGGCTCAAGCAAACTTTGAAGCCGAAATTGTAAAGTTTATTGTTACGCTGTAGATAACAGCGGGCTAGATTCTTATGGAACCTGCAAACTCGCAGAGGCTGCAGGCATAGTTTTAAGGGGTCAGTTATGCTAACTAGGTGAGTAAGGGTGGGATCAGGGAGGAGTTAAGGAGTGGTCAGTGCTCAAAGGACCATACACTTTTAATATCAACTGCGCAGGTGTATTGCCCATGATTCACTGGGAAATAGCTCAAGAGGGGGTCTAGCTGGAGGTGTGGTTCTAGGCCTGATATGTCACTAAAGAGTGCCCAGTCTGCCACCCACCAAGGTCATCAGAGACAGTGTGGGTATATAATTGACTAAGGAGTTACCCTATAGATAAGGTATTGAAGAATTCATGGTGGGGCTGGCCACTCTAACTAAGGGAGATAACATTTACATAACTTATTGTTGCAAACAGAGATAAACAGGTCATGAGTTGTTGCTGGGCAGAGTGCTGGAAGGGGGAAGGGGCAAAGTCAATGCTCTGAGGCTGGGGGGGTGGAAATGTGATCTTACAGACTGCTTTTACAAATTGATTTTACAGACATAGATCCCAAAGCACCCCATTTACAAACTGATGTTACAGATTGATACTACAGACATATATATATATATATATCACAAGGACCCCATCATTCCCACCCTGTAGACCTAACACAAAAGAGAAAGTAGTTGCACCCAGGAGTAGTCTGGAGACCAAATGCTAAGAGCCCCACCAAGAGAGGGGCTACTATTCCCAGCATTCCATGATGCATCCTAGCCTAGTTGTCTTGATCTATAAGTTCTGGTATTTGGATTAAGGTCCTTAGGGACAGGAGAAGAGCAAGGAGTTACTCAGCCATCTTTCCCATGGGGAAAGAGGTGGTCCCCTTTTCTACTGTGTCCGTAGTTTTCCCATCAGGTACTAAAAGTTTGTTATCCTATTATAACATAGTAATCACTTCTCATGGCCCACTGGCCTGGATCTTCACTTCCCTCTTCTCTCACTCCTGCTTTCATTAGAATTATGTCTTCCTATCCATTTGACTACAAAATATCTTGAGAACATGCTCTGTACTTTGCCCCATCTCAGCATTCCCTGTGGATTATGCCATGTATCAATTTAGAGCTGGAAATCTCAAATCCTTTGACTCCGGCATGAGAACCATTCTGTTTAAGAGCAAAATCTGACCCTCTGTTGCAGAGACCCTCAAATGCCCCAACAGAGGTACAGGGAAAGAGGCAGGACCCAGACAGGGACACTACAGTGTTGGAACCGTAGAGATGAAAGTGGGAAATGGAACACCCTCACACAGCACAGGTTACTTAGAGATGGTGGTCTCTGGTATACTATAGGAAGAAAGCATCTTCTGCAGGAATCATGCTCTTCATTCATGTTAATGAGTCTAGGCAAAATGTTAGTTGCCCAGTCCTAGAGAAGACTCTGCTTCAAGAGTCCCTGTAGGTGTCATGAAGATCACAGTCATCAAACTATAATATAAATGGCTATGAACCAACTGTTCTTCTGGTAACCACTGGTTATGAAAACCCTCAAACTTTAGTAGGCGTGTCTATGAGCTGAAGATCTGTTTTCCAAATCCAGATCTATAAGATCACTGAACATAGTAGATATTTGTCAAATGTTTATGGACCAGAATTACATCATTTGGTCTTTATCACAGCCCTGTGATTAGTATGATTAGCCATATTATATAGCTAAGTAAACCTAGTGTCACCAAAGCTATAGGACTTATACAATATCACAGAGCTAAGGAGTACCAGGCTCAGAATCAGAACCCGGGTCTTCTGACTCCAAACTCAGTGGTCATTCTATTCTTCCATGCTACTTTCCATAAGTCCACATCACCCTTCTTGGTAAAAAAAAAATAAATTCTCATGGGATCAAAATTTTAAAGAAAGAAGGGACCTCTGAAGCCATCAAGTCAAACCCCCATCATTTTACAAATGAGGAAAGTCAGAGGGGTCTTCAACTCATAACTATAGAGCTAAAAGTGACTTGCGTGATTTTAGGATCATAGATTTGAAGCTAGAAGGGGTCTTAGAGGTCATTGCAACCAGATATTTGGAATTAGATGGGGCCTCAGTGGTCATTTGTCCTAATCCCCTCATTCTACAAATGAGGAAGGTTCATAGGTGCCAGGCTAAAAATTACCTTAGAGGTGATAGTGTCATACATATGGAGCTAGAATAGTCCAACATCATTATTTTATAGATGAGGAAACTGAGGCCATCAGAGAACAAGTGACTTGCCCAAGGTTATGCAGAGGAAACTCAGATCTTTTGCCTCCACCTCCAGTGATCTGCCCTCTGTACTTTGCTGCCTTGCTTCCTTTCTTTCTGCTGTTTAATGAAATAATTGAGTTGTTAGCTTTGTAGCAATGACATTTTTATATGCTAGGCTTCTCCTTCAGTCTTATTTATTGTGTGTGTCTGCTCTTGTGGGCCCTGGTCAATATTTGCAGTTGAATGATTCTTCCATTGGCAGGACCAGAGTAAATTAATGTGTCTGCTTTGGCTATTTCAGCTGCCCCTTTCCTTCTAGGACCCATGATGCTAAGCAGTCCTTAGTATTGGGCAATGCCAATGAATCCTGGCATGGAGACTATAGACAATAGTCCTGGCAAAGCCCACATTCTGGGCTGCTGCAGGTAAGTAGGCAGATGTTTGTGCTGATATTCAAGTTCCAAAGGAGACACATGGCCTTGGCAGCAAACAGGCTTGGAGCTGGCTAATGGGAAGAAGTTGGCGGCTCTGTTCTTCCTTATCCAGCCTCGGGAGCAGCCCAGATGGAAGCATGTAAGGAGATTAGGAAGGGACGTGGCCTCCTCTGGATTCTACAGAAGTTTCTTCTTTCCTGGGGAAAGCTTGGCTCTGGTGGTACATGTGGGTTTCAGAAAAGACTCCTGCTCAGTGCCCAGTTTAGCAGCTGGGCTGATTGAAGTACAAACAAGATATCAGTCTTGGCCAAGGTCACTTGGCAGTTGGTACCACATGCAGGTCACAATCTCACACCTCCTACCTTCTCTCAGTCATAAACTCTTTGCGCCAAATTTTGGCTACTACAAGCAATATGGACACATATTCTCAAGGCCAGAAAACTCCCCTGTTCACATATATTCTATACCTTTAAACCCAAGAACCTGACTGATTCCAGAGTCAGTGTTTTCACTGGCATCAGAGAGCTAGAACTCAAATCCAGACTCTGCCATTTGTATCAGTGTGACCTTGGGCAAATAATTTAATTTCTCTGGGGCTGTTTCCTTATCTATAAAAAGAAGAGGTTGAACTTGATGCCTTCTGAGGTCTCTTGTAGCTCTAGGTCCAGGAATCTATAATCTTAGAAATCCAAGAATCCTACAGTCAGAATAACAATAACAAAATTATTTTCCACTTAAATTTTACTCCAATGAGTTCTTGATCAACAGATACCAAGAGCATAAGTTCTGTTATTGGGGGGGGGGGATATAAGAAAAATGTTGTTATTCAAGCTCATGCTCAAAAATGTAAGGAGCCACTGTTGTATTGTTAACTAGAAGGCATGAATACATCGTAGGGACACCAACACAGAAGGGAGAGGATCTCTGTCCTCAAGGAGATTCTATTCTATTCAATGTTCATGAAACAATATAAGGGTAGAGCCTTGTGTTTTATGCCTTTTGAATCCCTGTAGTGTTTATCAGGAGAAGGTGAAGGAGAGGAGACAATGAAGACTTTTAGAAAGTATCATCTTGTAGTAGAAAGTGCATCAGACCAAGAGATAGGATTCTGAACTTTGTTCTGAAATTCACTCTGTGAGATCTTGGTGGGTCCACTGAGCCTGTCTCCACATCTGCCAAAAGGAGATGGGAGGAGTTGACAAGAGATTTCTCAAAGTCATGTCTAGATGTAGTTTGTGCTAGTTCTATGGTGGGAAGGGGGAGGGGAACTATGTTCAGTTTCTCTTTTCCCTGAAGTTCAAGATATTTATCTAAAGTGGCTCAGGTTCTATTCCATTGGAAACTCTTCTTTCTTAAAAGATCCAGCAGTCAGCAAATTATGAGACCTGGAAGTCATTCCTTATAATTAGATTAGTAAATGCAAGTAAACAGGAGAAGGGAGCATTAGCATAAATTGTAGTGCCACAATTACCTCCCGTTGGCAAAGGAACGGGGTGAGGACAGCCACTTGAGCTGCTATCAGACCATCAATCTAATCAAGATGGATAACATGGGAGAGGGATAGCCAATCACCATGAAAACTCTGCACCCTACAGGGTAAGTGCTTTCCTGGAGGAAATAAAGTATTCCCAGAGTTCAGACCAGTGAGGACCACATTGATTCTCAAAGGCAAATCTCAGGGTGGCTAGGTGGAGCAGTTAGTAGAGCACCAGCCCTGGAGTCCTCAGATAATCAACATTTACTGGCCATGTGACCCTGGGTAAGTCACTTAACCCCAACTGCTCTGCCTTCCCTTCTCAAAAAAAAAAAAAAGGAAGGAAGGAAGGAAGAAAGAAAGAAAGAGAGAAAGAAAGAAAGAAAAAGAAGGCAAGCCTCACAAGCAGGGAGAAAGTCCTCCCATGTATTTCATCAAGACAACATCAGTATCAGGACCCAAATGGCCAAATCTGTCACAAGGGGAAGAGAAATCTTAAAGTCCTCAACCTCCATCCCTTTCCCCAACAGGACAAGAGGATTCTTTGCCACTGTTACTTTGGAAAATATTTGCTGTTGCATGTAGGTGCCTATACATGTCATTTGTCCAATTAGAATCAATGCTTGGGCTTTCATCATCAGTTGTTAGGCCTCTTACATAGCATTTGAGGATTCTAGAGAAGCACTAGGCCAAGGAAGAGAGGAGGGTCACATATTTATGTGGCGAATAAATGAATAAATGCTCAGAGGTAGATTATTGTTGGGAAAATGTCCTACACTACAATCACTCAACAAGCATTTTAAAATCCCTGCTAAAGACTGAGGATACAAAGGCAAATTCACAGTTCCTACCCTCATTGAGCACACAGTCTATATTCAAGCAATCACGTACGAGAAAGATACATACAGAATAAACTGGACACAATCAACAGAGGAGTGAGTACTAAGAATCTCACAGAGTCAAGGCTTTGTAACCTGAGGACAATGATGTTTTTTACTTTGGATAACTGTATTTCAATATCATCATGTTATTTTTTTACTGCTATGTGTTTCATTTTCTTCATTTAAAAATATTATTCTGGGGAGCAGAGCCAAGATGGTGGAGTAGAAATAGCACTTCCACAGCACTTGAGCCCACACCATTTCAAAATTATGTAAAAGGGGGACTCTGAACAACCTCTGGAGTTCCAGAACCCACAAAATGACACAGAGAAGCTAACCTCTGGCTGAGGACAGCCCGGCAGCCTGTTAGGGAGAGGCCAGCACAGCACTCTGGGAGCCAAGCCCAGGACCACATGAGTCAGAGGTTTTAGCCCCAGGGCAACCAGACCAGCAGCCAGCTGGAGGGACCCCAGAAAACCAGCAGCTGTGGCCTTTCCAGAATTATCAACAAATAGATGCCTAAGACAAAGTGAGAGGTTAGTACCCTATGGACTTTGGGACCAGTATTTGGGAGCGAGTCAGCTTCTCCCCCTGGGGGTTGAGAAGTTGCTGAGTAGCCATGGCACAGCCACCATTTTGCAGCTTCAGTTGCAGCTTCAGCTCCTGGCCTGTGAACTGTAGGAGGATCCAGAGATCAGTATGGAGGGTAATCTCTCTTGCTTTAGCCTCCCTGGATCTGGATTGCAGTCTGGGGTGGAGGTCTTAGGGTATGTGTCCATCATGCCAGAGTGTGTGGGGGCTTGAGAGAGGGAACCCAAGTAATACCTCTGGCAGTTGAGAAGACCCCAACATTTGGAACTGAAGCTGCCCTGTCTGGTGGCAGAGTCCTACTGTGGCAATAAGCCCAAAAGTCAAGCAATTGAGTGGCAACATGCCTAGGCAAAGGAAACAAAATAAACAGAAAAATGCAACATTAGACTCCTCTTTTGGGGGGCAAAGAGGACCAAAGCATGGAACAGGAGGAGGACTGTGAGGTCAGAACTCCTGCACCAAAAGCCCCAAATGAAAATACGAGCAGGTTATGGGCCATAGAGGACCTTAAGAAGGATTTTAAAAACCAAATAAGAAATGTGGAGGAAAAAATGGGAAGAGAAATGAGAAGGATGCAGGAAAAGTATGAAATGAGAGTCAACAGCCTGATTGAGGAAAATAACACCTTAAAAATAGACTAACTCAAATGGCAAAGGAGGCCCAAAAGGTCAATGAGGAGAAGAATGCTTTAAAAAGCTGACTTTGCCAGATGGAAAAAGAATCTCAAAAGTTCACTGAGGAGATTCATTCCTTCAGAATTAGACTGGAGCAAACGGAAGCTAGTGACTTTATGAGAAATCAAGATGCCGTTAAACAGATCCAAACAAATGAAAGAATAGAAGGCAATGTGAACTATCTCATGGGAAAAACCAGTGACCTGGAAAATAGATCCAGGAGAGATAATTTAAAAATTATTGGACTACCTGAAAGCCATGATCAAAGAAAGAACCTAGAAATCATCCTTCAAGAAATTCTCAAGGAAAATTGCCCTGATGTTTTAGACCCAGAGGGCAAAATAGAGGTTGAAAGAATCCACAGATCACCTCCTGAAAAAGATCCCAAAAAAGAAAACTCCTAGGAATATTATAGCCAGGTTCCAGAATCCCCAGATCAAGGAGAAAATACTACAAGCGGCCAGGAAGAAACAATTTCAATATTGTGGAACACAATCAGAATAGCCCAGGACCTGGCAGCTTCTACACTGAGGGATCGAAGGGCATGGAATATGATATTCCAGAGGGCAAAAGAACTGGGAATGAACCCAAGGGTCACCTACCCAGCAAAAACTGAGTATTTTGTTTCAGGGGAAAATATGGTCATTCAGTGGAATAGAGGACTTTCAAGCATTCTTGAGGAAAAACCAGAGTTGAATAGAAAATTTGACATCCAGACACAAGAAGCAAGAGATGCCTGAGAAGGTAATCAGGGAAAAGAAATCAAAAGGAACTTATGAAAGTTGAACTATTTACATTCCTACATGGAAAATCAATAACTGTGACTGATGAAACCTTTCTCAGTATGAAAATAATGGAAGAAGGGTATATGGGCATATGAATACATATGTGAATGTGTGTATATATGTTTACAGGTATACATGGATAGAGGGCACAGGTCGAATTTGGTGGGAAGGGATGATACTTAAGGGGTGAAGTTAAGAGGTGAGAGAGGAAAGTGGCAAGAGGAGATGGGGAGAGACAGGGTAGGGTAAACTATCTCATGTAGAAGAGGCAAGGGGAAGTAGTTGCAGGGGAGGGGAAGAAGAGGAAGGCAAAAAGGCAAAACCATATTCTCATTGAATTTGGCTCAGGGAGAGAATGACATACATACTAAATGGGATATCTCACCCTGCTGGAGAGTTGGGGGAGGGGGATGAAAGGGGGGGATGATGGAGGGGAGGGCATGCTGGGGGAAGGGGAGTTTGGAGGCACCCACTTTCGAAGAGGGACAGGATCAAAGTAGGGAATGGACCAGGTGGGGGTGGGATGGGTGGGAGGGAAATATAGTCAGTCTTTTACAATATATCTACTATGGTAATATTTTGCATAGCTATACATGTACAACATATACTGAATTGCTTATCTTCCCAGAGGGAGTGGGTGACAAGGGAGGAAGGGAATAGATCTGGAATTTGAAGTGTTAAAATTAAATATTTCAAATATATATAAATACTGTTATTAATACTATTTTGCATGTAATTGGGAGATAAGGTGTGCAGGCATCGGGGCACAGATATTCACCTTGCCCTAATGGAAAAGTCGAAGGAGGTATGGGAGAAAATATGGTAGAGAGCAGATTGGATGATTGGAAAGAATCAAAGTCTTGTGGGACTGCTATTCTGGGGTGGTGGGTAGGAGAAAAATGGGGTAAAATTGTAACTAAAAATCTGGCAGAAATGAATGATGTAAACCAGAAATCAATAAAACATTTGGAAAAAAATATTATTCTATGAAAGATTCCACAGGTTTCCCAGGACTGCCAAAGAGGTCCATGATGCAGAAAAAGGGAAGATCCCCCAATTTATAGCATAGACATTGAAGGGACTTTGCAAGTCTTCTAGGTCAACTGACTATTCATTGTACAGATAAGGAAACTGAGGCCCATAAAGAAGAAAGGACTTGCCCAGGATTACACACAGAAAATGGCAGGGTCATATTGGAACCCAAATCTTTGGACTTTCAATCCAGTATTTTCCCACTGTACTTTTCTAGTTTGGGAGTCTAACTACCTGGCTTTTAATTTCAGCTCTGAAACTTACTAACCTTTGGACACTGAGCTCAGTTTGGTCTCTCTGCTCCTCATTTCCCTACATTCATAAAATGGGGATAATATAAGTATTGCTACCTCATTCACACATGGCAGCTAGGTGGCCCTGCAATGCATGGAGTGCTGCACTTGGGTCAAAAAGACTCATCTTCTTGGGTTCAACTCTGATACTTACTAGCTGTGTGACCTCAGGCAAGGCACTTAACCCTGTTTGTCTCAATTTCCTCATCTGTAAAATGAACAGAGAAGGAAATGGCAAGTCATGCCAGCATCTTTGCCAAGGAAACTTCAAATGGGGTCATGATGAGTTGAACACGACTGAAAAAATGACTAAACACCTCGCTGGCAAGATTGTTATAAGAATCAAAGGGTGAAATCAATGAAAAATGTTTTGTAAAGTGCCATGCAAATGTGATCCCTGATTAGTAGTGCTGACTGCTTTTCAAAAGGGTAACAGAAACAGTGGTTAAACCTATGGGCTTAAAGTCACAGAGACTTGAGACTACCTTGGCCCTGGGCAAATCAACACACTTCTCTCCTTCTCATGGGGTTGTTATGATGCTGAAATGAGATAATACATTGCAATGGGTTTTGCCTTTCTTACCCCACTGCTTGAATGTCAGTTTTTATCATTATACCAAGCAAGCAAACTATTTTTGTAATCTCTCCTCTTAGCAGAGCACACAGCCATGTTGACCACACTAGGCCTCCAGGACTCCAAGCCTCATGTTATCTCTGACTCACTGCTGGGCTTTGGGAAATGAGCATATTGGCCTGTGCTTTCCCCACCTAAGGGGACATCTGCAGTGGGTATTTCAGCACAGGGCCAAATAAAGCAAGGACAGATGTTGTAGCTGTAGCAGGCGGGGAAATCAAAGACTGAAGCCCCAAGCACAGGTGAGAGAACATTGCAGAAAAAGCAAACAGCAATCAATCATTGGTGCCAGAGAGGAATTTTCCCTGCTCTTTCAAGGTAGAATAATCCATGCAGGGCTAAAGATGGGAGGACAAACAGTGTGCTAACCATGGGTAATCTGTCTACATTTATAGGACATCTGTCTTCCTGGTGCTAGGTAACACACACAAATGTGCTTGACAGGAAAAGGCCATGGAGTACAGTGGTTAGAGTACTGGCCTTATGCTTAGATCTCCTCACTCCAGACACCTTTGGGCTGCTTTTTAAGTTCACTTCTACTTCAAAATCCTCTGAGCCTATAAATGTTCTCCTCTCCCTGCTCCACTCTTTACTACAGAACAAGATCTGAAATGTTTCTCAGAAGGCATCTAGGCCAACTCTCTCATTGTACAGATGAGAAGACTGAGGTCCAGACAGAGATCAAAAGTTGAAAGGGGGAAGGAATCTCAAAAAGAATTAGGTCCAAAGTCCTTATTTTAAAGAGGAGGAAATTGAGTCCCAAAGGGGTTTAGTAATTAGGATAATCAGATTTTAGCTCTGGAGCTAGAAGGGGTCTCAGAGGCCAATTAGACAAAACCCCTTCATTGAACAGTAGAGAAAGCTAAGGCCCAGAGAGGTCACAGGATTTTGAATCTTGGGCTGGAAGGCACTTAGAGGCCATCTAGTCTGGCCTAGAGATGAAGAAACTGAGGCCAAAGCATTTCAGTGACTTAGAATCATAGATCTAGAACTGAAAAGAATTTCATAGGCAAGCTGGTCCACCCTCCCCCAATCTTTACTCAGCAGATGAGAAAGGGGGATTAAGGTACTTGCCCAAAGTCACATACATCACATTCATGGTGGAATTCAAACCCAGTTCCCCTGTCTCTGGAGGCAGTAGTGTTTCCCTGCATCCCACTGCCTCACATACTTGATGACCTCCCTCACTGCCCCAGCCACACTAGTCCTCCTACCCACAGGTGTTTAGAAGTCATTTATTATCAGTTCTCTTGTGCCCATGTCCCTCATATTGGAGTTGGCTGTGTTTGCATCTTCACCCCTGGTACTAAACTTGATGCCCCATGGGCGCAGGTCCCACTGACCTTTGGGTCTCACAGCAGCCAGAACTGTGCTCTACATGGAGGATTTGCTCAGGAAATGTGTGGCAAGGTTGATGTTTAGCTTGTCTACACATTCTTCGAATACACAAAAGGGCCAGTGGCAAGAGATGACTTTTCTAGGACCAAAGGGGACATACTAGGATAAGAGTGAAGCAACCCTTTGGAAGTCCTCTGTACAATAGTCTCTTCAGGGGCTACTGCCCCCACCTCTTTGGCAGCCATGGCTACCTAAAACCTGGAAAAGAAAATCCTCGGCCCCCCAAGTGGTTCCACATGAGAAACTCATGATCTTATTCTCAGAAATGACATTGAAGAAGATGCATCAACATCTACTTTGCTGCTGAACTCTAAGGACCACTGGGCCTTTTCATCTGACTTGCAATTAAATCTATTAGAATATAAGATCCTGGGGGCAGTTAGGTGGTCCAGTGAATAGAGTACTAGCCCTGGAATCAGGAGGACCTGAGTTCGAATTTGACCTCAGACACTTAACACTAGCTGTTAAGTGGGCAAGTCACTTGGGCAAGTCACTTAACCCCAATTGCCCTGCTCTTCCCCCTCCAAAAAAAGAGAATATAAGGTCCTTGCAAATGCCCCTGTTGCTGAGCACAATACTTTGTACCTAGCAAGAACCTGATATATACAGCTAGGTGATACAGTGTATAGTGCAGTGGGCCTAGAGTCAGGAAGATCTAAGTTCAAATTCAGCATCAGATACTGGGCAAGAAACAACCTCTGTTTGCTGTAGTTTCCTCAATCATAAAACAAAAATAATAATGGCACCCACTTTACAGGGCTGTTATGAGGGTTAGATGAGTTATTTGCAAAGAGCCTGGCACAGTGCCTAGCATATAGTAGGCACCCGACAAAAGATTCGTCCTTTTCCTCCTACTGTTTCATCCATTCATTCATTACCTTAAAAAAAATTCCAAAGGAGATACAAATGACCATAGTCCTGAGTTTGCTGTCAGGTGATTAAGGGGCAATGTGGTAGAGTGGATAGGAACTGTGCACAGTCACAAAGGTCTGGGCTCGATCCTGCCCTAGACTCTTACTGACAGAAAAACTTCAGGCAAACTATTTAACTATGACGTGCCTCCGTTTCTCCTTCTATGAAATGAACGGATCATACTCCATGGCCTCTCCAGCCTATGAATCTATGATCTGTAGTCTGAGTTCAAAATCTAGCTCTGCTACTATGACCTGTATGACCGTGGATAAGTCACAGCTTCTCCAGGACCCTTTTCTCATCTATACAATGAATGGGCTGAATTCTAGGTCCTCTTCAAATCTAAAGCCATGATCTTATGATCTAAGATCCCCAAAATGGCAGGTTTTCCCCTCTTACTGTCTGGATGGAAATATGAGCATTGGGGTAGGAAGGATAATGATCTAAAGTGTCCTCATTCATAACATGAGGGGTTAGACTAAATGGCTTCCGAGAGTTTCTATGTCCTAAGCTATGTTCCTATGACCATTTCATAACTCAGAGCTTAACAGCCATCATGTTGCAGCATGAAGGGCCCTGGATCTAAAGTGTAGATACATTGCAGGGAGTTCTACTGCCATGAATCTACTGTGGAATTTGGCAAAAACCCATTTGACCCCTTCTGGTCTCAGCTTCTTCTTCTTTAACATGAGCAGGTTGGAGTATATGACCTCTAATGTCACTCCCAGCTCTGACATTCAATACTGTAGGATCATGTTATACAATGACATTATTATCAGTGGAGTTCTATGATATCTTCCACATCTGAAATATTGTGCTGAGAAGTTCTTTCCCTTATCTGATACTCTTCGTTCTAATCTCCCTCCCAGATCTGATCTAACATCCCTTCTAGTCCTGCCATTCTGTAATTCTGACCATTAATTGTAGGCATTATTTGAGGTAGGTTTTATCTGGTTGTGCAGGTAATCTAAATATCATTTCTATTTAGCTTTGAAATTAATCCCTTGATTTTTACTTCCATTTTCTTTTCTTTTGTTGGCAAAAGAGTTATTCTGACTTTTTCTTTGGCTTAAATTAGAATTAATTTGAATTCATTGAGCCTTTGCCAACTGAGAGTGGTAGGGAACTGAGCTGAAAATATACTAGGTAGTAGGGGTTGGCACGGGTGGAATCCAGCCTAGGATGAATCATCAGATCATGAAAGCTGGAAGAGACCTTAGGGATCACCTAGTTCAGTGGTTTTCAACCTTCTCAAGTAAGAATGCTCCTTTTAAATCACCAAATATTTTCAGACTCACACAAGATCATAGCTATATTTCTGCTTTCCAAAATGCATGGAAACAAAAGGTAGCTATGAAGTCAGTCATGAGGTTAATCGAAAGTTGATCAAATGAGATAATACAAGTAAAATGCCTTGCCAACCGCATATTGTAAGCCATTGCCATTATGATTGCTGTTATTCATCTAAACAGATTCGAAGTCAATTTAGAAAATATTAATGTTCATGCATTGATTTATTCCACCTAGAGGAGGCTATATCTGATCATTCTTGATGCAGAGTTATTTGGGGCAAAGTTTGAGAAATGTAGGGATTCTTGCTCTCTGTGCAAGACTTAATTCTACAACTTTTTTAAGGGTCCAGAGTCTACAGGTTGGGGAGTAGTAAGCCAGTCCAACCTGTACCTAAACAGGAATCACAGCCTGTCACACTAACTCAAATTATAATTAACCTCAATCAATCAGCAAACATTTAAGTGCCTACTATGTGCTAAGTACTAGAAATGCTCAGAAGACAAATGGAACAGATGTTACTCACAAAAAGCACATATTCTGCTGGAGACAATGAGTAAATACAAACACATATGTGTATATACTGAATAAAGAGAATAAATACAAATATTAATATTGATGACGATGATGATGATGATGATAGCCAGAATTTATATAGAGATTTCAGGGCAGCTGGGTGATGTAGTAGAGACAGTACCAGGCATGGAGGCAGGAAGATTCATTTTTTGTGAGTTCAGATCTGGCCTCAGACACTACCTGGGTGACCCTGGACAAATTACTTCACCCTATTTGCCTCAGTTTCCTCATCTGTAAAATGAACTGGGGAAGGAAATGGCAAAGCACTCCAGTATCTCTGCCAAAATAACCCCAAAATGGGGTCATGGAGAGTTGAACACAACTGAACAACAACAACAAGGTTTACAAAGCACATTCACATTATATTACCAAGCACATCTCAGGGTTCACATATATATGATTCTGACAACAATTCGTTGAATTTGGCACTACTCTTATCTTCATTTTATGAATGAAAAAAACTGAGGATAAAAGGTTAAATGACTTACCTAGAGTAACAAAGCTGTTGTCTGATGAAAAATTTGAATAGCCAAATGAGGTACTTAACAGAGGAGAGAATAATAGACAAATGGACCCCAAAGTAAGGGATCATCTGGGAGCAGCACAAGATGCTTGGCTATCACAAGGAGAGTAGAATGATCTCACTAGGAAGCATCTACTTTCACTGGTCTTTAGAGTTGTAGACATTTAGAATCCAGAGACATTCTGGGTTCCAATTTCTCTCAACCATCTCTTCCAAGTTCATCCTCTGAAGCGTCTGCCCCCAGGTAGTTACCCAATTTCATTATCTCAGAGAGGTTTGGTTGATCAATAGTCACATCACTACATATCCCTAATGTCACTTGGCTTCTCTTCTTGGAAGAACCCAACTCACAGAGGCAGAAGTGTTAAAAGAGGAAGGTTGATCTCTTTAGGCTGATACTGAAACATTGACTCAATATAACCAGCAAGCTCAATGATCAACATATCTACAAAAGAGAATTTACTGCAGTGCTAACAGACTGAAAATCACTCACATACCAAAGGAATGACTTCCAATAGGCTCCAAGCCATTATACTTCTTCCTTCTCTCCTTAAGAGTTCAACCCTTGTATGCCAGCATCCTTTTTTGTAAGCTAACTGTGATCCTTGGAATCCAGAGATAAATGAGGCTTTTATGTATGTTCCAGGGAAAGAGTGAAGAAAATCATTCCAAAAACATCAGGAGAACAAACAGACATGACTTTCGCTGAAGTCAAATTCAGACTTCTATAGCTGATTAGCACCCTTTAAAAGAAGTAGGCATCTCAGGGATGAAGGTAGATCACTGCCTACTCTGTATTAAGATGATCAAAAGGTTTATGATAGGGTCCATCAAAGAGGCCTGTTAAGGAGATGATGCAACCAGGGGAAGAAATCTTAATACAGAATTCTGCCTGAGAGCTAATTACAGAGTGGCGACCAAGACTCAGAGAAAGAGAAAAGACTGTTCTTTTCTTTCCAGCTCTACCTAGCATAAACAAGGATAGGACTGACCATGGGACAGGACTGACATTCTTCTATAGGTAAGTCCAGGGTTTCCCAAGCCAGGGAATAGGAAGAGGCTGAGCCCAGGAGCAGGAACTGAAACATCATATTGATTTTAAAGAGCCAGAGTTGATTTCTGGAAATATCTGATGCTCAACTAAAGGATCAGAGACAGAGAGCAGAAAAACAATGAGGAGAAGGAGACAGTATAAGTATCTTACACTGATTGATCAAGTTGAATGTGCCCATTTTATAGATAAGAGAATCAAGGCCCAAAAAGATTAAGTGACTTTCCCAAGTATAAAAATTTATAGGAGATACTTTTTGGGTTTAGAGGCAGGATGGCAGTGTAGAAGCAGGAAAACTCCATTAGCTCCCTCATAACCACCTCAAATACCTATAAAATATGACTCTAAACAAACTTTAGAGGTACAAAACCCACAAAGTGACAAAGAGAAACAAATCTACTGCTGAAGGCAGCCCAACAGTCCATCAGGAAGGGTCCATCACAGCACACTGGGAGCTAAGCCCAGCGCCATGTGAGACCATGGATTTGGCCTCAGGGAGCCCAGACCAGCAGCGGCTGGAGCAGACCTCAGTAGAGTGGATCAGTAGCAGCTGTGGTGATTTCCAGACTTTTAAATCCATGATGCCAAAGACAAAGTAAAAGGTCAGTGTAGAACTCTGTTGGAACTGAGGGGGACTAAAAGTATGGTCCAGCTTCTGCCCTGGAGAGAAAAGTAGCAAAAGCACAGTGGCCCTGCAGTGGCCTCCACTTGGCTGCTTCAGAGCTCCCACCTGCAGATCATAGTGGGGCCAACTGACCATTCAGAGGGTAATTGCTCTTGCTTTAACCTGACTGAATCTGGATCACAGTCTTGGTTGGAGGTCCTAAGGTGTGTTACCAGTGAGCCAGAGTCTGTGGGGGCTGTAGAGATGGCACCCTCCTAAGAGTTCTGGCAGTTGTAAAAACCACAACAATTTGGGACAAAGCTCTCCTCTCTGGAAGCAGAGTTCTACTGTGGCAAAGAGCTCAAAAGCCAAGTAATTGAGTGGCAATATGAGGACACAAAGGAAGCAAAGCAAGCACAGCAATCATATCTTAGATTCATTTTTTAGGGACAAAGAGGATCAAAGCACGGAATGGGAGGAAGACAATGAAGTCAGAACTCCTGAACCAAAAGCTTCCAAGAAAAAATATAAACTTATTACCGGCCATGGAGGAGCTCAAGAAGGTTTTTGAAAATCAAGTAAGAGACAGAGGGTGGAGCCAAGATGGCAGAGTAGAAACAGCACTTCCAAGGTGTTCTCCCCCACACCACTTACAAACAATGTAAAAGGTGGACTCTGAACAACTTCTGGAGCTCCAACACCCACAGAACAACACAGAGAAGCTAACTTCCCACTGAGGACAGCCCAGCAGCCCTGCAGGGAGTGGCCAGTGCAGCACAGTGCAATGCTTGGGGAGCCAAGCCCAGGCCCGTGTGGGCCGCGGTTTTAGCCCCGGGGTGGCTGGGCCAGCAGCCAGCTGGAGGGACCCCAGAACACCAGCAGCTGTGGTGATTCCAGCATTATCAACACAAATATGCCTAGGACAAAGTGAGAGGTTAGTGCCCTATGGACTTTGGGACCAGTACTTGGGGAACGCCTCAGTTTCCTCCCCTGAGGGCTACAAGAGGAGACACTGAGGAGACACTCACCATTTTGCAGCTTCAGTGGCAGCATCAGCTCCTAGCCTGAGAACTGTGGGGAGATCCAGCAAACATTCTGGGGGTTAATCGCTCTTGCTTTAACCTGCTTGGACCTGGATTGTGGTCGGGGGGGAGGTCTGGGGTGGGTATCCAACTTGCCAGAGCGTGTGGAAGCTTTACAGAGGCCACCTCCAGAAGTTTTGAAGACCCCAACGTTTGGGACAGAAGCTCCTCTGTCTGGTGGCAGAGTCCTACTGTGGCAACAAGCCCCAAAATCAAGTAATTAAGTGGGAACATGCCTAGACAAAGGAAACAAAATAAACAGAAAAATGCAACATTAGACTCCTATTTGGGGGGCAAAGAGGATCAAAGCATGGAATAGGAGGGAGGTCTGTGAGGTCAGAACTCTTGCACCAAAAATACGAGCGGGTTACAGGCCATAGAGGACCTTAAGAAGGATTTTAAAAACCAAATAAGAGAAGTGGAGGAAAAATTGGGAAGAGAAATGAGAAGGATGCAGGAAAAGTATGAAATGAGGGTCAACAGCCTGACTGAGGAAGACAACACCTTAAAAAATAGACTGACTCAAATGGCAAAGGAGGCCCAAAAGGGCAATGAGGAGAAGAATGCCTTAAAAAGTCGAATTTGCCAGATGGAAAAAGAATCTCAAAAGTTCACTGAGGAGATCCATTCCTTCAGAGTTAGACTGGAGCAAATGGAAGCGAGTGACTTTATGAGAAATCAAGGTGCTGTTAAGCAGATCCAAACAAATGAAAGATTAGAAGGCAATGTGAAATATCTCATGGGAAAAATCACTGACCTGGAAAATAGATCCAGGAGAGACAATTTAAAAATTATTGGACTACCTGAAAGCCATGATCAAAGAAAGAACCTAGAAATCATCCTTCAAGAAATTCTCAAGGAAAATTGCCCTGATGTTTTAGATCCAGAGGGCAAAATAGAGGTTTAAAGAATCCACTATCACCTCCTAAAAAAAGATCCCAAAAAGAAAACTCCTAGGAATATTATAGCCAGGTTCCAGAATCCCCAGATCAAGGAGAAAATACTACAAGCAGCCAGGAAGAAACAGTTTCAATATTGTGGAAACACAATCAGAATGGCACAGGACCTGGCAGCTTCTGCACTGAGGGATCAAAGGGCATGGAATATGATATTCCAGAGGGCAAAAGAGCTGGGAATGAACCCAAGGGTCACCTACCCAGCAAAACTGAGTAGTTTGTTTCAGGGGGAAATATGGTCATTCAGTGGAATAGAGGACTTTCAAGCATTCTTGAGGAAAAAACCAGAGTTGAATAGAAAACTTGACATCCAGCACAAGAAGCAAGAGATGCCTGAGAAGGTAATCAAGGAAAAGAAATCAAAAGGAACTTATCAAAGTTGAACTATTTACATTCTTATATGGAAAAACAATAACTGTGACTGAGGAAATCTTTCTCACTATGAAAATAATGGAAGAAGGGTGTATGGTCATATGAATACATATGTGAATGTGTGTATATGTTTACAGTTATATATGGATAGAGGGCATAGGTTGAATTTGTTGGGAAGGGAGGATACTCAAGGGGTGAAATTATGAGGTGAGAGAGGAAAGTGGCAAGAGGAGATGGGGAGAGACAGGGTAGGGTAAACTATCTCATAGAAGAAGCAAGGAAGGTTGGCTGGAGGGGGAGAATAGGAAGGCAAAAAGGCAAAACCACATTCTCATTGAATTTGGTTCAGGGAGAGAATGACATACATACTAAATGGGATATCTCAACCTGCAGCAGAATAGGGGGAAGGGGGATGAGAGGAGGGATGATGGATGGGAGGGCATCCTTGGGGGGAGGGGAGGTTGGAAGTACCCACTATAGAAGAGGGACAGGATCATGTAGGGAATGGACCAGGTGGGGGGTGGGATGAGTGGGAGGGAATTATAAGCAGCCTTGTACAATATATCTACTATGGTAATGTTTTGCATAGCTAGACATGTACAACATATACTGAATTACTTATCTCCCAGGAGGGAATGGGTGACAAGGGAGGAAGGAAATGGATCTGAAATTCGAGGTCTTAAGATTAAATGTTTCAAATATATATAAATACTATTATTAATACTCTTTTGCTTGTAATTGGGAGATAAGATGCAGGCATTGGACACAAGATTCACCTTCCTCTAATGGAAAAGTCGAAGGGGGTATGGGAGAAGATATGGGAGAGAGCAGATTGGAGGAACATATCTTTGTGGTGACTGTTATTCTGGGAGTGGGTGGGGAAACAGGGGGGGGAATAATTGTAACTCATAATCTGGCAAAAATGAATGATGTAAAACAGAAATTAATAAAGCATTTGTTTAAAAAAAAGAAGAATAAAAAAAAAGAAATAGTGGACTTTCAAGCATTCTTGATGAAAAAAACAGAGTTGAATAGAAAAGTTAATGTTCAAATACAAGAAGCAAGAGAAGCATGAGAAGGTAAAGAGGGAAATGAAATCATAAGGAACTTATCAAAGTTGAACTATTTACATGCCTACATGGAAAAACAATAATTGTTAACTTATGAAACTTTTCTCAGTATGAGGATAGTTGAAGGGAGTATAAATGTGAACATATATATGCATACATACAAAAAATGTCTACATAGGAGGGTACATGTGTATATGAATACATATGTGTGTGTATATATGTGTACAGGTATACATAGACAGAGGGTATGGGATCAATTGAATAGGAAGGGATAATATTTAAAAGGTGAAATTGAGATGTGAGAGAGGAATATAATGAAAGGAGATAGGGAGAGACAAAATAGGGTAAATTATCTCATACAGAAGGGGCAAGGGAAAACTGTTACAACGGAGGGGAAGAACAGAAGGCAAAAGTCAGCTTTACTCTCATTGAATTTGGCTTAGGGAGGGAATGACATACACACTAAATTGGGTATCTTGCCCTACAGATGAGTAGGGGGGAAGGGGATGAGAGGAGGCATGATGGAGAGGTGGGCAGATTAGGGGGGGAGGGTAGTTAGAATCACACACTTTTGAAAAGGGGCAGGGTCAAAGTAGAGAATAGAACAAGTGGGGAGCAGAATAGGATGGAGGGAAATATAGTCAGTCTTTCACAATATATCTGCTATGGAAATGTTTTGAGTAACTACACATATACAACCTATACTGAATTGCTTATCTTCCCAGTAAGAGTGGGTGACAAGGGAGGAAGGGAAAGAATCTGGAATTCAAAGTTTTAAAATCAAATGTTTAAAAATATATTTTATTATTATTATTGTTATTATTATTATTTTATTTTTTACGTGCAACTGGGCAATAACATATATAGGTACTGGGGTATGGAGATCCATCTTGCCCTACTGGAAGGTCTGAGGGGGGATACAAAAGAGAGCAGACTGGGGGAGAGGGTATACAGTGGGATCACTATTTTTGGGGTAGTGGGTTGGGGAAAGATGGGGAGAAAATGTGTAACTCAAGATCTTGTGGAAATGAATGATGTAAACTAAAAATAATCACAAAATTTAATTTAAAAATGTTCATAGGAACACTGGAGGATATATTGTCAGTAGTCAAGGTAATGAGTATGTAGGATTTAGAGATAGAAGCATCTCAAATGGTCATATGATCCACCCCACCCCTCAATTTTACGAATATGGAAACTAAGTTTCAGACAGATTAAGTCACTTTCCCAAGGTCACATAGCTATTAAGTAAAAGAGTTGGACTTCATACCAAAGGTTCAGAAAAGAAATGGGACACAAATATTGGACTTAGGGTCAGAAGACCAGGGTCCATATCCTGGAATGTATTTTTGCTGAATGGCCATCACTTAACTTCCCAGATAGTCTTGTGCATACATCAGTATATTAAAGATTTGTGATTTAATTCACAAGATGAATGGCTCTCCTCATATGTCCATAACTGAAATTTACTGTGCTGTCTTCAGTGTCTGATTTCTGCCTACCAATGAAGAATACATCCTGATTCTAATTTATCTGCATCGGGGCCATCCTGAGATTCCACATGGTTAAGTGATTTGCCTGTGATTGCACTTCTAGAACAAGGAGGAATTGAATACAGGGCTTCCTGATTCTAAATCTAGCCTCTATTCATTCCCTCAACCAGTCCATAGTAGCTTCTTTATGGGTCATCTGGTGATTTTTAATATTAACCTCTCAGAACCCCAGTTTCATCATCTTAAAAGGAGAATAACAATACTCGAGCAACAAACATCTTAAGAGCCCTCTAGAGAGAGATAACATGTATGCATTAAGAATAATAATATACAAATACAAATATTAAATGGTATAAAATACAATAGTATGCGGTTGCAAATGGTATACAAATACAAATAAAAATAATAGTATACAAATGCTAAAATAATATATAAAATAAATGCAAAATAATTGGGGTGGGGAACACTGGCAGCTGAGGTATCAGGAAAGATTCACGTAGGAAGTGGCATTTGAACTGAGCTCTGAAGGGAACCATAGATTCTGGGAGAAGAATTGAGATGGGATGGCATTCTGAGCACGCAGTGCTAAAGACACTGTTTTGCAAACCTTAAAGCACTAAAGGAAGTATGTTATGTCATCTGCTCAGAAGGGTTTAACAAAGGTGGAGAATGGTGAGCTTTGCCCATTGTCATTATTATTGGGAGTGGGATAATGGCAACCAGGCTCTGGACTGCTTGTGGAAGCCACTCAACTCACAGACCCCATCTCCTTGCTTAGATTATGTGGATTTTTGCAGAATGCATGAGGCCAGCCTCACTTCATAATGTTCTATAGAGCTATTATAGCTGGCTATCTCCCAAAGTGACAGCAAGCAAAGACCCAAGGTGGAGAAGAAAACACCCTAGGTATTGGAATCCAACCAACCCTCATGGAATCTCATTATCTTTCCTGCCTCCATTAAATTATTATGCATGAGATGAATTAGAATATAGTCAGGTGCTAACATGGCTTGGTGTATTTGGAGCTGGCCTTCAGGCTCCAAAGACCTGGTTTCAAGTATCACATCAGATACATACTGTTTGTGTAATCCTCAGCAAGTCATTGTCTTCCAGTGATTTACAGGGGCTCTAAGATTTGTAATTTGCAAACAAGATGATTGGCATTGGTCTTCAACTGATAGGAGTTTCCTTGCCCAGAGTTCCATACATCAATGAAATCACAGGCCCAATCGAAACAAAACTAAAAAAAAAAAGTGCCTCACCAAAATGCAATAGAATATTTAAGAAGTTAGCTAGATGATAATGTGGAAAGAGTGCTAGACCTAGAGTCAAGAATGAAGTTCAAGTTCTCCCTCAGATACTTAACTTGCCTGTATTATTCTGGACAAATTGCTTGACCTGTATATGCCTCAGTTTCCTCATCTGTTAAATGGGAATAATAATCATATCACCCTCCCTCTGTAAGCCTCAGTTTCCCTAGCTGTAAAATCAGGATAATAATAGCACCTTCCTCAGTTACTGTGAGGTTCTAATGAGATAGCATATGGGAAGAATTTTGCAAACTATAAAGCACTATATAAATGCTTACTGTTACTATTTTCATCAAGTCCAACTTTCTCATTTAATAAAGGAACTGGGGCTTAGAGAGCTTAAGTGACTTTGCCCAAGGTCACAGAGATATTAAATGGTAAACTGGGATTTGAACCCACATCCTCTGGTTCAAATCCAACACTCATTTGACCACCTTCCATTTTATCTGTCTAATCACATATTCTATCTTTTGTACCACACTACCTTTAAAATCACATGAAGCCATGATGGCTTCTACAAAACCATAATTGGTCCTGGGTATCTCATTTGAAGAGCATAGTAAAAAATTGAAGTGGATAGAGCAATTGACTCCTTCCAAAGCCTCCCTTATGGAAGTCTCAAGATTTTTCAGCTAACATCAGCTTCTCTGCTCAGTTGTGACCCCTTTGTGGGTCAGGTTTGTCAGGTTTCTCCCAGAATAGTTTGAAATCACATAATTATGGAGGTTGATTCAGTTCTGATACTCCAAATACGACCCAAAGTTGTCCCTCACCTCTTATAGGAGGGATAGAAGGGAGAGCAATAAGCTTTCCCCCAAACTCCCTTCATAATGGACTCTCACTTTTCCAGCTAATTCTGAATTTTTCTCTAAGAACATTATAACCCTGTGCCAAGTACCTTCTGGTGCCCTTCCTACTTGACTTTTCAGTTTCCTTTTGTATATTGTCCTCCTCATTAGATTGTAAGCTCCTGGAGGACAGTGACTGTCTGTTTTTATTTGCCTTTGTATTCCCAACACTTAGCCCATAGTCTGGCAGATAATTAATACATGTTTATAGACTAATTCCTATTGATTTCAAAAGGAATAACTGGAATGGTGGGGGAGATTGGAATGTAATCCATACCAAAGGAAGTCAAAGGATCTAAGTGTTTGCTCTTATCCTTCCTCCCTGCCCTCACCATGTACAAGGTTTCAGAGATGGAGAACAGCTAAGATACTTTCTGATATAGCCCCACAGGAGTGGGTTCTCATGCTCTCCCACCACAAACCATCTATGTTGTTCAATGGATTATCAAACCTGGTAAATAGATATTTTAATAGTTAATGTTAAATTGGATCTTGAAATCAAACACAGGGATAAGATGAGAACAATAACTGGAATATTATTCTGAAAATAATATCTTATTCAAAAGAAGCTGAACAGGAGGTATGGAGTAGTCTTGTATAATAAGTTAAATCCATGTGTGCAAATAGAGTAACCAGAGAGAGCATGGGAATGTGGTAGAATATATATAAATAAAGAACAGAAACAGAAGCAACATTGGATTAGATACCATGTACTGCCTGGACAGAAAAGGAAAAAAAAAGGATGAGGGATTTAGGTCATGGGTTCAGGTCACAAGCCTGACAAAGAGAAAGGATACAGTACTGATGGGGGATTTCAAATTAACTGGATATCATCTTAATGCATCACAATGGGTTTTTAGCCTTTCTCTAATCAAGAATTGTTTCCAGTTCTTTACTGATACCAAAACAAAAAGTACTGTTATAAATTTTGGTGTGTCCAGCACCTTTAGCTTTATCCCTGATACTTGCCCAGATGGGATGGGGGTATGTCCTAGCTGGGATTTCTGAATCATTGGGTTAGATATATTTTAAAAACCTAATTCCAGACTGCTTTCCATAATGGTTAAATTCAATTCAGTTCCATCAAGAGTACATTATTATACCCATTGGCCCACAGCCCCTAAGTCACTCTTAGGCAATTTTTGTAGTTAAGAAATGAAGCTTCAGAGTTGGTTTAATCTACAATTCTCTCATTAATTATTTGGAGCAATCCTTTATATGACTATTAAAAAGTTTGCTCCTTTCCTTTTCAGAACTATTTTTGTGTCCAGGATCCAAGATGGTAGAATAAGCAATAAATTCCCATAAGCCTCCTGTATTCATCTCCAAACAACCATAAAACAGTGCCCCAAAACAAATCCTAGAACAGTAGAACAAAAAGATGGAGCGAAACAATCTTTGACCCCAAGAAACTTGGAAGACTGGCAGGAAAAGTCTGTCTCACTTGGGAAAAAGGGGAGTGCAGTCCAGGACAGGAAGTATCCCAGCAAACCAGCAGCAAGTCTCACCTCAGCAAACCAATGGGAGATCCTGAGCTCCAGGGCAGTGGAACAAGTAAACACCAACACCAGGATACCCCACATGCCTCAGCATAGCCAGGGGAACAGGCAGACTTCAGCTCAGAGAACTGCCACATGCTTCCGCATAACCCAGGCAGCTGCCAGTGGCCAGATTGCCACATGCCTCAATGTATCCCTGGAGAAATGCATAAATATCCCCATTGACTTCAGCACATAACAAAGGGACACCATCACTAGGACCCCGACTCAGCACCAGGAAAACTACCAGATCTTTACAGCCTCCAGCAGTGCCAGTCACCTCCCCCACCCCACCACCTCAGCAGGGCACATGGGTCCCCTGTGGGCCTCCAGACAACATCAGTGCAGCACTGGGTAAATATCCAGGACCTGTAGTTCCTGAGACAAGAAACCTGAGACAATGCCCCTTTCATTCTGGGAGCTGAGTTTAAATTTTAAAAAAAGGAAAAAGATAAAGATTAGCAAAAAAACAACAAAAAGAATCTGACCATAGAGAGTTATTATGATGACAGGGAAGGTCAAGACACAAACTCACAAGAGGAAAACAATGTCAAAATACCTATGCACAAAACCCCAAAGTAAAACAGGAAGTGGTCTCAAGCCCAGAAAGAACTCATGAAAGAGCTCAAAAAGGAATTTAAAATCATATAAAAAATTATATAAGAAAGGTAGAAGAAAAATTGGGAAAAGTAATGGAAGTAATGCAAAAGAATTATTTTTTAAAAAGAGTCAACAGTTTAGAAAAAGAAAACAATTGCTTAAAAAGCAGTATTGGCCAAATAGTAAAGGAGATACAAAAGCTAATTGAGGAAAACAACTCTTAAAAGGTAGAATTGGGCAAGTGGAAGCTAATAACTCTATAAGACACCAAGAATCAATCAAAGTTTTAAAAATGGAAAAAATAGATGAAAATGTAACATGCCTCACAGGAAAAACAACTGACTTGGTAAATAGATCCACAAGAGACAATGTCAGCATCATTGGACTAACTAAAAACCATAATCAAAAGGAGAACCTAGACAGCATCTTTCAAGAAGTTATCAAGGAATATCTAGAAGCCCTGATGTCCTGAAAACAGAGGGTAAAACAGGCATAGAAAGAAAACACTGATCACCTCAGGAAAGAGATCCCAAAATAAAAACCCGAACGAACATTACAACCAAATTTTAGGACTATCACATAAAGAAGAAATACTGCAAATGGCCAGAAAGGACCAATTCAAATAATGGGAAGCCACAATCAGGATTACACAGGTCTTAGAAGTTGCAACATTAAAAGATCAGAGGTCGGGTGTGGAGCCAAGATGGCAGAAAGGAAGCAGTAACTTCTCTAAGCTCCTCTGTGAATCCCATCACTAAACCTTAAAAAGTGAATCTGAACTGAGTTCTCAGAGTAATGCTCAGTTGGAGGCTTCAGATGTGGTTGAGAGGGAATTGTTGGAGATAGAAGGACCGTGTGGACCCAATGAGAATAGATAATTACACCCATGCAACAGCTGGTGATATGATAGCACATGTAAAAGCTATATCAAATTGCCTACAATTTTGTAAGGGGGAGGGAAGGGAAGGAAAAGAGAAAAAATTGGAACTCAAAATCTTGTAAAAATGAATATTAAAAATTGTATTGTCATGTAATTAAGAAAGATAATTTTAAAAATACTATTAAAAAAAGAATTGATTTTGTATATCCTTAATCACAAGAATGGCCTTTGTGTTTAGTGATCAAGACTAACTATATACAGAGAGAGAGAGAGAGAGAGATTGAGAAAGCACATGCCTTGCTCCTGTTGCTCCTTTTGTGATTCTCTTTAAAGTCTAGTTCTCAGAGTAAAGCTCAGTTGGAGGCTTCAGATGTGGTTGAGAGGGAATTGTTGGAGATAGAAGGACTGTGTGGACCCAATGAGAATAGATAATTACCCCCATGCAACAGCTGGTGAGAGCTGACATTGACAAGTGCTTGGAGGAGTGTACTGGGTGGAAACTCTTAACTATTCTGTAGTGATACAAATCAGTGACAGCCTCTCGGTACAAGGACTTTGGAGTCATCCTAAAAAGTCCAAGGAAGACATCTGCTCAGATAAAGCCATCTGGGGAAGGAAGGTCCACTGGGCTGTGAGGAAAAAGAGAGGGCTACAGAAAGGAATAAGAAGCTGAGGAAAATTATTAAACGGCTATTCTCTTATTAATCACACAGAGCTTACTGTCATACAATCACCACAGATTCCGTATGATGGGCCAGACAGCTCAACTCTGAGATATAACCCAAGAGGCTGTGTTTGAACCATTAGTTCAAAGAAGGTGGGGAAATCACTGTGTAGAAAGTTAAAAGAATTGAATTCTAATCTCTGCTTTCCCATTGATTTGCTTTATGACCTTGGAATAGTAACAACCTCTCTGGGCTTCAGTTTCCTTTGCAAAAAAAAAAAAAAAAAGAGGGGGGTGTGGACTAAATGATAGGCCTTGAGCATCCTTTCTGGGTAATGCTAATAAGGTTTGTATTCAGTATTTCAAGCAGGAGCATATGCTAAAGTAATTTTGAGCTGATTGTTAAATTTTCCCTCTGAGCATTCACACGTCAAAAATTGGCAAATGCTACATATGAGAGCTTGATTTATTCTTTTGTTGATTACCTAGACTTAAGAAAATGGTTTAGAAAATGTTAATTATGCAGATTAAGCATAAGTATATCTTGAGTACAAATAAGACAGGTCAAAAAGTCTACAAAATAAAAAGGATACAGTATTGATGGGGAATTTGAAATTACCTGGATGTCACTTTAATGCATCACAATTTTTTAGCCCTTCAGGAAAAGAAATCAGAGAGCCAGTTGTTAAATATTTACCAGTACATCCCTGATACAGAATACCAAGGACTTAAGGGTCCAGGAAATGACATAGCTCTCAAAATCAAATTGCTAAGTTGTCTCAGGAACATGATGGTTAGGACTGGAAGTGAAAAGAAAAAAGGTAAATATTTGGGGTGAAGACTCCAGGGTCTGAACTGAAAACACTTGAGAAGTCCAACTAAGATAAAAGTACCTAGAACATTTTAATACTGGCCTCAGGCTCTCTTCACATGGTTTAATTTATAGATTACCTCTCTTAGGTGTCCTACCCAACCTCAGTGATTAAACTGGGATACCAGACTTGTAGCCACATTCCTATAGGATGTTAGTGTTGGAAGGACTCTAGAAGATTGTCTGATCCAATGACCATCATTTCACAGATAGAGAAACTGAGGCACAGAAAGAAAAATTACTTACCCAAGTATACACAATGAGTTAATAACCAAGCAGGGGACTAGTAGCCAGATCTTCAGAGTCCCAACCCAACATTTTCAGTACAGGTCCCCTGTTATATTGCTGTAACAAATTTAGGGGGAAGGATTTGTTCAGAGAAGCAAAAAGAAAATCTCTCCATTTCCTTGAGGTATTTCTGAAGATGTTTCAGCTACCTTTTGACTCCATGGGGAAACAGGATGGGGGAATATGATGAGTTAGTTGGGAATTGCTATAGGTCCCTCTTAAGAAGAGGGGGAAACAATGAGAAAAGGTCCAAAATTTCTCTAGCCAGCATATGATAAATCAAAGGATAAATAAAAAGAATTATCAGAAAATTGGAGTTTGAGTCTATAGGAATTAGAAATGGCAGAGACCTGACAGATGAGCCAGTCTAATGCCTTTATTTTATTTGGTGGTTGTTGTTGTTGTTGTTGTTGTTGTTGTTGCTGTTGTTGTTGTTGTTGTTGTTTTGCTTTTTGGTGGGGGGAAGTTGGGGTTAAGTGTCTTGCACAAGGTCACATGGCTAGTTTTTGTGTTAAGTGTCTGAGGTTGGATTTTAACTCAGGTCCTCCTGACTCCAGGGCTGGTACTCTATTCACTGCTCCACCTAGCCACCCCAATGCCTTTATTTTGTAGATGAAGAAACTGTGCCACAGAGAAAGGAGATGATTCACCCAACACCACACAGTACATGGCAGTAGGAGGATTCTAATCCCTGTTGCCCAACTCCAAATCCCCAGCTCTTTCCATCATACCCCATCAATAGCCATTGGTCTCATTCAGCTTCCACAGCAAACCTTTACTGGGAAACTGTTCTTATCTCCATTTTATAGATGAGATTCAGAAACTGAGACAGGGGAAGTGTCTCACAAAGTCAGTGAATGTTGGAGCCAGGACCTGAACCAAACACTTCTCATCTCTTCCTACTACTGCCTCTCATTATCAAAAGAATATGCATAAGGAATTACCTAGAAGAGTGAGGATTTCATTAACTTGGGGGATTCCTGGCCTCTGCACTTCAGAATTGCATGAGACGGTCTCAGTGACTTGATCAGCGTAAGACAGCTCTTCAACTTCAGAAGTAAATTTTTTTTCTTTTTTTTTTCAAATGCTTCACTAACTTCTGGCCTATATAATTCATTTCCAGCAAATTTTGAGCTACAATTTTCCCCCCATTTTCCCTGCCCACCACCCCAGAACAGCAGTCCCACCAGACATCCCCTCATCCAATCCACTCCCCCCCACATCCTCTCCCATAACCCCCTCGACCCCGCCATTAGGGCAAGGTGAATCTCCGAGCACCAATGCCCAGACATCCCATGAAACATTCAATTTGAAAACTTCGATTCTCAGATCCATTATCCCCTGTCACCCACTCCCTCTGAGAAGACAGGCAACTCAGCATGTGCTGTACATACACAGCTACACAAAACATTACCACAGTAGATACACCGTAAAAGACTGCCTATATTTCCCTCCCACCCATCTCACCTCCCACCTGGTCCACTCCCTACTTTGATCCCATCCCTCTTCAACAGTGGGCACCTCCAACCTCCCCTCCCCCCAGAATGCCCTCCCCTCCATCCTCCCCCCTTCCATCCCCCCTCCCCCACTCTCCCACAGGGTGAGACACCCCATCCAGTATGTATGTGACTCTCTCTCTGAGCCAACCTCAATGAGAATATGGCTTTGCCTTTTTGCCTTCCTGTTCTTCCCCTCACCCGCAACCACTTCCCCTTGCCTCTTCTACATGAGACAGTCTACCTTACCCTGTCTCTCCCCATCTCCTCTTGCCATTTTCCTCTCTCACCTCTTGACCCCACCTCTTAAGAATCATCCCTTCCCATCAAATTCAACCTGTGCCCTCTATCCATGCATACCTGTAAACATATGCCCATATACCCTTCTTCAATTATTTTCACAATAAGAAAGGTTTCATCAGACACAGTCATTGTCTTTCCATGTAGGAATGTAAATAGCTCAACTCCGACAAGTTCCCTCCGATTTCTTTTTCCTGATCACCCTCTCAAGCATACCTTGCTTCCTGTGTCTGAATGTCAAACCCTCCATTCAACTCTGGTTTCCTCCTCAAGAATGCCCTAAAGTCCTCCATTCCACCAAATGACCACATCCTCCCCTGAAACATGACACTCAGCCTTGCTGGGTAGGTGACCCTTGGCTTCAATCCCAGCTTTTTTGCCCTCTGGAATATCACATTCCATACCCCTTGATCCCTCAGTGTAGAAGCTGCCAGGTCCTGTGCCATTCCGATTGTGTTTCCACGGTATTGAAATTGTTTATTCCTGGCTCCCTGTAGCACTCTCTCCCTGATCTGGGAATCCCAGAACCTGGCCACAATATTCCCAGGAGTTTTCCTTTTGAGATCCCTTTCAGGAGGCGATTGGTGAATTCCTTCAACCTCTATTTCCCCCTCTGGGTCCAACACATCAGGGCAATTTTCCTTGAGAATTTCTTCAAGGATGATTTCTAGGTTCTTTCCTTGATTGTGGCTTTCAGATAGTCCAACAATTTTTAAATTATCTCTCCTGGATCCACTTTCCAGGTCAGTGGCCTTTCCCATGAGATATCTCACATTGTCTTCCATTCCTTCACCTGCTTGGACCTGTTCAACAGCATCTTGATTTCTCATAAAGTCACTAGCTTCCATTTGCTCCAGTCCAACTCCGAGGGAATGTATCTCCTCATTGATCCCTTGAGATTCTTTTTCCATCTGGCAAATTCGGCTTCTTAAGGCATTCCTCTCCTCATTGCCTTTCTGAGCTTCTTTTGCCATTTGAGTTAGTCTATTTTTAAGGTGTTATTTTCCTCAGTCAGGCTGTTGACTATTTCATATTTTTCTTGCATCTTTCTTGTTTCTCTTCCCAATTCTCTTATCTGCTTCTTAAGGTCCTCTATGGCCTGTAGCCAGCTTGTATTTTCATTTGGGGCTTTTGGTGCAGGAGTTCTGACCTCACAGTCCTCCTCCATGCTTTGATCCTCTTTTCCCCCAAAATAGGAGTCCAATGCTGAATTCTTCTGTTTATTTTGTTTCCTTTGCCCAGGCATGTTGCCACCCAATTACCCGATCCCTGGGCTTGTTGCCACAGCAGGACTCCACCACCAAACAGTAGAGCCTCTGTCCACACAACTTCCACAGGTTGCATGGCCTCTGTAAAGCCTCCACCTGCTGTGGCAAATTGGATACCCACCCCAAACTTCCCCCCAGACCACAATCCAGATCCAGGCAGTTTAAAGCAAGAGTGATTAACCCCCAGACTGATTGCTGGATCTCCCTACAGTTTGCAGACCAGGAGCCAGAGCCGCCACTGACTCTGCAAAATGGCTTCTGTGCCGCATTTCTTCAGCAGCTTTCCACCCCCAGGGGAGGAAGCCGGCACGCTCCCCAAACACTGGTCCCAAAGTCCATAGGGCACCAACCTCTCACCCTGTCCCAGGCATATCTGTGCTGATAATTCTGGAATCACCACAGCTGCTGGTGATCTGGGGTCCCTCCAGCTGGCTGCTGGCCCAGCCACCCTAGGGCTAAAACCACAGCCCACAAGGGCCTGGGCTCAGCTCCCAGCGCTGCCCGCTCTCGGAGCACTGCACTGGCCACTCCCTGCAGGGCTGCTGGCCTGTCCTCAGCAGGAGGTTAGCTTCTCTGTGTCATTCTGTGGGTGTTGGAGCTCCAGAAGCTGTTCAGAGTCCCCCTTCACATTGCGGTGGTGTGGGGCAGCGCACCCTGGAAGCACTGCTTCCACTCTGCCATCTTGGCTCCGTCCCCCTTCAGAAGTAAAATTTGAACTCAGTTCTTGACTCTCTAAACCATGACCCCTTCTGCCTCTCCCTCTCCCACTACTATTTTCTCTATATCTGTTTCTCTCTTTCTCCCTCCCTCTATTCTTTCTCTTCTACCCATCTCCCTTTCCCTCTATTTTCTCTCTTGCCCCCCCTTTCTCTATGCTCTCTCTCCCCTTTCCTCCATTCTCCCTCCCCCTCTCTTTCTCTCTTTCCCTCTATTCTCTCCCCCATCTCTCTCCCTCTATATTCTCTCTTCCTGTCTTCTCTCTACCTCTCTCCCTCCTTCTCTCTTTCCCTCCTCCCCCATCATAGCAACTTGATTTTTGATATAAGGAGCTGCTACTGGATGAAGGAATTTCCTCTTCCAATGCAAGTAGTCACCTTTTATGCCATGTATAATCTTAGAGAGTACTTGGAGCACTAAGAAGGTAAGTGGTGTGCCTGGGATCACACACCTAGTATGTATCAAAGGTAGGACTTGAATTCAGCTCTCCCTGCCTCTGAGACCAGCTCTATACACCTCTCCCCTTTAAAAAAAAATAAAAATGAGACAATGTCTGTTAAATCATTTAAAAACTATAAATATTGAAGCAAATGTATAATACTTTTACTTGATTATTCCATTCCATCTTTAAACCAACTGGGTGGCTAGGTGGCACAGTGAGTGGAGCACCAGTCCTGGAGTCAGAAGGACCTGAATTCAAATCAGGCCTCAAACATTAGCACTTATTAGCTGTGTGACCTTGGGAAAATCACTTAACCCCAGTTGCTCTGCCTTCCCACCTCCAAAAAGAAAAAAAAAGAAAAAAGAAAGAAAAGCATCTTTAAACCAGCTCCCCAGTCAACTCTCTCCTCCACCACACCCCCCACTGTCCCTGAATCACAAAGGACCAGGTGAGATGGTCTTCAGATTTTTAATCCCCAAAGACATTTTTGTTTCCTCTTTTTCTTCCAGTTATATTCCTCAAATATGCCTGCAATTTCTACAGTGTAATAATAAATGGAAAATGTGATCAGATGGTCTTCATGACTCATTTGTCAGATTAATATTTGCAAATCAAAGAGCCTGAAATTTTGGCAACAGTAATAAAAAGGTTTAGAGGAATTAGGGAGTAGACTTCTGTTTGAGAAGAAATTAAATAGGCCATTTCCTTTGGAAAGAGAAAGAAAAAGTTTGAATTTACATAGTATTTGTCCTACAAGTATCTCGGAGGGCTGACCAGAGACATCAGCCTGCTGATTACAACCCCAGCAAAGGCACAGAATTTGGAGCTAGAAGAGACATATGTATGTATTTATGTATGTATGTATATGTGTGTGCATACATACATGCATGTACGTATTCATAGGCCCTTATTTTATAGCTGAGAAAGCAGAGAGAGAGGAAATTGAAGTGATGTGGCCAGGGTTCACAGATATTTACTGTGTCATGTCTAGATCTTCTTTCAGTCTCCTCTCTATTATATTCTGGTCTTCAATGTTCTCATTTCATAGGAATGCTGAGTCCTGAGCTCATTGCATAGGAGAGCTATACTCTGAATCACATTCAGCTAGTGCAATCATTTTCATTCTTATGTGACATGAAGTTCAGAGAATTTAAGCTTCTTGCCCATGGTCACACAGTTTGAAAGGTTCTATACAGGGCTTAGGGTTAATAATACTATTTCACAGAGACACAAGCCTTGTTCACTCAAGAACTGATGCTCTCACTTCCATGCTTGTGGTTATTTGGGCCTTAAGATGAACTACCTGATGTTGGGAAGGGTCTCATAGGTCATATAGTTCAATGTCCTCATTTTACAGATGAATAAACTGAGTCCTGGAGAGGTAAGTGACTTGGGCAAGATCACAGAGATAGCAAACATCAGAAGTAGAATTTGTACCCAGTTCTCAGACACCAGATACCAGAGTCAGTGTGTATTCCCCTGTGTCATACTTTCTTTCTTATTGTTCACTATTATATCCAGCCAGAAAAAGAACAAATAATATCAAAAGAGTAATGGCTGAAGCTGGTCCATTTGACAATGTTGAGACCAATGGTCCAATCCAGAAAGATGATTGTACTGTTGAGAAAAGGCAGGCTTCCCATTGCTTCAGGATAAAGCCCATACCCCCTTATTTGTTAGACAGGTGACAACAAATTGAGTTCATCCTACCTTTCCAGTCTTATTTCCCACTATCCATTGTGTATTTCCACTCCAGCACTCCTATCATCATAATTTAAATGCACCATGTACTTTTCCCATCTCCATACCTTTGTTCACATCATTCTCTGAAATTTCCTTCTCATCTAGTCAGTAACCCTCTCCACCAGGAAAAAATTACACTTAAGACCCATTTCTTCCAGTAAACCTTCCTTGATACCTGTCAGCCATTGTGCCCCTTCCTTTTTCTCAACTATCTATGGCCCTTAGTATCTGCATTGTTCCTCTGTTCGTGACATATTGTCTTTGGATAGCTCTTTGAATCTTGTTTTCTTCTCAAGCTTTATGTCACTCTTAAACTTGCTCTAAGTTTGAATTTTATCTTCCAGAGCAATGTAGAGAAGTGGAAAGAGCCCTGCATTTGGAGTCAGGTGTGGGCTGAGGCCAAATGCTGCCACTAACTAGATATGCGGCCTTGGCCAAGTCACACTGTATTTTCAGTCCTCATCTTATTCATTTTTAATATGGGGCTAATGACACCTGCACCTCAAAATGCCATTGCAAATACAGTATTTAGTACCATATTGAATCTAAGTCCTTTCCTGCAAAAAAAAATAGGGTATAGATATGGAACTAGGAGGAACACAGACATCATTAAGTCTAATAACTTTCATTTAATGATGTGGAAACTGAGTCCTAGGAAACTTTGGTGACTTATCCTCAGGAAAGTTTCCAGAGGTAGCTACTTGCAAAATGATTCATTATTCAAACCTGGGTATATCTGCTCTAGATTTTGCTTTTTTACATGCTACCACACTAAGATCTACAATACTTACCTCCAAGGACCATAGTAAAAATCAAATCAGATCATGTATGTGAACTGCTTTGCAAAGTGTGGGCCACCATGCATATATACGTCATTGTTAACCCCTAATGTAGAGGTGTTGAATTGATAGTATTGTTTCCATCCAGACTATGAGCTCATGGAGGTGAGAGTTCCTATCTCATCTTTCTCTTGACTCAGTCAAGGATTAGGCATAGGATTTGGCATGTGCATACCTACATGTTGACTGAAAGTGAATGGATGACTGAGTCTGCACATGCCAATCATTCATGATGCCTCTTTCTGCCATTACAACCAAGAAAAGGCACTATGCACAACTCAGTGACATATCTTTCATCCTCAGGATGCTGACTGGCTTTGAAGAGAAAGTTTATCTGATTTTATCTATTTTCCAGATGAAGAAACAGGTTCATCAAGGTAAAGTGGTTTTCCTCAAATCAGCAGCTAGGCAAGAGCCTTAGGGTTCATTCCCTCTAGTTCTGATCCTTTGGTAACAAAACAAACAAAAACAACCCCTCCCCCAAAAAATGAACCTTTTGCCAGTAACACATGTCCCTGAGTGTAGCCCCATGGATACCTAGAATATAAGAGCTATAAGAGACCATGGAGATCAGTGAGTCTAATTTCTTCATTTCACAGATGAAGAGATAGTAATAGAGAAATAGTAGTAAAGACAGTAGAGAAATCATTTGTCCAACATCGCACTGTTATTCAGTGTATTGCCCAGACTTGATTACAAGATCAATGAGTGCTCTCTATACTGTCAGTAGAAGTTATCAAACCACAGCAACCAGTAGCTATCTGCCATACTGAACTCCAAAGAACAAGTGTATCTTTGTCCAGGGTTCTGAATGTCCATGGATTGTAGTTAAGGGAGCAAACAAATGCCTGCATGATGAATCTGTGACCAATTCACCAAGAAAAACCCCTACATCTCCAACTTGTAACAACACCACAACTGCAATGATAAAGCCTCAACAAGGAGCTCAAAGAATCACTTGTATCTTGATGATAAGCTCCTTCCACTGGAAGCCAGATTCTCTCAAAGAGTAGCACTGCTTGAAAAACCTGGAAAAAGCTTACATGAACTGATGCAAAGTTAAGTGAGCAGAACCAAGAGAAAATTGTACAAAGTGATAGCAACAATTATCAACTATGAATGACTTACCTATTCTCAGCAATGCAATGATTCAAGACAATTTCACTTTATTTTTTATGGTCTTTTTTTATCTGTTTCTTCTTTCACAACATGACTAATATGGAAATATTTTATGTGATTGAACATATGTAACCTATATCAAATTGCTTACTGTTTAGGAGGGGGTGATTTGAGGGAAGGACAAAAAAAGCTTGGAATCCAACATGTTTAAAAATGAATGTTAAATAAATTGAAAAAAATTTAAAACAAATGTTAAAATTATCTTTACATATAATTGGTAAAAAAAAATTAAAATATTATTTAAAGAGTTACTCAGCTTGAGGTTCTATCAAATGAAATATTATTGGAGCTAAGCTTTCTGGAAATCCTCACTCAAATTAATTTGATAACTGTAGACTCCTTCTCTCTCATATGACATGTGTGTTGCTCCCATGAAAGTATCCAGAAATTTTCTTTGTTCCTTGGAGAATTCATTTCCCTTGTGGCAATCTACACACAGAGTATTGGGTTCATAATGCAAGACCTGGTTTTAAATCCCAGCATGGCTATTTATAAGTTCTGTATCCTTTGGAAAGTTCTTCAACCTCCCTTCTTCTCAGTTATTTCATCTATAAAGGGAAGAAAACAATACCTCTGCTAATTCCTTCATCATATAGTGCCGTGGGCTGCTCAGTGTCCAGCACTTAGCATGATTCGGAGACGTGAATAAGAAATGACCAGGCCATGTGGGTAGCTCAAGGAAGAACCATGAACTCTATTTATTGATACTCAGGGAAAGGTTTTTATAGAGCAAAGAGACAAAGGACAGGAAGGAAGAGAAATCATTATCTTAGTCTGTTGTATCCTGGAAGTAGCATGGTAATAAGGCCTATTGTTTCCTAGGTGCCATAGAGTTTTGGGCAGTTATCTCTTATCACAGTCAGTTACATCAGAAAGGATGCTCTTGAGAGCTGGCCTCAAAGCCTAATGGCCAAGGCCGCATCATCAAGAACATCTGCATAAGAACTGACTTCCTGCAAATGTTTTAGACAACTAAAGTTTTGGGGCAGAGCCTTTTAGCTTCAGAACTCAAATACCATCCTTATAAGTGTAACTCATATCAAAAGAACTCTGGAGCTGACTTAGTGAAAAGTCGCATCTCGAAGAGGTCTTTGTTGTTCAGGTCCACTGATATCAGGGTAATTATCTGAAGTCCTGGCTCAGGCCTCTTTGGCTCACCACAATATAGGATCAAATTGGATAATACATGCAAAGAGCTTTATAAAAAATATAAAATGGGATACAAATAAATGTTTTATTATGGTGGCCTTGGTCCTAAGTCATGATGGCTCATTAGAGAAGCCTTCAGGGAAGCCTTAATTGAAATGCATATTAACGGTGATATAGGGAGAAAATAGAAAAGTAAATTCATATTGGAATAAGGACTTGTGATATCATACAAAAGGCACTACACAGGAAAGAAGAATTGGGTTTTAGTCCCAGATCTACCAGCCATTGGGATTTTACCAAATCTCATCCATATTTTGAGACTGAATTTCCTCCTCTCCAAATGACAATCAAACCAGATTATCTTCCAATCCCTATGTACCATATCTATTGTCTTTTTGAATATTGCATTCTGTATTTTAAGTCTTCTCAACTCAATTATCCATTCTAAGGTCCTTCTCAGCTCTGATATTCTATGTTCCCTGCTCTGAAATTCTCTGTTCCAAAGTCCCTTCCAGCTCTGACATTCTGTATCCCTTCCAGCACTTTTATTCTTAGAGTCTATTCTATTATTCTAAAGCAGTTATGTCTCTGCAGTAAAAAAAAAAACTGAGTATAATCACCTTGGGGAGCTCTGGGCTAGAAGAATTACTAGGGCAGATTAGTGAAGAACAACTCAAAACTGGATAAGACATATTCCATGTGCTTGGTTCTCACTGCCTATATTCCAATCTACATCTCTCTCTTCTAAAACTTGACCATAATTTATCTTCTCCTGGAAATTACCTAATCAATAAAAGATAATTTACTAGTCTGTAGGCATTTTTCTCCTCCTTCCCATTTCCTTCCTAATACTCTTGCAATATTTCCTTTATTTCCCTCAGTCTCAAGCCCTTGAGCCATCTGCCAACTCAACCATGATAAAATGAGTACTAATTACTTCTGGGGATTCTGACTATCTTTAAGTAATTGGTAGATATATGGGCCCCAACATTTTATCACTTGGTATGGTCTCTGCTACTGGGCATCAATAACTCTTCCTAGTTGTAGACTGACATACCTGGGAAAGTTACCTTTATGGTATAGAGTAATAAGACTGACAAAGACCTTGAAACAAACTACCAGTTCTCAGAATCACCTTATATTACAAACTGTTCTAACTGGAAAGACTCCTAGAACACAGAATATCAGTTCTGGGAATTTTTTTATATTATAGAGTGCCAGAACTGGAAAGACTCTTAGAACATAGAATATTGGTTTTGGGAATTACCTTGAGATATAGGATGTTAAGATGGGAAGGGACCTTAAGATGATCTAATTCAAACCCACCTCATTTTATAGGCAGAGAAACTGAAATCCAGAGGGGGGGCAATAATTTGTTCATGGTCACACTAAATTAGCAGCACATTCAGAACTAATATTCAGTCTCCTAACTCCTGGCTCAGTGCTTTTTCCACAGTTTCCTCACTCACTGCTAATATTGACCACAATTACTGCCAATGGCACAGCTCAATATTCCATCTGGATTCCTCAGTCCTATTTCTGTTTTTATATGGCCTCCCCTGAAGACTATTTCTCCCCAGTTGGTAAATGCTAAGTGAGTCCAAACCCGGGGCTCAGTGTAATGGGGCAATAGAAGGACAAGCAAATTTCTATCTCTGCCCTCATAGAGCACACAGTCTAAAAGACTGGGAAGTCAGCATGTTGTAGTGAAAATTATACTGGATTTGGAATCAGAAAGCCTGAATTTAAACCCTGGTTCTACTTGTTTATTACTAGTTATTTGATTTGGAGCTAATCACTTCGAGGGTAGGATGCCAGGTAGAAGAGAAGTACACAGTCTGGTCTCTGTCCTTGGGGATCTCAGTTTTGTTGTGAAGAGAAGACAAATACGTATTAATCAATTAAGGTAAAATATATGATAGTTCATAACCAAGTGCAGAATCATGCAATAGAGACAGTACATGTCATTGGTGGTCGGAGGAGGGAGATATTAGAAGGAGCTAGAGTAGTCGAGGAAGGCTGCCTAGACAAGACAAGAGTTGAGATAAGCACTTGAAGCAAAGACTCTCAGCATTATAAGGGACATGTCCAACTCACAGGCAGCTCCCAAGTGTGGCCCAAACCAGATTAAAATATAATTGGGGAATGTTTAACAAAACATATAAACATAAAATATAACATGATAATATTACTTTCTAGTTTACTAAGTCTGTATGTAGCCACAAGGGTCTATTCTGTATTTGAGCTTGACATCTCTGACCTGGTCTAACTTTGATATAAAACAAATTTTCCAGATCAAAGGACTCAGGATCCCAGACTTACAAAGGTGAAAGTCACCTGGTTCAACCTGACATTCCTGACAAGTTGTCATACTTGGGAGGATTGCCTTCACATAGTTCATGACTTGACTCATCATTCCAAGCCCTATCACCCACACTGAATTCCAGATGAAAGAAGGGCTAGATGATCAGTTTTGTGTTCTTGTTGCCTGATGATGAAAAACATGGGGGGAAAATGAAGACAGCACTGCTTTTCTATCATGAAGGATGGTGGAGCCTGCAGAGGACCCCATTACCATCTCTCAGGAATAATTTTTTCTGTATAAATCCTAAAATCATGGAGCATAAGCATTGGGTGGGACGTTAGTATAGGAAACATCAAAATTGGTAAGGAGCTTAGAACAGGGAGCATCAAAACTGGAAGGAAGCTTAGAATAGGAAATATCAGGACTGGGAGGGAACAGCACAGGAAATGTTAGACCAAAGCAGGGCTTTAAAACAGAGAATGTCAGAGCTGAAAGAGCCCCTAAAACATGACAGATCAGTCATATAGGGGACCTTAGAACATAGAAGTTAGAGCAACCTTAGAACATGGAATGTAAGAGCTTTGAGGAACCTTAAAAAATAACAGAACTGGGGAGAACGTAAGAACAGGGAATGTTGGAATTGGTAGCTACCTTGGAATATAAAATGTCATTTATGTCAGAGCATAAAGGGAACTTGGAATATAGTTTGGGATAAAAGCTTGGAAGCCTTTTAGAAAATAGAATGTTAAAACAAGGAGCCTTAGAAATCTTCTAATTGAGCCTTGGTTTTTTTTAAGCAGTTGAGGAAACAAAAGTAGAAAGAAAAGGCATTTCATACAAATTACACTGGTAGCAAGAAACAGTCAGAACTTGACCCCAAATTGTGTGTGTGTGTGTGTGTGTCGTGTGCGTGTGCGCACGTGCACGTGCGCACGTGCTCACATAAAGGGATGCTGCTGTGGTATACTTCACCTTCTCTCCATCTCCATTTTACTAAACTGTCATTTAAATATATACATTTTATTGGTACCTTGTGTCTTTTTATCAAATTTATTTCTGCAAGAAACCCTCTACTCCTCCAGAATGAAATCCAAACTACAGCCACCACCTTTGTAACAAAAACATCAAAGCAGCAAAAGCACTTAGTACAGCATCTGATTGCATATAGAATATTCTCTGCTAGTGCCTCACCTCCTCCCATACACACACCCTCTCTTACATGGGCAGGAAAGTGTGTTTCATTCTTTTCATCAATGAAGGGTTTTTCCATTACCTAGAGTGAAACTTCTTTTTAGTGAGCTTTTTATTTCGATTGCTGAAATCATCATACACATTGTTATTTTTGTTCCACTGGTTTCTGCATCAGTTTAAACACATCCTCCTTTGTTTCTCTGAACTCCTCATTCTCATAATTTCCTAATACACAATGTCCCACTACATTCACAAATTATAAGATTCTTTTTTCAGCCATTTCCCCAAAGATGGGAACTTATTTTATTTCCAGTTCTTGTCTGTTTTCCACAGCCTTGTTGCTTCTGCTTAGGGCCTGGGTTCTGAGTAGATACTTCTTCTGCCTCCCACAGGTTCAGGGAGCCAGAATGCCCACCCCCCTAGACAGACTCAGTTCTACATCCCACCCCACCTTGCTTCGACTTCGATTTCTGCCTGTTTATGATTGATGAAGCTTTCATTCTGCCCATCACATTAAACAAGCTTCCTAAAGGAAGGAGAAAGCTTTTAGCACAATGTGAGAACAAAACGAACCACTGCTTTACCCCCTTAAAAATATTATTTGCAAACATTGAATTAGACAACCTGGCATACTGGAAATAGCACTGTGGGCCTTGAAGTCAGAAAATCTATGATTTTATCCTGGTTTCCCATTCTGTCTGACAATGTGACCTTGGATAAAAACTAAAGCCATAGAGCTTTAAGCTATGGCGATCTTTGAAAAAAAATAAGTCTGAACAATCCCCATATTTTGCAAATGAGGAAACTTAACCCCAGAGAGGAGAAGTGATTTTTGATGGGATTATATGACTAGTAAGTGATAGAACTGAGATTTTGATCCTGCTTTCTGACTAAATCCAATGCCCATCCCTTTGTACCACAATATCTGAGCCTGTTTCCTCATCTCTATAAAGGATATGTGGTAACTATATTTCTCACCTTCCAGGGTGCTTATAAGGAAAATAGCTTGTAAATTATAATAGCTATGATAGAAATTATAACTCACATTGATATTGATTCATACCATGTCCCTTGCATAGAGGTGATACTATATATTCATGGGTACAACCCAGGTAGGGGGAGTCACTGAGGGAATATTCCTCCTTCTACAAGAAAGAGGGTAGTACCTGAAAAAAGATCCAAGAACAAGATCCAAGGTTTCTCAAATAGCAGAATTTAAGAAGGCTAAGTCAGAAGTAAGAAAACTGGAGATTTCAAAGCTGGCATATACGTAGAAAGAAATGAGTATACATCATATATAGTCTGGGTCCTCAAAGTTCTAGTTTCTTATGTTATTCAGGGTGCTTTCCTCAACCGTACCCTGCACTGACTTAACTGAATCATCAGAGATCAGTTCTTCAATATCTTTGTTGATTTCTATCAGCCCCATCAAAACCCACCTCTGTATGATGTTTAGTTTCCTCAGGCCTTTGCTGTCTATAAGGGCTAGGCTGATAAACTAATCCCAATTTATGTAGCCAATGAGTGCCATTAATTTTCTATATAACCTTGGGCATATCACTTGCCTGCTCTGAATCTGATTCATCTGTCAAATGTCTGGGGTGGGAAAAGATGCTATTGAATCTCTTTTCTAGCTCTCACTATGAATCTATGACTTCTGTTACTAAAAGTTCAATCCTTCAAGGTAAGTCATCCATCATTAATAGGGCCTTGACTGGAAATGACTCCATCCCAAAAAATTATTCCCAATGGTGAGAATTTTCAAAAATATGGCAGGTGAATAAGAGGGATATTTTTAGTTAAGAAATGTTTATAACTCTTAAAATAAATGTTTTACAGATGGGAAACCCAAAGTTTAGAGTTTGCCTATTCATAATGAGCTAAGAGACATGATTCCATAGCTCCCCCCATGAGGGATGACAGAAATGTGACCAGTATGTGGATAGGAGTTATCTTTCTTAACCATAAAGATTATTCCCACCCCTATAACTCACATAACCCTTCCCTGACAAGTACCATAGCCACCTCTGTAGTGTCTGGGCACCCTACTAGATTATGAGTGCCAGCAGGACAGGCATTACATCTCACCATCAATTTTATTTTATTCCTCTCCCAAAGCCTAGCTCTTCATATGGTTCCTTTCCAGCTTTCAGCACATGTTTCTTGGCTGCTACTGAGTGAGTGAATGAATAATAACATGCATTGGGCAAATGCCCCCCTTGCATCAGAAGGGGTGCTTTGTGATTTTACCTATAGAACATGACAGTAAATGTTTTTTCCTTAAAAACATGACAATGTCCCACATTTTTTTAGTTCTTTGAGATCTGAGAGCCACGTTCTTTAGACTAGCCCTAGGAGCTGAGTGGTACAAGGGCTATCTTTGAATCCAAAAGAGGAAATTTAAAATTCGGAAGACTTGTCTTGCCCATAGTCTTATAGCTAACAAGTGCTTATGTTGGTACCTGCTATCCAGCCTTCTGGTTCCAAGCTTTAGGTCATAGGATCCTAGATCTAGAGGTAAAATATTCCTCAAAGGCTGAGTCCAACTCCTTGACTTAACAGATGAAGAAAGTGAGACTCAAAGAGATCATAGGATCCTAGATCTCAAAGGAGATCTAGGATCTGGAATAGACCTCAAAGGTCAGCATGTTTGGGAAGCAATAGTGAACCAAAATCTACTAATAAGGAGGCTGGAGGGGAGCCTTACTAAGAAGAAGGAGGTGTTTATTCTCTGAATGACCAGCAGAACTTAAGACTAAAGTGCTAAGGTGATGTTGATGATGATGATGATGATGATGACGATGACGACGAAGACGACATGAGGGCAATGACAAGGATGGCTATGATCACAATGATGATGACAACTATGACAACAACTTGTATTTGGTGAATGTAACCCTTTGGTAGTCTAGAAAAGTCTATGTTTAACCACAAGTTATCATTCTACTTTATATCCTACAGACTTGGAAGAAGGAAGATGTAATTTTGGCTTTTCTTTTATTCTCACTATGGACAGACATTTTGTTTTTTGTTTTCGATGAGCTACATCCAATAAAAGTAACTTTGTTGGAAGGGGGAAAATACATTTTATGAATTAGAAAGTGATACCAAGAGAATTCAAATGGCTTATGGCCATAGGATACTAGGTATAATCATGATATTTGGCATTTACAAAGTGCTTTAAGGTTTTCAAAGCATTTTACATATGGTATGTCTTAGATTCTCAAAACAATCCTGTCAGGTAGATACTATTACCATTCTCATTTTACAGAAGAGGAAACTGAGGCTAAGAGAAGCTAAATAATTCATCCAGGTTCACATACCTAATAAATGTCTGAGGCCAGATTCGAACTCAAGACTTTATAATTCCACACTAAGTAGACTATACAGCATTACACTTAGCTGCCTCAACTGGCTTCTAAAATTCAAAGGGACTTCAGAGGCCATCCAGTTTAATACTTTTATTTAAATGTGATGCAACTGAGTGAATGTGAGAGACAGAGTTTGAACCCAGGTCTTTTGACTCCAACTCCAATGCTCTTTCCACTTCAGCATGCTTCCAAAAAGCCAGCCATGGCTCCATTAAGGATTGGATTTGGAATCCCTTCTTGGGAAGTAGTCATGACATGGAATCATGGGGAGTCGTCTTGTCCAATCCCTTCATAGTACAGATAGAATTCTAGTCATTTAGTCTAACCTCATCACTTTATATTTGAAGAAAATGAGGTTCAGAGAGGAAAAGTAATTTTGTTTATGGACATAGAAGTACTAAGTGACAGAACCCAACTCTAAGTATAGCGCTCTTTCTGCTTACAAGATGAGGGAATCTAAGACCCAGAAAATTAACTCGTAAATGGTCACCCAGTTAGTTGATGGCCTAAGCAAAGCTAAAGGTTTGCTTATTTCAGATTGCTCTTTCCCATCATACTTCACTGACTCTGAATGGCTATGCAAAGGACTCAGATAGCATATCCTCAAACATCCAGCAATCCCAAAGCTTTCTGGAACATGCTTCCTCTGCATCTGAGTATCACAATGGGTTGTAACTTCTAGTCACTACTTCTAAAGAAGTGATTTCCAACCCAAAGGAAGGCTCCACCTGGTACAATGGCTCACTGGAGGTAGTTTGGCTCCCTACTCAAGTGGCATTGGAAAATTCAGTTGGTAGCCCAGACTGATTTTATGCATCATTTAACTCCCATCCCCAATACTCAGGCCAATAAACATTAGAAGTTAATTGCTGAAATTTGGTGGGACTTCATTATGTGCTGTGGGAGCCAGTGAAATCACAATTCCAGGAGAAAGGAGCATTAGATCTCTGGAGTAAAGATAGCTTTAATAAGCTATACTTGGACAGTGCTGTTGGAGAAGACTAGCAGGGAGGCCATAAATGGTCCATAGATGACCAAACATTCAAGGTTCTTTCCATAGTTCAGGTTCAATTCAGCATGTATTCACTGACCACCTGCTAGTCAGTCATATAGCTACAAACCCATGGTGCTATATGCATAGCACGGGGGCCCTAAAGGGAATACCAAAGTATAAGAGACAGTTGATTTAATTATACAATCTAACAACTCCTTTTGCAAACCTGTAAAAATCACTATGTGGGATTTAAGAGCCATATGTAGCTACAGCCTTCAAGAAATTTACAATCTCTATGGGAAAACAAAGCAACAGCATGGTGTCATGAATTAGGCCTCTAAGCCAGGAAGGTCTGGGCTGAAGTTTTGCTTCTGACACATGCTATCTGTGTAATCTGGGGCAAGTCACTTACCAATCTCTCGGTGCTCTAGGCCACTCTCTAATACTATGAATTGCAGAGTAGGTACTGATCTTCACTGGTAGAAAATTTTCTTCCCTGGGACCTTCCAGTACTAACAAAATTACAGGTTCAGTCCTTATTCCTTTCCTTATTGAATAGTCAATGTTGGAAGACATGTGGAAAGATAGAAACATTGATGGGTTGTTGACAGAGACATGAACCGGTATAACTGTTCTCAAAAAAATTGGAATTATGCCAAGAAAATTACCAGACTATCCACGTCATTGGATCCAGAGATACCACAGATAAGTATATTCCCCAAGAAGAGAGTGACAAAAAGAAGGGCTCCATATATAAGACATGCAAAATATTTCTAGCAGCCAATTTTGTGGTAACAAAGAACAGGAAACAACGTCAAGTCAACATCCCTGGAATGGGGAATGGCTGGACAAACTGTGGTACAAGAAAGTAATGGCATGATATTGTGCTGTGTAAGCATGATGACCACAGAGAATCATGGAAAGACTTACATGAAGCAACCACAAAGAGAAATAAGTAGAGATAAGAATATATATATATATGCAATGTCTACAACAATATATGTGTGTGTGTGTGTGTGTGTGTGTATGGAAAAAGTACAACGACTTCAAAACAATCAAAGAATATTGGGATAACGAAGCTTGGTGTCAAAGAAGGAACATAAGAAGACATATTCCCACACTCCTTGGCAAAGGGTGGAATCCAAGAGTTTGATATATTACATATGATGACAAATTTTGTTAATTTGTTGGTCAACATTGTTGATTGTTTTACCTACTTTTAAAATTTATTTGTTATAAAATATGGCTCCCCGGGAAGACATAGGAGAAAGATACAGGAGGAAATAGAAGCAATCTAAAAACAAAACAAAAATTAAAACTATAATTAATTAGTTTTTAAAATTTCGTTATTGTTGACAAGTCATATGTGGATTGTTAGAAGTAGAAATGACCTTAGAGAGATTCATATTCTTAATCTAGAAAATGGGGATAATAATGCCTATACTTCCTGCTGCACAAGGTTGTCATAGGGGAAGTGCTTTGTAAACTTCACAGTGCATTGAAACATGAATTACTATATAATCCAACCCCCTTATTTTATATAAGAGGACAGTGAGGCCCAGGAAGAGGAATGAGGCTTGCCCGAGGTCATACATACAACCAACAAGGAGCAGAGCTGACTCTTGAACACAGATCTTCTGACTCCAATAGTCTTTCCAACATACACATTTCCTGGATAGTGAAGTTAAAATTTGGAAAAGGAAAATGACTTACCAAAACTCACACAGCCTGTAACTGACAGACTTGGAACTCAAACCCAAGAGGTTTGATTCCAAGGTGAGCATTTATTCCGCTCCATCACCCTTCCCAAATGAGGAAACTGAAGCCCAGATAAGCTAAGTGACTTACCTAAGGTCACCAAGTTTTCAAGTGACAGAACCAAGAATCAAAACCAAGGGATCTTATTCCAGGGTCCATGTTCTTTCTATTACATTACCTTTCCCACATGGAGAAATGGAGGGGTTAGTGCTAGTGACCCAAGGTTTAGATGAAGAAGTGTCTCATGGTTTATGAATTACAATTGGGACTCAAAACCATCTTTTCAAGACATGACACTTTCCAGGTTGGGAAAGTGAGACCTAGAAAAGATCATAGGATCACAGATTTGAAACTGGATGGAATCTTTAAGGCCTTCCAGACCAACTTCTTCATTTTACAGATGAGAAAACTGAGGCCCATGGAGTTTAAGTGACTTATCCAAGATCACACAGAGTAGAAAGATTCACTCAGCATCACAGATCTTGCAAAGGCAGAGCTGAGATTCAGACACAGATAACCAGAAGACAAAGCCATGTTCCACTGCACTGCTCTATTCCCTGGCTCCCCTGGCTCAGGAGCCTCCTTCCTCTGCTTCTTGCCTCCCCATGTGCCCTGGTGGTGCTAATCTCTCTGTCATTTCCACACTAACACGTGTGCTCTGTTATTAACCAAACATCCATTTAAGTCACATTGATTTCTTTGCCTGTGCCCTGCAGACATGGATGACAAGTTATAGTATTTCTAGCTCATATAAGAAGAAGGGAAGTCAGTAGGGGTGTCTGGAAAATGCACTTATTGGGGGTACAAGGATGCCAGAAATCTTTAAACTTTTAGTAGATAAATGAACCTACTGCCTGTGTCCCAAGCAGGAATTGAAACTGAAGAATTCCCCACCCCAGAACAAAACAAAGCCTCAAACCCAGACTTATTACTAGAAATGAGGAGTCAGTCAGTGGGGATACAATTCATTTTAGGCTCCTAATTTGAAAAGTAATGGAGTCTTTTTCAACATAAAAGCTGCATTAGGCATCTATTAGACTAGAAAGTGGAATGAGTTACCTGTTCAGAAAGGGTCCCACTCATCTAATTTCCCAAGCCACAGAGGAGAAAGATAATGGCTCACTTTCTCTGGCCCAATAATTACAAAGGATTCTTGTTCCTGCAGCCCTCCATGGTATGAATTCTTGGTCACAAAGTAGAATAATGGAAATGCACTGAATTGGGAGTCAGAATGTCTGAGTTCAAATCCCACCCCTTCCATTTACTTCTCATGAGACTTCCCTTCTCTGTGTTTCTTATGCAAATGAGGGGTTTGGGCTTAATGGCCTCTCAGTTCTCCTCTGGCTCTTGATGTTATTACCTGTCTTGGGCTGAGTTATCTCCTCTAAAAAGTGAAGAAATTAAACAAGGTGACTTGTAAGATCCCTCCTAGTTATAAATCTGGGAATCTTTTAGTTACGTGAGGTGTATACTCCATCCACCAAAGCATACTGCAGCCCCTCAAACCATGAGTAGATCATCTCTTGTGAATCACTCTCCCACTTACCATCCATCTATCCATCTACAATCCCCGCAAAACCTAACAGTCAACATTCTAATAGTAAGTCCTGAAATTTATCTAAGCTTATTCTGAAAAGACTTAATTGTGTTTCTTAGACCCAGGCTTGAACTTTTCCTGCTAGGTAGGACCTATGAAGTTTGGATCACCTATAAACATCTATGAGGCAGTCATCAGGGGAGGTAATGGAGGGAATATTGCACAGTGCCTAAGCATTGAACTTGGAGTGAGGACGAAATCAATCCATGTCTCACCTCATATTCCATATTTTGACCCTAGGCAAGTCATTTAATCTTCTAGGGCTTTGATTTCCCCATCTTTAAAATAAGGAGGTTTCATTAGATGACCTCTGGTACTCCCTTTAAACTTTAGATTTGCAGTATTATTATCCTAAATCACTTAAGATCTTTCTTCCTCAGTTCCTTCATTTGTAAAATAAAGGAGTTGGACTTGATGGTCTCTAATGTCCCTTTAAACTTTAAATTTACGGCGCGATTCTGGGAGCAGCAGTCTCACGTATAACTCTCAACTTTTGCAGCCTGACCAGCAACCTCGGATCGAGCTCGGGTATCCCCTAAAATGGCATCTACTATTAAGGATCAGCTGATTTTGAATGTCCTAAAGGAAGAACAGGTTCCCCAAAACAAGATCACTGTTGTTGGGGTTGGTGCAGTTGGCATGGCATGTGCCATCAGTATCTTAACAAAGGATTTGGCTGATGAACTTGCCTTAGTTGATGTAATAGAAGACAAACTAAAGGGAGAGATGATGGATCTCCAACATGGCAGCCTTTTCCTCAAAACGCCAAAGATTGTTTCTGGAAAAGATTACAGTGTGACTGCAAACTCAAAACTTGTCATTGTTACGGCTGGGGCACGTCAACAGGAGGGAGAAAGTCGTCTTAATTTGGTCCAGCGTAATGTGAATATCTTTAAATTCATCATTCCCAATATTGTTAAATACAGCCCTAATTGCAAGCTGCTTATCGTTTCTAATCCAGTGGATATTTTGACATATGTGGCCTGGAAGCTAAGTGGCTTTCCTAAAAACCGTGTTATTGGAAGTGGTTGTAATCTGGATTCTGCCCGTTTCCGTTACCTAATGGGGGAGAGACTTGGTGTCCATTCTTCAAGCTGTCATGGATGGGTCCTTGGTGAACATGGAGACTCCAGTGTTCCTGTGTGGAGTGGTGTGAATCTTGCCGGTGTGTCTCTGAAGAATGTTAATCCTCAAATAGGAACTGATGCTGATTCAGAGAATTGGAAAGAAGTTCATAAACAGGTGGTTGAAAGTGCTTATGAAGTGATCAAGCTGAAGGGCTACACTTCCTGGGCCATTGGCTTGTCTGTGGCAGATCTGGCAGAAAGCATTATGAAGAATCTTAGGAGAGTACATCCAATTTCCACCATGATTAAGGGCCTATATGGCATTAATGAGGATGTCTTCCTTAGTGTCCCATGTATCTTGGGGCAGAATGGCATTTCAGATGTGGTGAAGGTAAACCTGAATCCAGAGGAGGAGAGCCGATTAAGGAAGAGTGCAGATACTCTTTGGGGAATCCAGAAGGAGCTGCAATTTTAAAACCTTTTAATGTGCTGCCATCAAGAGAACATGACAGTGGTTAAGGGGTTATGTATGATTCGATTTTCAAATAGGTCAAATCCTTCCTCTGATTAGTGATTGAACACCAGAAATGTAAAACCTGTGAACACACTCTAGTCTCTTCCTAAAGTTAGAAATGGGGAATAGTAGAGTGTGACTATTTGTTTAAACCCTGTTGATGTTTGCATATGATGCTGGATATGACTTGTATAGTCTCAGTAGTTGGTGTCAAGCAGTATCCCACAGGTATATAAACTACCTGCCTTGTATGTAGGTACTACAGGTTCCCATAGGTCCAGAAGACAACACTCCTGGCTACAAGACACCATACAGTAGTAATTCTTTATTGATGCATTGATTACCTTGTGCTCCTCTCCATTAGGGCTCTACTGCATGGCCCCATGCATCACATTTCCAGAGGACCTGATTTTTGTCTATACACACACACACACACACACACACACACACACACACACACACATATATATATCAATAGTTGTAAATTTCCATATTATATAAAAAGATCTGTGTATGTACAACAATGGCAACCAATTCAAGTGTCATACTAACCCTAAATACTGAATAAACAACAAATAACTGATAAAAAAAAAACTTTAAATTTACTATCCCAGGGAAGGTGATAAAGATTGTGGTCGTATCATTATGCCCTTTTTGCAGATGCAGAAATTCAGGGGCTCATAGAATGTTAGAGCTGGAAGACTTGTGGTCTTTAAGAATTGAATTGTATTTTTAGATTATTTAGGCTAGAAACCACCCAGTTCCAACCATATCATTTTATAGAATAAGCCCTAGATTAAGGAAATAAACTGATAGAAGGGAAATGGAGGTGCCTGAGTCAGTATCTGAACTGAGATCTAATGCCAAATAATGAGCTCAGTCCATGGTTCTACCCTCTGAATAGACAAAGAAAAGGCACCACACCATCCCAGCATGGGTAACTAACTGCAGATGTCAAATCTTCACCTTTCTTTGAGGTTCAGACAGCTATCCCCTCCAGTTATGAGCCTTTCCTATTCACCCTCAAAAGATAGTGCATTCCCCTTCCTCCCATTAGCATCTATTTGCTTGTTTGTATTTTTTCTGCTCTCCAACTTTTATTTTTGTCTTTGTATCCCCTATGTCTATGATAGTGCCTGACACATAGTAGGTACTGAAGGATCAGTGAAATTTGGGTACCCATCCTTGTCCTTACAGATTGATTTCCCTGGTTCTTAAAAAATAATGTAGTTCCTCACATAGTCCAGTATTATCCCTCTTATCCTCTGCAAGCCTTGGTTTTTCTATTTATAAAATGAGGAATAATGTTTCATTCATTAAGTGCATTTTTGTAATTCTGAAATCATAGCAGCTGAAGCCTTGTCCTAGAGTCTATGATTTTATGTAATGACAGATGACCCCCATTAATATCCAATTCTAGGATCCTCAGAATTTCCTCAGTGGAGAGGTGGGGAGGGGAAGACAAGGAGGAAGCCCTGCCATTCTTGCACAGGCAGTTGAATAGCATCTAGGAGCAGCTTCAACAATTAGTGCCAGTGCAGGATGTAGCAACCTGCATTGTAAAGGGAGGAGAAGGTTCCCTCTGCCTTCTCCTCTCCTCACCCCAATATCAAAGGTTCCTGAGCTTCCACTCGGGTTTGTGGGGGGCACTTTGAAAATGCAAGTTGATGGAGAGAGAACAGGTGAAACTAATTGATGCCCAGTTGTCAGTGGTCTCTCTTGTGTGCCTTCTCTCTCCTCTGGCAGTAAGCTTGAGAGCCCTTCTATGCCTGGGGTGAGTAGGCAGACCCAAGAAGGGCACAGGCATGGAGGTGGAATTCACTGACAACAAAAGCTGCCTAACTTCCCAGCTTTGCAACCTCCACCCAGGATTCCAGGAGATGCCCCATGGACCTCAACTGCCCCTCTGTTTTAGTCTCTCCTTTGTACTACAGGAGAGTTACCCTCCTTGAAGACAGTACCTACCCCTTTTACATCTTTGTACCTTGCTCTGCATGAAGCTGGATTTTATTGGCACCATTATAGTCCATTTTCAGAGTGGCAGATGAAGCTCAGTTCTCTTAAATTGCACTTCTCTTACTATTTGGGATTTGAAGAATGTTTTCCTGAAGTCATTTGTACTTTGCAAGGGCAGCCCATGACTCTGCTTCTCATTCATATGACTTCATTCTTCCTTGATCATTACTCCCATATGTGCTGTCCCAAACATTAAAATGTAAACTTCATGAAAGAAACAAATATCTGTTTGATATTTATACCCCAAGCTCTTAGAACAGTACCACACACATATTAAGCCCTTAATAAACACTGTTTTCTTTTTTATTCAATCTTTCTATTTTGTAAACCTGATTGTTTCATATTCTTTGGCTCTTATCAGGGAGTGACTTTTGATATTATCTATTTGTATGAATACTGTGCACATTTTAGATGTGTATGAAACACATATAAAACTGCTTGCCAGGAGTGGCTAGGTGGCGCAGCGAGTAAGAGTGCCGGCCTCGGAGTTGGGATGACCCAGGATCGAAACTGGCTCAGAAAATGAGCACCCACATATAAATAATGACTAGCCGTGTAACCTTGAGCAAGTTACTTAACCCCAATTGCTTTAAAAAAAACTGTTTGCCATGGCCCTCACTGCCTTGCAGGCCAGGTAGGTTAAATTTCACTGTTTCCCCAGGGTTCTCTGGTGCCTTTATGGGAACTGAAGGGTGTCTGGGTTCTCTAATATGGGCTCTAGCACCCATTGATGTTCTCTCAACTGTAGGGGGGCCTCCCATAATACCCTAGGTCTATTAGCCACTAACAATAAAATTAGCTTTTACACAGAGAAATATTTATTTCAAAAAAGTATAATTTCAAATATGCAAACTTCTCCCTCCACATAAGAGGTGTAATCCACCACCTCAGTCTCCAGGGTGAGAAAAGGAATTCATTTTGTTGATTAGTTCAGTCCCTATAAAGTACAGTCCCAGTTCTGAGTTCAAAACCTCCTTTGGACTCAAGTCCCAGGAAATCCAGCTTCTCAGGCCTGCTGTGCCTGGCTGGTTGACTGCACCAGCCCACCTATAAAGCTGGCTCCAATGTCAGCATGGTTTGAACTCTAGGTCTCATAAGAATCACCTCTGGCACTTAAACTAAGGCAAACAACATGAAACAGAAGCACCCTCCAGGCCCATTTCTGAGAACAAGGCAAAAGAGGGATTAGTGAAAGGAAGTCCTTCCCCTCTCATTGGTTCAGTACATGGTGTCCTCATAGCAGGAAAGGGCAGCCACAAAGAGCAGCAAACAGAGAAAAGAATGAAAACTCAGGCTAAGCAGTTTTAAAGATGCATGCATCCAATCAAAGGCTACCTCCTACTTGCATGGAAAAGGATACAGCAGCCTCCATGTTAGGTGGGCATGCTAGGACAAGCCTAGGCTACGTGTGTAACTAAAGGAATGATTTCCAAATAGAGCTATCCAAAAAGAAAATGGGAGATGGTGGGAAATGATAGTTTGCCTCTCACAAAAAGCTTATAAATGAAGACTAGTTGAGTATTGGCTGGAAATAGCAGAGCATGGATTCAGTACTATCTAGACCAGACACCTTTAGAGATCCATTCCAGCACATTCAATCATTCATATAATCAATTTTTATTATTAAATTTTATTTTAAGTTATGGAATAAAACAAGCATTTCTGTAACATAGTACAATTAAAAATGATTGCACATGAAACTGCACATTTACTATGCACAATTTGCTATTCCTTTCAAATATACAACAAAATTATCATGTAAATTTCTTTTTTTCTTCCCTTTTAACCCCCCATCCTAGAGATTATTACCATTTGACACAAATAGGTATATATGGGTGAAGTTATTCTATGCATTCTTCTATTTATTGATTCTCTCAATGGATGCAGATAAAGTCTTTTCATACGTCCTTTATGGTTAATTTGGGTATTTATATTAGTCAAAATAACTTATTCATTCAAAGTCATTCTCAATATAAAAGATTTGAGAGTACATTTATTTATTTAAAAAGTACTTCTTAGGTACCTACTATGTGCCTGGTGTCAGGCTATACAAGGGATATACAAAGACAGAAATGATCCATGCCCTCAAGGAATTTACACTCTGTTGGTGAGGAACAACATATGCACAATTAAGTGCAAAATGCATGCTAAATAAGTCATTGTAGGGGTGGGGATGGTACAAGTAACTAAAGGAATATCAGGACAAAGTAATTCTGTAGGAAACAGCATTTGAGCTGAGGCTTGACAGAGGCTAGAGATGCTAAGAGGTGACTAGATTCTATTTCTGGGTTACAACTTAGGTTTCTCAACTCCCAAACCCATCCCACTATACCACTTGGGTCTCCAAGGTTCCCAAAAGCCTGTGACAGCTTATTTCTTTAGATGGTCCCTGGTGAATACCAGGCTAGGGTCCAGGACACCTCCCAGCTCCCAGAAAGTCAGGATAGCCATTGCCCTGAAGGCAAAGGAGAGGGAGATGCAGTTAAAAATAAAATCAGAGCTATCAGTTCAGTGATGGGGAGTCAGGGTATTATGGGATGCTAGAATCCCATGAATGCACTGACAAGAACGTGCCCCTACTCTAGGAATTAACCGCTTCATTAGCAACGGTGAGGCTCAGTCAGGGAAGTTAATTTAAGTCTGCAGCCCAGCACACTCAGAGAGGAGCCTTGATGATGTAGCAACTCCAGGATGCCTCTCTGTCATGCACACCTGACCAATTAGATTTGGTCCTCCTTTTTCTTTTCTCCATTGAACTTGAGACAGCCAAATAGCTTCCCTTAAAGGGGAAGGACTTGACTTCCTTGTAACATTTCATGGGAAAAAAAATCTTACACTGGCTCAGTTTATCTACTATGTGGTAGATACATGCTACATGTGTAAAGTTCTGTCATTTTGTAAAAGTTTCTATTTCCCAGCAATTAGATAATATGCTACCAGTTTCACCATTGCATGTAGGGAAGGCATATAGGGCTTTACCTGAACTCATATTGTCTTTCTGCAGACACCCAAAATAGGAATGAAGTCCCAGAGTCAGAGACTCAGCTGTGTTTTTCCACCCATGTAAACTAGATTCAGTGAAAAACAAAACAAAACAAATCAAAACCCATCTGTGTCTGTTCTTTTCCACATAATCTCTAAGCTTGTAAAAAAAAAGACACCTTGGGATGGACATAGGGATAGGAGTGAGCAATGATACCATCCACCCAAGCACAGTCTAGGTGGGTTTTATCAAAGAGGTGCACTACCCTCCTGCCCTCATAAATAGGAGTTTGGTTAAAGGCTAATGGTTAGTCCAGGGGGGTCTTCATCTATTTTTAGTGTCTTGAACCCCTTAGGCAACCTAGTAAAGCCATCACCCCCCCTCAGAATCCTGTATTTAACACCTAAGACAATACATAGTATTACAAAGGAAGCTAATTACTTTGAAATATAGTCATATGTTGGTATACACACATATAGATATATAGATATATACAGACATACACACACAAGTTAAAACCAAGTTTGTCATCCCCAAGTTAAAGGTTGGTAGGAAACAAAGAGGTCATCTTGTTCACCTCCCCTCAATTTATGGATGAAGAAATTAAGGACACCCAAGGAGCTTAAGTGATTGGTCCAAGGTCATATCAGTGGTAAACAGTAACATCACTTTCTTGGCTTTCCAATGTTCTGGGTAAGCCAAACATGTTCTAAATCCATTTAAATTCTATTGTATCAGGAGTTTTTGGTGTGTATTTCTCATTCCTTTCCTGACTCAGCAATTATACTAGTCAAATTATAGTTTGGATTCAAAACACTTCATAACACAATTTCACACTGAAACCAACAACATTAAAGAATCCAAAATAAAGGAGGTTACCCAACTAAGAACAGGAAGTTTCTGCTAAGGTCCCTTATTCATCCATCTATCCATCCATTCAACCATTCAACAAGTATTTGTTGGCTCTGTGCTAAGGACTAGGGAAACAAAGAGAAAATGAAACAATATCTGCCCTTGAGAAGTTTACATAATAGTGGAGAAAAGGGATAGAGAAATGACAGGTGACAATATAGCTAGAAAGAACTTACAAGGCCATCAAATTCCATCCTCTTCTTTTAGAGAAGAGGAAACAGGTTTAGTATTGGTGGTTAAGTAGCTTGCTCCCAGGGAGGGTACTAGTAAAGGAGGAAGGTGAGGATATGGCTCATGTGAATCTTAAGCATAAGAAGAAGCACTTTATCTGTGCTTTGAAGGAATGGGGATGTGGGGTGGGGAGAGGGGAGTTTCCAAGTATCAGAAGTGAGGAGGAATTGAACTTTTTACATAAGTTGTCTTGAACTGTTGGCCATCTCTCTTTACTAGCATGGCTGACTTAATCTTAAACTCAGTATTTCCCAAACTGAACTCATATTTCCTCCTAACCCATCTCCTCTTCCAAATTTCCCTATTTCTGTTGAAAGTACTACCCCTATCCCAGTCTCTCAAGTTCTTAGAATTGACCTTACTTATCACTCTCCTATCACCCACTTACACAGCAACCAAGCCTTGTTATTTCTACCTTCATATCTTCTTCAGTCTGAGTCCTTCTCAAAGACCACTCTCAAAGGCACCACCTTTGTTCAGATTCTCATCCCTTATCCCTTAGATTACTGTACCAATCTCCTAACAAATCACTCCGACTCAAATTTCTCCCCACTCTAGTGACTGCTGTCAAGCTAATTTTCCTTAATCACCTATCAGAATGAATAAATCCCTCATTCAGTCAAGTCCAGTGGCTTCCTATTACCTTTAGGATAAAATTACTATTGATTATTATATGAAATAACTATTGTTAATATTTATGTTATATATATGCACATATGCATATGTGTATATATGTATGCATATATGTGTGTATATGTATATATATGTATATGTACATGTACATATAATTGGTACACCTCCCCATTAGAATGTAAACTCCATGCAAGTAGAGACTCTTTGTACTTGTATCACCAGCTCCTAGCTCAGGGTCCAGCACACAGTGCATGCCTAATAAAAACTTGCTAATTGATTGACCCCTCTGTTCCAGGTCTTGTGGATATAAAGATAAAAATTAAACATTCCTGCCCTCAAGAAGCTTATATTCTAGCCAGTATAAAGGTCATTCTCACACTAGTATGATAGTTGGACTGGATGATGTCTCAAATGATTCTTTCTTCCCTTATTTCTCTTTCTCTTCCTTCTTTCCTTTCTTTTTTCACTTCCTTTCTTTCTTCTCTTTTTTCCTTCCTTCCTTCATTCATGTAAGCCCTGATTCTCATATTTTTCCTTTAAAAAAAACATGTAACAGCCAGAGAGTTCTAAAAGAAGTGTGATAGGAATAGAAGAGACTTAGCCACTTCACAGTTATTTTCTACCTCTCTCCTCTGGCCTTTGCTAACACCTGACTGTAATTTTTATACTTTGTTGGCCAGGGGGAAAATTGCCTGGCAACTGGTTCTCCCTATAAGGCTTTGCTGTCCTTCTTCAAAGCCGAATTTCTTACTGAAAACAATAGTTTTTGTTGTCCCAGAGATTAGGATTCCTTTGTCTCCTTAACTTTATTTCCCCCCTCAGATAGGTGCCATTTATCTAGCATTTTGTGGTTTATAAAGTGCTTTACTCATATTATCATGTTTGATGAAACTTTTGATAGGAAAGATGATATAGAGAATGAGAGGTGTTTTAATGCTCATTTTATCAATGTGGAAGCTGAAGATTGGCTAGGTGAGGTATCTTCCCTTTGGTCTCAGAGCTAATAAATGGTGGAATCTAGGTCATTCAAGCAAGCAATAAATATTTCTTAAGTGCCTCCTATGGGCCGTGTACTGGACCCACACAAAGACAAAGAAGAAACAGTTCCTTTTCTAAGGGAACTATGGGAGAGATAATATACATAGTAGAACTTATATCTCTCTCAAGGGTCTTACTGGACCCTAAATTCCATGCTCTTTCCACTCTACCCTGTTACTTCTAAAGAGAAGAGGGAGGGAAAAAGGGGGAAGAGGAAAGGACCATGAATTTCCATGAGTCCCCACCCACTATGGAGACTGGGCAAACACAGGTAGTTCATTAAGGACTTGGGACAGAAACAAAATGGGTAAACTGGCATGGCTTAAGCAATAAATCAAAGTGCCCAACTTGGTTGAGTCAAAATCTTTATCAATCCAAAGGAGTCTCTAAGATCCTTGAAACAGCCGGGGCCAATGTTGGGAGGGGAGAGGTGCTGGTAGAATCATCCAGCTAGCAATGGGTAAGAAACAACCAAAAGAACTGGTCATGAAGTGTGAATCTAAACAGATGCCTCTGCCTGAGAGGATATTACTTTGTGACTTCAGTATGATAGAAACACCACTCTAAACCTGGACTCAACTCCGTGAGAAGAATGTCCAAAAATAATAAACCATGAGTGAGCCAAACTTAACCACCATATAGTGAAGTCCCACCATTATTTGGCATGCCACCAGAATGGAATGGACATTTTATTATACACAGGTGCAATGGAAATTCATTAATTAAAGATATTGTCTTTTTTTAATAGTGCATTTCAAGATCTATCCAAAAGGATTTTTAACAGGACAGAAGCTGGGCACATAGAGGAAAAAAAAAATCAACATTTATAATCCATGCTTTTTTTTTGAGGGATTTTTTTGAGACCTCAAGCTCCAAAGAAATCATTTATAATAGAGCTGGCCAAACCCCTATATCTTTTTAAAATTTTATTTATTTACTTCTAGTTTACAACATTCAGTTCTACAATCCTTTGAGTTTCAAACTTTCTCCCTTTCCTTCTCCTCCCCTCCCCCCCACCATGGGAGCATGCAGTCAAATATAGGATCTACAAATACCTTCTCATTAAACATTAGTCAGGTTGCTCATGGCTAAGTCAAGCCAATATAATAAAAATGACAATTTCACCTAAATTAAATTACATATTTAGTGCCATACCAATAAATCTACAAAAAAAATATTTTATAGAACTAGAAAAAATAGTAACAAAATTCATTTAGAAGAATAAAAGGTCCAGAATATCAAGGGAATTAATTTTTTTTAAATGCCAGAGAAGATGGCCTAGCCAAACCAGATTTTAATCTGTATTATAAAGCAGCAGTCATCAAAACTACTTAATATTGGCTGAGGAATAGAGTAGTGGATCAGTGGAATAGACTGGTTACACAAAACTCAGCAGTGAATGACTATAGTAATCTACAATTTGATAAACCCAAAGACCCCAGTTTTGGGGATAAGAAGTCACTATTTCAGAGTGGGAGGTGGCAAAGTGAGTAGACTGTTGGCCCTGGAGTCAGAAGGACCTGAGTTCAGATTTGGCCTCAGACACTTAACACACATACAAACAAAAACATAGCCATGTGACCTTGGGCAAGTTACTTAACCCCATTGCCCTCCAAAAAGAAAAAAAAAATAGTGACTTCTTTAAGTCACTATTTGACAAAAACTGCTGGGAAAACTGGAATATAGTATGGCAGAAACTGAGCATAGACCAATATTTTATACCATGTATCAAAATCAAGTCTAAATGGGTGCACAATCTAAGTATAAAGGCTGATATTGTAAGCAAACTGGGAGAGCAAGGTTTCTGTACAAATAAAGTTTCTGTACAAATAAAGCCAATATAACCAAGATTAAGAGGGAAGTGGAAAATTTGGAAAGAATTTTTACAACCAATGTCTCTGATAAAGACCTCATTTCTAAAATATACAGAGAATTAAGGCAAATCTATACGAATACAAGTCATTCAGGGCAGCTAGGTGGTGCAGTGAACAGAGGATGGGCTCTGGAGTCAGGAGGACCTGAGTTCAAATCCAGCCTCAGACACTTATCATGAAACTAGCTGTGTGACCTTGGGCAAGTTGCTTAACCCCAATTGCCCTCGTGCAAAAAAAAAAAAAAAAGATACAAGTTATTTCCCACTTGATAAATGGGGATATGATAAACCTGCTCTCTTTCTTTTTCTTGTTCGGTTTTGTTTCCTCTTTCCCATTGTTCATTCCATCCATTAGAATGCTTCTTTATAACCTGACTAATGTCTAATGTGAAAGTATTTGCAGATCCTATACATGATTGCGTGCCACCATGGTGGGGGGGGGGGCATGCAGGGAGGAGGGGGGGAAGGACAGAGAGGGAGGGGGAGAAAATTTGAAACTCAAAGGATTGTGTAATTGAATCTTGTAAACTAAAAGTAAACAAACGAATTAATAAAGACCAAAAAAAAAAAAGAGAGATTACTAAAAAAAGAAAGGAAAACCAAATATATGTGAATGCTGAGGATTTATGAGGATTTATTTTATATCCTGCAACTTTGCCAGATTTATTTATTATCTCAAGTAGTTTTTTATTTGATTCTCTGGGATGCTCTAAGTATAACATCACATCATCTGCAAAGAGTGATAGCTTAGTCTCTTCTTCACCTAATTTGATTCCTTCAATTTCTTTTTCTTCTCTTATTGCTACTGCTAACATTTCTAGTGCCTAATTGAATAAGAGAGTGATAGTGAACATCCTTGTTTCACCCCAATCTTATTGGAAATGCTTCTAGCTTATCCCCATTACATATAATACTTGCTGATGGTTTTAGATAGATGCTATTTATAATTTTAAGGAAGACTCCATTTATACTTTTATAGTATATACTTTATAGTATATACATACTTTGTAGTGTTTTTAACAGGAATGGGTGTTGTATTTTGTCAAAAGCCTTTTCTTCATCTATTGAGATAATCATATGTTTTCTCCTAGTTTTATATAATGTGATCAATTATACTGATGGTTTTCCTAATATTAAACCATCCTTGCATTCCTGGAATAAATCCTACCTGATCAAAGTGTATTATTCTCGTGATAAGTTGCTGCAGTATTTGTGTTAGTTTTATTTTAAAATTGTGCATCTATATTCATGAGGGAAATTGGTCTATAATTTTCTTTCACCATTTTTGTCTCTTCCTGATTTAGGTATTAGTAGCATATTTGTGTCATAAAAAGAATTTGGTAGGACTCCTTCTTCACTAATTTTCCCAAATAGTTTGCAGAGTATTGGAATCAATTGTTCTTTAAATGTTTGATAGAATTTTCTAGTAAATCCATCTGGCCCTGGAGATTTATCCCTAGGAGTTTACTGATGGGTTGTTCAATTTCTTTTTCTGAGATGGGGTTATTTAAGTAATTTACTTCCTCTTCAGTTAATCTGGGCAATTTATATTTTTAAAATATTCATCCATTTTACTAAGATTGTCAAATTTATGGGCATAAAATTGGGCAAAATAATCCCTAATTATTGTTTTGATTTCATTTTCATTTGAGGTAGATTCACCCCTTTCATTTTTTGGTTTTCTTCTTTCATTTTTTATCATATTGACTAAAGGTTTATCAATCTTAGTGGTTTTTTCATAAAACCAGCTCTTATTCTTACTTATTAATTCAGTAGTTTTCTTAATTTCAATGGTACTAATCTCTCCTTTGGTTTTCAGTATTTCTAGTTTAATATTTTATTGGGGATTTTCAGTTTGTTCTTCTATCTTTTTCAGTTGCATGCCCAATTCATTGGCCTCCATTTTCCCTATTTTATTCATGTATACATTCAGATAAATAAAACTTCCCCTAAGAACTGCTTTTGCTGCATCCCACAAGTTTTGGTATATTGTCTCATTTTTGTCATTCTCTTGAATGAAGTTACTGATTGTTTCTATAATTTCTTGTTTGACCCACTCATTCTTTAGGATTAAATTATTTAGTTTCCAATTAGTTTTTAGTCTATCTTTCCATGGCCCTTTATGGCTTATAATTTTTATTTTACCATGATCTGAGAAGGATGTATTTAATATTTCTGCCTTTCTGCACTGAATTGTGAGGTTTTTATGCCCTAGTACATAGTCAATTTTTGTGTATGTGCCATGTACCTTATTCAGTTTTCCCCAGAGGTCTATCATATCTACCCTTTCTAAAATTCTATTCACTTCCTTAATTTCTTTTTTGTTTATTTTGAGGTTAGATTTATCAAGTTCAGAGAGGGGGGATTGAGGTGCCCCACTAGTATAGTTTTCTATCTATTTCTTCCTCTAATTCCCTTAACTTCTCCTCTAGGAATTTAGATGCTATACCACTTGGTGTATATGTGTTTAATAATGATATTGCTTCATTCTCAATGGTGCTTTTTAGTAGGATATAGTTTCCTTCCTTATCTCTTTTAATTAGATCTATTTTTGCTTTTGCTTTATCTGAGATAAGGATTGCTACCCCTGTTTTTTTTACTTTGGCTAAAGCATAATATATTCTACTCCAGCCTTTTACGTTTACCCTGTGTGTGTCCCCCTGTTTCAAATATGTTTCTTGTAGACAGCATATTGTAGGATTATGGTTTTTAATCCATTCTGCTATCTACCTGTTTTGTGGGAGAGTTCATCCCATTCACATTCACAGTTATGATTACTATCTGTGTCTTTTCCTCCACCATATTCCCTCCCCTGTTTATGCTTTTATTTCTCCCTTCTCCCTTCCCCTCCTTAAGAGTTTTCCTTTTGATCAATACCTTCCTCAGTATCCGCTCCCTATGCATCCCCCTCCCTTTAACTACCCTTTCCCCTTACTACTTCTTCCCTCCCTCCTAACCACCCTCCCTTTTTCCCCCTCTCCCCTCCTGCTGCATGTAAGGCACAATAGATTTTTATACTTAACAAAGTATGTTATTCCCTCCTTGAACCCAAACTAATGAGAGTAAATTTCATACACTGCTCCTCTCCCTCCCTCCTTTCCCTATACTATAATGAGTTTTTGTTTCTTTTCACCTTAGAATCCTAAACTTAACTGATTATGTTAATCCCTCTTTAAACCAAAACCAATGAGAGTAAAGTTCATATAATGTTCATCTCCCTCCCTTCTTTCACTCTACTATATGTTTTTATGCCTCTGTGTGTGGCATAATTTACCCTTTTCTGCCTCCTCTTTTCCTTTTCTCCCATTACAATTCCTTTGCACCCCTTAATAAGGTGTTTTGTCGTCAGATTAGTTCATTTGTACCTAAAACCCTCTAGCTATATGTATCCTATTGAAATGTCATGATAATTATACAATTTTCAATATTGACAGGTATGAACTTCCCATATAGGAATGTAAAGAGTTTGCTCTTGTTGAATCATAAGCTATGTGCATCTGTGTGTCTGTGTATATATGTGTATGTGTGTGTGTGTATGTGTTTTCCTTGTTTATCATTTTATGTTTCTCTTGAGTCTTGCATTTGGAGATCAAATTTTCCATTTAGCTCTGCCTTTTTCAGCCTGGAAGTCCCTTATTTCATTGAAATTGCCTGAAATATTGTGCTCAGTTTTGTTGGATAGTTGATCCTTGGTTGCAGTACAAGCTCTTTTGCCTTAGGAAATATCATATTCCAATCCCTCTGATCTTATTTTTACTTTAATTTTACAATTTATTTATTTACTTTTAGTTTTCAACATTCATTTCCACAAGATTTTGAGTTACAAATTTTTCTTCCCATCTTTCTCCTATTCCCACGCCAAAATAGCATGCCTACTGAATACCCCTTCCCCTATCCTCCCTCATCCCCCCCCTAACTTTCTAGTAGGGCAAGATGTATTTCTATACCCCGGTGCCTGTATATCTCATTTCCCAATTGCCTGTAAAAAATCAATTTTTTAAAATATTTGTTTTTAAAATTTTGAGTACCAGATTTTTTCCCTTCTTCCCTCCTCACCCATCCCTACTGGGAAGGTAAGAAATTCAATACAGGTTGTACATGTGTAGTTACACAAAACATTTCCATAGTAGTTATATTGTGAAAGGCTAACTATATTTCCCTCCATCCTATCCCATCCCCCAATTATTGTATTTTCTCCTTTGACCCTATACCTTTTCAAAAGTGGTTGCTTCTATCTAACTCTCCCCCAATAAGTCCTCTCTTCTATCATCCCCCCTCTTGTCCCCTTCCCCCCTCTTTTCCTGGAGGATAAGATACCCAATGGAGAGTATATGTTATTCCCCACTTAAGCCAAATTCAATGACAGTAAGGTCGTCCCATTCCCTTTCACCTTCCTGTCACCCTGATCTATCTCTCCCCTTCTCTTCCCAATAAATTCTACTCTCACCTCTTAATTTTATTTTTTTAGATATCATCCCTTCATATTCAACTCATCCTGTGCCCTCTGTTTATGTATACCTGTACATACATATACACACACTCACATATATTTATACACTCATACACCCTCCTATACATACATATATATGCATGTATATATATATACATGCATATATATGTATATATTCCTTTCAACTATCCTCATACTGAGAAAAGTCTTATGAGTTACAATTCTCATTTTTCCATGTAGTAATATGAATAGTTCAACTTTAATAAGTTCCTTAGGATTTCTTTTCTCTATTTACCTTCTCATGCTTCTCTTGCTTCTTCTAGGTGAAAGTCAAATTTTCTGTTCAGCTCTGGTTTTTTCATCAAGAATGCTTGAAAATCCTCTATTTCATTGAATGACCATATTTTCCCCTGAAACATTATATTCAATTTTTCAGGGTAAATGATTCTTGGTTTAAGTCTTAGTTCCTTTGACCTCAGGAATATCATATATTCCAAGCCCTTCAGTCCCTTAATGTATAAGATACTATGTCTTGTGTTATCCTGATTGTTTCCACAATACTCAAATTGTTTCTTTCTGACTACTTGCAGTATTTTCTCCTTCAACTGGGAGCTCTGGAATTGGGCTATAATATTCCTAGGAGTTTTCTTTTGGGGATCTTTTTCAACAGGCCATTGGTGAATTCTTTCAATTTCTATTTTGCCGTCTGATTCTAAAATATGAGGGCAATTTTGCTTGTTAATTTCTTGCAAGACGGTGTTTAGGCTCTTTTTTCATCATGGCTTTCAGGTAGTCCAATAATTTTTAAATGATCTCTCCTGGATCTATTTTCCATGTCAGTGGTTTTTCCAATGAGATATTTCACATTGCCTTCTATTATTTTTCATTTGTTTGGATCTGTTTTATAGTATCTTGATTTCTCATAAAGTCATTAGTTTCCAGTTGCTCCAATCTAATTTTGAAGAAATTAGTCTCTTCAGTGAGTTTTTGAAATTCCTTTTCTGTCTGGCAAATTCAGCTTTTTAAGGCATTCTTCTCCTCATTGGGTTTTTGGGCCTCTTTTGCCATTTGAGTTAGTCTATTTTTAAGGTGTTATTTTCTTCAATATTTTGGGAGGTCTCCTTTATCAGGCTGCTGACTTGCTTTTTTATGATTTTCTTCCATCATTCTTATTTCTCTTCCCAATTTTTCCTCCCCTTCTCTTACTTGATTTTCACAATCCTTCTTGAGCTCATCCATGGCCTGTAACCAATTCATGTTTTTCTTAGAATTTTTTGATGCAGGAGTTCTTACTTTGTTGTCTTCCTCCTGTTCCATGCTTTGATCCTTTTTGTCCCCCCAAAAAAGGATTCTATGGTCTGTTTGTGCTTCTTCTGCTTGCTCGTATTGCCAATTACTTGACTTTTGAGCTCTTTGCCATGGTAGATCTCTGCTTCTGGAATGGAAAGAGCTTTGTCTCAAATCACTGGGGTTTTTGCAGCTGCCAGAACTATTAGGAGGGCACCCTCTCTATATCCCCACAAGCTTTGACACACTTGCCACACACCCCAGGACTACCACCCAAGACCATAAACCAGATCCAAGCAGATTACAGCAAGAGTGATTACAGCAAATGGTCACTTGATTCCCTCTAAAATTTTCAGGCCAGGAGCTCTGGAAGAAGCCATGTGGCAGCAGCTGCAGCTGCCACTGCACTTCTGCCACCTCTCTCCCTGGGGGGAAGGGCCAAACCATGCTCTTCTGTCCCCTCATTTCAACAGAGTTCCACACTGACCTTTTACTTTATCTTTAGCATTTATGGGTTGAGAAGTCTGGAAACTCCCATGGCTGCTGGTGATTCACTATTGTGAAGTCTGCTGTAGCCACCACTTATTGGGGCTGCCCTGGGGCCAGAACTCTGTGGCTCATTCAGGACTGTGCTTGGGTCCCAACTCAGTGTGTTAGACCCTTCCTGTTGGCCTGACAGGCTGACTTCAGCAGGAAATTTGTTTCTCTCTGTCACTTTGTGGGTTTTGTAGCTCTAAAATTTGTTTAGAATCATTTTTACATGTACTGGAAGTGATTAGAGTAGGAACTCACACCAAGTTTGTGCTTCTACTCTGCCATCTTGGCTCTCCCCGCTCCCCCCCCCCCCGCCCGTGATCTTTTAATGTAGAAGCTGATAGGTCCTGTGTGATCCTAACTGTAGTTTTGCGATATTTGAATTATTTCTTTCTGGCTGCTTGCAGTATTTTCTGCTTGACCTGATAATTCTGGAATTTGGCTATAATATTTCTTGGAGTTTTCAATTTGGGATCTCTTTCAGGAGGTGTCCAGTGAATTCTTTCAATTACTATTTTACCCTATAGTTCTAGGACCTCAGGACAGTTTTCTTTGACAATCTCTTGGAGGATATTGACCAGACTGGCTTTTTTCATCATGGCTCTCTGGTAGACCAATAATTCTTAGTTTATATCTCCTGGATCTGTCCTCCAGGTCAGTTGTTTTTCCAATGAGATTTCTTCTAATTTTTCAATCTTTATATTTTGTTTCTCTGATTCTTGATGCGACAGAGTCATTAGCTTCAACTTAACTGATTTTAATTTTTAGTGAATTATTTTCCTTGGTTAGTTTTTGAAGCTCCTTTTCCATATATTCAGATTTCATTTTTAGGGAGGTATTTTCTCCAGATATATTTCAAACCTCCCGTAACAGTTCACAATTTTACTTTGTAAGGATTTGTTTTCTTCAGTGAGATTTTTTCCCCATTCTGGCCAATGTAATTCTAAAAGAACTGATCAACTTATCTTCTACCTCTCTAATTTGGCTTTTAAAATCTTTCTTGAGCTCTTCCAAGAATGCTTTTGGAGCTTGAGACCAGTTCATATTCCCTTCTGTGGTGTCAGGTGTGGATATAGAGTTGATGGTGTCTCCTGAAAGGGATTCTTCTCATTCACAATAATAGGATTTAATGGTCTTTAGGCTTCCCTTTCCAAGTTTCTTCTGACCCATTGTGATTGCCTATTTACTGGCTTTTAATGTGGATTTCTGCTTCTGAGGTACAGAGGGCTCTAACCCATACTCCTCAAGCTGGGAGCTAGGGGCCTGGCTATTGACTTTGTGTGCTGTAGCCTCTGGGTGTCTAGACTGAGGCCAAGGCCATTACCTTTAGCCTCACAGAGTAAGGTGTTGGGGAGAGGTGGACTGCCCACTTCAGATTTCTGCCTCTGTGCCCCTGGGCTACAGCTCAGGCAGGCTCAGCAACTAGTGGCCTGCCATGCTGGTGTCTGCAGATTTCCTTGATTGTGTTAGAGCACACCTGGGCTTCTCGTGTTAGAGCTTGCTATCTCCACCCCACCCTGGGCTTCAGGATCTCCCACTGATCAGCTGAAATGGGGTTTGTTGGGATGTCCCCCACCCTTAGCTTCAGGCTCGGCATAGCTTCAGTCACACCCTTCCTCTAGGACTCCCAAGCTTGCCACTGGTTACACTACTTCAGGATTTTACACTGGGGTAATAATCTTTGGGTTTTCAGGGTCAGAGAGGGAGATTAGAGCAGCTAGGGTTTACCCTGCCGTCTTAGTTCTCATAAGTTCAGGTAGGTGATTTTTAAACCTCTAGGTTGTGGGCTTATAGCCCCAGGGAAGTTGCTGTCACTGCCGCAAACCCTGCACTTTCTTACCCAGCTCTTACAGATCTTCCATCATGATGAGAGGTTTATGAATTGCTCCTACTATGGGTGAATCTGCTTGGCGCTCAGTCTCACTCCTCTATGGTCTTGTCTCTGTCCCGCACTGGTGAAGCCCCCATGTGCTCTGCGCCCCCCCTGCCCAGTCCTCAGTGGGAACTTTTCTGGACTGGGAATCTGTCACGCTCTGTCTCCCAATGGATTCTGTCACCCTAAAATCCGTTCAAATTCACTTTTTAGAGGTTACTGACGGGATTCACAGAGAAGCTCAGATGAGTTCCTGTTTTCACTCCACCATATTGGCTCCCTCCCAAACCCCTAAATCTTTTTCATGAGAAAAATCCATATAACATCCTGAGAAAATTCCAAGAAAAAAGGCCTGAGGGGTTTTGGTGACTACCAGCTCAATAGGAAAAATGATGAGAAAGCCACAAAAGGTACTGTGATAGTGAGGAGGAAAGGGAGTTAACTTTGGAGTCTGAGAATATAGGACACAGTCCCACTGGCTCTGTCACTTACTACTCCCATCACCTTGGACAAGTCATTCACCTGTCTAAGTCTGAGCTTATTCGTGCATTAAATGAATGGATGAGATTACTGTCTTCTGATGCCCTTCCATCCCTATGATCTGATGACAAGAGACTTCCTTGGTAGAATCATGGCATCCAGAATAAAGAAAAGAAAGAAGCATGAAAGAGTGGATTGCATGCTTGACTAGGGAACAAGAATATCAGGTTTCAAATCTGGCTGTTTGATAAATCACCTACTCTCTCCATGTCTAAATTCCCTCATCTGTAGAATGATGAGATTGGACCAAGGGTTTCTACATCCCTTCCATCTCTCTATAATACTATGATCACATGAATGAATCAATTGATGAGCATTTATTATACACCTACTGTGTAACAAGCACTATGCTAAGTGAATGAAATCAACCAACAAGCATTTACTACACACTACTGTGTGCCAGGTATTCATGTGTTGGGAACACCAACATAAAATTGAAACAGCAGCTGCCCGCATTTAGATGCTATGAGATGTTCCAGTGCTAATAGCCTTGGCTAGAACACATCAAAATGGATGCATTCAGTTGAGGACCCCACTGGAGAGCATCCGGAGGAAAGTGACCCTGATAGTGAGGAAGGGGGCTCAAAACCATACCACATGACAACATGAGCATATTTTAGCCTGTAGAAGGGTAGGTGGGGGATGGGGCAAAACAAGAAAGCTGCCTTTGCATATTCAAAGACTCTCCCATCTCAGAGGCCAGAACTAAGTGACAAAGAGCAAGATTTCCTATTAGAAATGAATAAATGTTTCCTGTTGATTTGACCTCAGGAAGATGAGTCTTCCTGACTCTATGCCCAGCACTATATACACTACACCACCTAGCTTCCCCTGAAACCTACAGAGCCCTTCTCAAAATTAAGATTTTAAATTCATAAAGTAATCTATGGAGGATTACAATAGAAATCATTGACATTGAAATATGGTTAGAGTATTTCTGTTCATATATGGATTGGACTAGATATGATCTCCAAGATCTCTCCCAACTCTGAGATCCTATAATGTCAGTTACCAAGTTTTTCAATTTCTTCACTCATTATTCTCTTGCATCCATCATGTCCTTTCCATTTTCATAACCACAATCCTAATTTGGGCTCTCGTTACTTCCCATTTGGATTATTCTGTCCCCTGCTCTCCTTGTTTTTAATTCCTTTGCTCTGCACACAAGAATGATTGAAAGAAGAAGGGAAGGAATTAATGCACATGTAAATGAATGTGAAATAACCCAGTCATGGTTTACCTGTTAGTCAATAAACATGTAGTAAGGGGTGGCTAGGTGGCGCAGTGAGTAAGAGCACTGGCCCTGAAGTCAGGAGGACCCAGGATCGATTCTGGCCTCAGAAAATTATCACCCACACATAAATAAATAACTAGCCATGTAACCTTGAGCAAGTTACTTAACCCCAATTGCTTTTTAAAAAAAATAAACATGTACCATGTTCTATGCTGAAAGCTAGGGACACGAAAAGAGGCTAAGACAATCTCTGCCCTGCAGGCACTCGCCATCTTATGGAGGAGACAACATACAACTGTATGAAAACAAGTTTATACAGGATAAATAGGAAATAAGTAGCAGAGAGAAGGGACCGGAATTAAGAAGTGTTAGGAAAGACCTCCTGTAGATGAACTGTTAGTTGGAACTTAAAGAAAGTCAGGGACATCGAGAGGTAGAGATGAGGAAGAAAAGTCTTCCAGGCCAGAGAGAATGCCCGGAGCCAAGAGGTGGAGTGTCCTGTTCATGGGACTGCCAGGAGGTCCATGTCACTGGATCAAAAAGTTGGTTGGCTGTTGTCCTTCATTCAGAAGAGGACCAAAATGATGTCAGTGTGCTAGAGTTAAGTTTCAATGTGTCCAAATGTGGCTGATCAGACCAACACAAGCTTGGAATGCTCTGCCACAGGTCAGGCATAAATAATCTGTGTGAACATTCAGGGTGGATTCTCTAAATTTGTGTATCCTGCATTTCCTTTGAGCTGCTTCAATTCTGCTATGCTCATAGAGCACAGCACCTTCTCTGATGTGGGCACACCATGCTGAGTAGTCCTGTGCCAGTGTCTTACATGTCACACAATCAATCCTAAATTTCTTGAGAAAGACTTTGAGAGTATCCTTGTATTGATTCTCCTGACCACCACGTGTGAGTTCTCCATAAAATGGTCTTTTTTGCAAGGATACATTTTGCACTTGAACAATGTGACCAGTGCATCAGAGTTGTGCTCTCTGAAGCCATCTGAATGCTTGGCAATTTAGTTCAAGTAAGGACCTCAGTGTCTGGTACCTTATCCTACCAGGTGATCCTCAGAATCTTCCTAAGACAATTCAAATGAAAGTGATTCTCTTTCCTAGCATGGTACTGGTAGACTGTCCAGGTTTCACAGACATACAACAATGAGGTCAGCACAATGGCTCTGTGGACCTTCAATCTGGTAGTCAATCTAATACCTCTTCTCTGTCATACTTTTCTTCAGAGCATCCCAAACAGTAAACTAGCTCTGGCAATTCATGTGTCAACCTCATTATCGATGTGTACATCCCCAGAAAGTACACTGCCAAGGTAAGTGAACTTATCCACAGTATCCAAAACTTCTCTATTCACTATAATCAATAGTTCCACATATGGGGACTGGAAAGGCTCTGGCCCAAGACTGTTGTGATAAGGAGAGTTGGTTCAAGAATAGGAATGGAGTAGCTACTCTCAGGTCCTTCCAATGGAAATGGGTTTCCAACTGGGAATGAGGCATTCACAAGAAAATTAGGGTGAAAAAGATATTCTAGTGGGATAGAGCAGAGGTAGGAGATGAGTCTGGTGGGAATCACTCTCTTCTCCCATTCATGCTGTCAATCATGCATGTCTTCCCAATGCGTAGCACTGATCTCAGCAATCAATCAAGTGCAAGTATCTAGACTTCTATCTATCTCTTCTCTTCCCTACACAACAACCAAGGAATAAAGAAATTGTGCTAGCCCTTAGACATCTGAAAATCTGTGGATACTCACATCAGTTTTGCACTTGCTAGTATCAATATTTTGAATTTGGATCAAACCTTAATCTTTTATCTACATTCAGCTTTGCCATGTCTCTTCCATCCCTTAGGCTACAAGTTATTACTGTGCTGTTGAAAAGTCATCCAGAGGGGCATCTGAAAGGTAGAGTGGAGAGAAGCATAGTATAGCCAAGAAAGAAGTGGGCTTAAAGTAAGAAAGATGTGGGTTTAAATCCCACCTGTGATACTAACTAGGGATGCGACTGAAAATGTCGCTTGTCCTTCCTGGGCTTCAGTTTCCATAGCTATAAAATTAGAGTGCTGAGCTCATTAGACTCTTAGGTTCCTTCCAATTCTAAATCTATGATCTTAGTATCCTGAGCAATGATAAGTTCCCAGATTTAGTTTTTAGGGATTTTAGGCAATATCTGGTTAAACTCTCTCATTTTGCAAATGAAGAAACTGAGACTAGAGATGTGAAACAATTTGCCCAAGATCACATAACTAGTAAGAGTTTCAGAGGCAGGATTTGAACCAGGGCTTCCTGACTCCAAGTCCAGTGTCACTGTTCCACTGAAAAATAAATGACACCAGGTTAGGAAGCCATACCATTTTTTAAGAGCCACTGAAATCAAGCTGTAAGAAAAGAAATAGGGAAGGTAGTACAAAGTTCATCAATTAATCAGTAACCATTTATTAAGCACTTACCATGTGCCAAGAACTGTTCTAGACTCATAGGATCCAAAAGCAAAAGTTTTTCTTTCTGATGGGTTTAGATGTACAAAATAGATCAAAAATAATAAATCCAATCTGATTCAACAAGCACTCATTAAATGCCTACTGTGTGCTGAGCTCTATGCTGGCCCCTGGAGATGCAAAGACAAAAAGGAAACAGGCCCTGCCTTTAAGGAGATTCTTTAGCTAGCCAATTGTTCTTTTGACAAGCATGACCTATCCATCTCTATTTATGGAAGAGTCCCCTATGATGCTGTTGAGCCCAGAGAAGAGACTCCTTAGTCAAGCAAGACCATTGTTTTCAATTACCTGAAGGACTATTATGTTGAAGAAGGATGCCACTTGTTCTACCTGTCCACAGAGGACAAAACTAAGAGAAACAGGAATAGAGAGAAAGAATTTCTCTCAGAACAAGGAGAACATACTTAATTCCTAAGGAAGACATGATGCCAGGGCCTGGGGAGAAGATAACCCCACAATCCTCTGATGGTTCTGGTCACATATGGAATATGGTGCTCAGTCTTAGCCACCGTATTTGAAGAAATCCATCACTAAGCTGGAGGGCATTCAGAAGAGGTTGTCACAGAGGGTAATGACTCCAGAGATGGTGCCACAGGAGGTGGTAAAAGAAAGGACATTTCGACATTTTGAATAAAAGATGGTGAACATGAAAGTTATCTCCCAGTATTTGAAGAGTTGTCATATGGAAGAGACTTGTTCTGCTTGTCCCCAAAGGGCAGAACAAGGAACAGCAGGTGGAAATTTGTAAGAAATAAATGGAGGTTTCATATCAGGCAAAACTTGTAAACAATTAGAGTTGTCTGAAAGGAAACTGAGGTACCTTAGGAAAGAATCATTCCACTCTGCAACTGTTACCCAGTCTGGTCTCAACTTCAAGAAACAAGATGCCTCCATGCTGGCTACCTTCTAGTATCCCCCTACCCCCATCCACTTTCATGACTCCTTTTGTGTATTGTCTCTTCCCATTTGATTGTAAGCTTCCTGAAGGCAGAAATTGTCTTTCTTTTTTATTGTCTCTCTAGTACTTAGCACAGGGCCTGGCACATAGTAGATTCTTAATAAATGTTTATTGGATTGACTGGAATAGTTGATTCTCTTCCTCATCTATTCAGAGATGAAAGGGACTTCAGAAAATATCTAGTTCAACCTCACTTTACAGATGAGTAAACTGAGACCCATAGATGTTAACTGCATTAAATTCAAGCTAAAACTCTGTAATTACTTGTCAAGTATGTGGTGGTGGTGGGGAGAACCCTTGTTCAGATGTGAATTGGATGACATGGAAACAGAATGATATAGTGGAAAGAGATCTGAATCTTTCAGTAAAGGCCCTGGGTTCTTATCCTGGTTCAACCACTTGACCTTGAACATATCCCTTCCCTGTGTATATCTCAGGCTCCTCATTTATAAAACAAAGGATTTGGACTAGTTGGATCCTATTACTCCTTTGAGCTCTATGTCTATGATCCTAAGTAAACCTTTGAGATCCCTTCCAGCTGAGATTCTGTGATCCTGGAATACAATTCATATATACATATGTGTGTGTATATATGTTTGTGTGTGTGTCTGTCCATATCTAAATACAGATATAGATAGACAGACAGATACAGTACTTTTGCTCAGTCACTGTCCAGCAATGGAATGTGTGGTCTTAGGAGTTAAGGAGGTTTTTGCCCCTGGGGATGAGAGGATGGGAGAGAAAGAGAAGAGAAGAGTAAGAGGCCAGAAATAAGGAAATAGAGAAAGGGAAAGGGAGATAGGCAGTGGATGACTAGTTACTGAGAAGGTTACTGAAAGGATTTATACTACAAGTCTATGATTGAATTAAAATGACCTCATATATCCCTTCCAACTGGGAGACTGATTCTCTAGTGAGCCCAGGTAACCCCAAAGTCTTCACCTCCAACAAATCAATTTCTGAAGCTTCAAAAGCTCACAAAACAGTTGGATTTGATAAGCAATCTAGTACTTTTTGCACATGATGAACTAAGAAATGGGATAAGAGGTAGAAGGACAGAGAAAGACTGTGTCTGCAGACGATCTCATCAGAGATAGGGAATGCATACTTTTCCCAAGTGGAAATCTTTTGTTCCTTCAGTGAAAAGCAATACCTTATAGTGCAAAATCTGCCTGGCTGAATCTCACCATTTGGTTAATGCCTCTGTCAAACTAGCCAAAGCATTCCTGTCTCATTGATGAAAGTGGATTTTCCACTTGCTGGTATATTGGTTGAAGGGTTCAAATCTGCCTGACAAGGAAATGTATTTACAATAGAGACAATATGACTTGGTAATTGAACACTTCCCCAATAGCTAAACAGGTCAAAATTAATAGCCAAAAAAAAAACTTTGCCAAAGCTAAAATTCAAAGCCTAAGCAAATTGGGCAGAGACAAAGAGAAGTATGTTGATAAGCTAGGGCATCCCCAGGGGAGTGTGGCCAAAATGTTGAGGGATGTAAAGACCAAACCACATGAAGACACTTGAAAGAATATTTGGCTGTTCAGTCTCATCTGTGTGCGTAAAACTAATACTATGATTTATGAGGTGCCACAACGATCCTAGGAATTATTTTAACTATTTTTTTGTTAATTTTCAAATACCAAAAGGCATAGATATTTCAGTTAAAGTACAAAGAAGAATAGAAAAAGAGGATTGTATATCAAAGCACAAATCTTATTACATACAACTTGGTTTTTGAAAGTATACGCTCAGTTTAATACATTAGTTCTAATAATCTCTCACTTGTCTATGTAGCCCATTGAAACACTTCCTGATCTCTTTTGGGAATATTCTTTAAATGCTTCACTTATGCTTTTTTTCTTCTCCCCTAACAATTTTTAGGAGTCATTCATTAACCATCTCTTGCCCACCAAAAACCCTTGTAACAAGGAAGACTCAAGCAACCAAAAAAATTTCCCATATTGGCCATGTCCAAAATGTATGTCTCATTCAGTAACTGTAGGTGATCACCTCTCTATCAGGAGTGGGGAAGCATGCTTTATCTTCATTCCTCAGGTGTCATGGTTGTTCACTAAATTAATCAGATTTTTTTTAAGTTTTTCAAAATTGTGTGTTTTTGTTTTTTTATGTTGGAATCATGTAAATTCTCCTGTTTTTTTTTCTGTTCACCTTACTCTGCAACAGTTCTTAAAAGTTTCATATATTTCTCTGAAACCATCCCTTTCATCATTTCTTAAAAGTAGTGATATTTACTTGCATTTTTAATTTGTTCATCCATTCCCTAATTGATTAATATCACCCCACCTTATTTCCAATACTTAAAAATGCCACTGTGAACAGTTTCTACATATATTCCTAATTTTGAAACTCCTATATCAAACTGCTATATCACAGTTTAATCAGTTTGGGGATATAATTTTATTTTTTTTATTTTTTTTGGAGGCGCAAAAGTAGGGAAATTGGGGTTAAGTGACTTGCCCGAAGTCACAAGGCTAGTTTTTGTGTTAAGTGTTTGAAGCTGAATTTGAACTCAGGTCCTCCTGACTCCAGGGCTGGCTCTCTATTCATTCACTGCACCACCTAGCCACCCTGGGATATAGTTTTAAATTGCTATACAAAATGACTGGACCAATTTACAACTCCCCTAATGGTGCATCAGTCTGCCTTGTCCTCCCACATCTCCTCCAAAAACTGTGAATTCCATTTTTGACATCTTTGACAACTTGATGGGTAGGAAATAAAAGTTTGTTGTTATAATATGTACCTTTCTCATTATTAGTGATTACTGATAACTTGTTTTTCCTCTTTTGAAAACTTTAATATCATTTTATCATTTGTTAATTTATGATTTTTGTTAAATATTTAAATCAATTTCCTATTGATTTTGATAAACAGACTTTAGTTAATTTCTTCCTTCTCTTCTTGGCTGCATTGATTTTTTCTGTGCAAAAACTTTTCAATTGTGTACATTCAAAATTATCTATTTTTCTCTCCCGTTATTTTCTCTGCCTTTCATTTGGTTTGTCAGGAATGTTTTTCCTATCCATAACTGTAAAAATAATTCTCTTCCCAAAGAATAGGGGTTTTTTTGTTTATTATGTCAAATTTTATAACAATGTCTTATATGTGTTCAGAACTTATTGTGGTAAAGAGTGTGAGGTACTGGTCTAAATCTAATCTCTGCCTTACTGTTTTTCAATTTTCTCAGCAGTTTTTGTCAAATAGTGAGATTTTACTCTTCGTAGAGTTGGTCTTTGGGCTTATCAAGTACTATGCTTGATTTGTTAGCCCTTGGGACCTCTTCCCTTTTCCCTCTATACTATTTCACTTGGTGATCTTAGCTCCTACATATTCAATTATAATTTCTATGTAGATAACTCTCAAAGTCATTCAGCCATTCCTAACTCTTTTCCTGACCTCCCCTCTCACATCTCCAACTGCCTATTGGACATCTTGAACTAAATATCCCACAGACATTTAATAAATGTCCAAAACTGAATGCGTTATCCTTCTAAAATCCTCCCTCCTTCCTAACTTCCCTATTACTGTAGAGGGCACCACCATCTTCCCACTCAGTCAGAATCACAACCTAGGTGTTATCACAGACGCCTCACTCTCTCTCACACATACCCCCTCCAGTGTCTAATCTGTTACCAAGTAACATTGATTCTATCTTTACAACAATTCTCTTATGCATCCCCTTTTCTTCTCTGATACTGTCAGTACTCTGATAGAGACCCGGATCACCACACACCCAGATGGTTTCAATAGCCTGTTGGTTTGGTCTCCCTGATTCAAGTGTCCCCCCACTCTAGTCCACCCTCCACTCAACTAACAAAGTGATCTTCATAAAGCTCAAATCTGACTGTTATCCCCCACATTCAATAAATCTCAATGGCTTCTATCACCACCAGAATCAACTATAAAATCCTTTGTTTGGCATTCAAAGTCATCTAGAACTTGCCCCCCTGCACCCCTTTACAGTATTCTTAAACTTTCATCTAGGTACTCTGAGACCTAGTGATACTAAGTTCTAACTCCCAAATCCAAGCATTTCATACCTACCATTTTCTCCTTTATTGTCTCCACTTCCTGGATTGCCTGACTTCCTTCAAGTATTAACTAAAAGCCTACCTTCTACAAAACATCTTTCCCACTCCCTCTTAATGCTTCCCTCTGAGATCAAGTCTCAATTATACTGTATATATCTTGTTTGTACATAGCTATTTTCTCAGTGTTTCCTTCATTATATTGTGAGCTCAAAGAGGGTAGGAACAGCTTTTGGCTCTCTTAGTACAGTGCCATAGTAGGACCTTAATAAATGCTTCTTGGTCATGTGTTTATGATTTTTCCCACTGATGAACTTGTCTATTTTTTTAAACATATGAACTAGCTCTGATCATTATTGTTTTGTAGTACAGTCTGAGACCTGACACTGCTAAAACCACATTGTAATCATTACTTCCCTTGAGATTCTGAACTTTTTGTTCCTCCAAATGAATTTTGTTATTATTTTCAAGCCCTATAAAGTTACTTTTTGGCAATTTGATTGGTATGGCATTGAATAAGCTAATTGAGTTACGTAGTATTGCCATTCTTTTATCATATTGGCACAGTGCCTACCATCTCCCCAGTTATTGAGACCTTCCTGGGTATGGAGGCCAAGCTCATTGGTCTAGAGTTTGTGAACTCCAATCTCTATTCATTTTGTTTTGTTTTGAAAACAGACTCTTTCCCTAGGATAGAGTGTTGTTGTGATTGTTGTTGTTGTTATTCAGTAGTTTCAGTCATGTTCAATAGTTCAGTCACCGTGACCCTATTTGGGGTTTTCTTGGCAAATTACTATAGTAGTTTGCTATTTACTTCTCTAGTTCAGTTTATATAAGAGGAAACTGAGGCAAAACAGGGTAAAGTGACTCACCCAGGGCCACACAGCTAGCAAGTGTGTGAAGTAGAATTTGAACTCAAGAAGATGAGTCTTCCTGACTCTAGACCCAAAGCTTTATCTGGATGTCATCTAGCCACACAATATGCAGGCTCCACACCTATGGGATACCCTATGAGATAACAAAACATAGTATTTATTCCCATTTTCTAGATGAGAAAACTGAAGCTACAAGGAATTAAATTTCTTGCCCATGCTCACACAGCTAGCTAATGTTAAAGGCAGGATTTAAACTAGTTTTTACTGACTCAAAGTCCACATTCTATTCATTTGGCCATGCTTACCTCCTCAGAGGTAGAGGATATCAGAGCTGGGAGGTAAAAGAACATAGGATATAGACCACAGGATTTACATTATTCCATTACATTATTGGACAGTTCCAATTGTTAAGTTGTACCTTGTCTTACACTTAAATCTATCTGCCTGTAACTTCTTTCCCCTGGGAACTCAGACCTGTTCTCTGCGGAGACATAGACAAAGTATAATCACTCATTCAGTCCATTTTCTTGTTACTCTCACTTATTTACCTCCAGGTCACTCTCCCTTCTTTCCCTGAATCACAGTCTTCCTCTCTTTTCCAATCCTTGCCATCATCCTCTGTGCGGTCAATATTCATGTGTACTGATGTTTGAACACCCTGGCTTCCTGATTCATCAGTTTCCTCCACTCTTATGACCTACCCTCCATTTTCCCTCAATCATCCCCAGAGGCAGTCTCAGTTCAGAGCTCACCATTATCCCAAACTCCATGATCTTGAATTCTTAAAACACTCTTTCTGATTCCAATATCCTGTGACTCTGGCTAATCCAGTCCCTCAGATGTCTGAAATTAGGTTCAATCTACCTTTTCAAATTTATATTTTATTTCTCTTTCCCATAGTCCATGTTCCAGTGTCAACTAGCTCACTTGTTACTCTCTGGACTTGCGATTCTTTCTTCCACCTCAGGGTCTTTGCACTCTCTGCTCCTCCAGTCTGAAATACTCTCTCTTCTCTCTTCCACCTTTTGATACCTTAGATTTGCTCACAGCTCATTTCAAGTACCACCTTCTTTAAGAAGCATTTCCTTGTCCCCCAGTTATAAATAATGTCTTCTTCCTCAAATTAAATTTTGCACTCCCTAATAGAATGTTAAGTTCCTTAAGTACAGGAATTGTTTTACTTTGGTTTCCATATTTCCAGCAGCTAATATGGTGCCATGCACATATGAGACATTTAATAACTGTTTCTTGATTTGACTTACATTGTCAGAGACTTGATGACCTGAGATGCCAGCTTTCCCTCTAATGAGGAAGAAAAGAACTTGAGACTGAGAAAGAATTGGCCTGAGGAGTAGAGAATAGAACTGGAGAGTGACTTTGGAGGTCATGGGTAACAAGTGTGTTCCATCAGTGTTCTTGACCACACAATGTTCTCAACCCTAAGGCAGTATGATATAGTGGGTGGTGGGCTAGACATAAAGACAGGATTGCTGACAATTACTAACTGTGTAAGCCTGACCAAACACATAAACTACATGACCTTCAGACTCTGCATCTAATAAATGGAAACTATAATGTTTCTAGTGCCTGCCTTACAAGGTTATTTTGAGGTTTGTATGAGATAATGTATGTGAAATATTTCACAAATCACAGAGTGCTAGAGAAATAGCGATTGTTATTAGAAGTGATGGGTTCTGTTCTATTCTAGGTATAGGTTCTGTCCTACAGGCTCTAAGCTGTAATAAGTTGTAATAAGACATCACCTCAAAGAGCTATACTTCTCAAATTGGTATAAATTGGTGGCCTTCTCAAATGGAGGACAAGCTACTTGAGGGAAGGGACTTTGCCTGATTTCCTCTGGGATCTCCAATAACAAATAAATTAGAGCTTCACATGGAGTATGGCTTCCACAAACTATAGCTAACTCCAGCTTCACTGGCTTCTGTCTTTTCAGAGGTATAAAGGAAGTTAAAAAGCATAATCAACCCAGAAAACATTTATTAGATACTTACAGTACCTTGGCTAAGTCACTTAACTTTCATGTACCTCAGTTTCCCTAGTTGTAAAATGGTAGGTGTTAGGCTAGATGACCTCTGAGATCCCTGTTGCCTCTAGATGGATAATCTTATGGTCAAGGCACTGTGTTAGGATCAAGGGCTATGAAGAGAAATGGGGAAAAGGCTTGCCTTGTAGGAGTTTATAATCTACTGAATTTCTTAAAAATGTAAACATAAAAATTGGCATGACAGCTTGAGGAGAAAGAAAACTCTAAGTACTAGAGGATCATGGGAAGGATCCGTGTAGGAAGTATTTACCTTGCATAGATTTTGTATTTACTTCTCTTTTCTGCCAGTTCCTCCTTGAGGACAAGGGTTGGGATAGTTTTTCTTTGTATCCACAGTTCACAATACAATGTTTAGCACATAGTAGGCACTTAATAAATGTTCCTTGAATGAATAATGAACTTTTGAATGAATGACTCAATGAATGAATGAGTGGACAAATGAATGAATCTCATAGGGAGCTAGGAATTTTCCAAACAATGGAAATGAAGAAGAAAGCATTCCAGTTTGTATGAAGACTGTTTCTGAATCCTCCTCCTCTTGTGGTCTGATCATAGAACTAGGTAATCAATCCAGCAATCAAAACATAGCAACTTCCAGAGGCTGGATTTCTGACTCTTTCAGCAAAGCAACCCCACAAATCTGGAAATCAGCTTATCCCCAGGGCCCCAAGCAGCCCCAGCCTGTCCTGGCCTGTCCTTATGATTTGTCTCAAGGTATCATTTTACAAAACAAATAAAATCTTGGCAGGAGCAGAGCCAAGTAATAAATAATCCCAAACCAGAAAGCCACTGTTCAAGTTTTCAGCAAAGGGGGAAAAGAGAGATAAATAGCAACAGCAACCAAAACACCTAACCCAGGATGATTTATTTCATAATTTAAAAATCAAAATTGCCTTCAGGCTTCATAACGTGTTTGCCAAGTCTCACCCCAGAGTGAGCAGTAATAGCTAAGTTATATACCCTTTGAAAAAGCAGGCCTTCTCTAATGGGAACATTAGGAAGTCATTAAGCATAGCCTGTGTGTGGTAGCACCGCAATTGTTCTGAGAAAGATCGACTGAGAGAGTCCCTTGGGTGAGCATCACATATCCCCAGAGACCAAGGCCCCTCATTCAGCTCCAAGAACTGGGCCCCCATTCTCTCATCCAAGAGGAATGAAGGAGTTGGCAGGGAAAAAGAGCCCTCTGTGCTCATGTTTCCAGAAGGAGAATGCAAGCTCCTTGTGTCTCCCACATTGGATTGTAAGCTCCTTGGGGCAGGGACTGTTTTGCCTCTTTGTATCCCTAAAGCTATGTGCCTGCACACAGTAGGTGCTTAATTAAATGTTTATTGGTTAGCTTATTGAGAAGTAACAAGGGACAGACCAATGAGAGACCAGTCCTGAGATCACATGGATGCTCAGTGAGCCTACTTCTAAGTATGCATAATGGAAGACCATGCTTGCAGCTCTGGCTCTCACAGGCACTCGCTCTGCCCCATCTGTTCCCTGTGTGCTGAGTTGGAACTAAATGTTCATACAAAAGGTTTGAGCCACTAGACCTCTCTCTATCTCTCCTGGCAGTGACTGAGTCAAACAATGACTGCTGTAAAGTTCCAGTTGGCAAGAGAAAGCAATGCCAGAACCAAGAATCCTTCTCCATCAGGGCCCAAAGGTGGCTATGAACACAGGACAACTCTCTCCTTTGCCTCTTTGGATTTGCTCTTTTCCTGTTCTCATGGAAAGGGGTATTGTCCACAGCTACTAACTTTTGAGCTTTGCAAGGTCAGAACAGAATATACTCCAGAGAGTTTTCTAGCACGAGCCTAGAAATGAACGAACTCCAAGATCCAATGTCAACCCTACAGTTAAGATACATTTTTGGAAGTAAGAAGAGCGTCCACCATGTATCACAGAATAGGTGCTTTGTAAACATTTATTGAATACAAATGTTCAGATCTGTCCCAAGTCTAGACCTTGTTATTTACTGCCCAGGGCTAGGCCAATGAGTAGAATGGTCCTTGGGAGACACAGCGGGGTGTCTCTGTTTCTTTATCATAGGGACAAAGTCTCTTAGAGCCAAGAGGAACCTTGAGGAGCATGTAGCCTGACCTCTTCATTTGGTAGATGAGAAAATCAACCAAGAGATTTTCCCAGTCACACAAGGAGTAAGTGGAAGAACCAAAATGTGATCGAGGCTTTCTAACTCCTAAAGCTCTGATATTTCTACCTTGTGGTGCAGTGGATAGAATTTGGGACTTAGGAACAGCCAAAGGCGAATCCTGTCTTAGATACTGACTAGTTGTATGACCCTGGGCAAGTCACTCAACTTCCTTTGGCAACAGTTAAGTCATTTGCAAAATGAGAGGGTTGTGTTTGATAGTCTCCAAATTCTCTTTCAACTCTAATTCTACAGTCTTATGATCTGACCCCTCAGAGCGTCTAATTCCTCATCTGTAGGGTGAGCACAGGGTGTTCCAAACATCTTAGTGCAGTGAGTAGCTCAACAAGGCAACTCTATGATAATCACAAGTCCACTCCAAAATTATTGGAGAGTTGAACTAATAATATTAATTTGGCCATCACTCCCCCCACCCCAACATGGATAATAAATTGGCCTTCAGAGGGATAATTATAAAAAATATTTTCACCTCCTGTCTCAGAGTTGTTTTGTAAACTGTAAATCTCTATAGAGCACTGGGAGCAGTGTCAGAAAGTCCTGAGTTCAAATCTTGCTTCAAAAAAGAGGCAGTGTGGCCCAAAAGGGAAAGCACTGAGCCTGGAGTCAAAGGTCCTGGTTCAAATCCCACATTTAATTCTGCTAAGGATCACACAGCTAGTAAATGTCTGAAGGGTCAGACTCAGGCCTTCCAGACTCTGCATCCATCCATGTAGGCCCAGGAGGGCCAGAGCCATGTTGGGACCACCTAATCAGTGCTCTCCTCAAGCTGCCATGCAGCCAGCATAGCCTTAGTCAGAAGCAAAGAGAGGTGGGGCCATGCTTCTGCTGGTTCCCCGAAAGGAAGGCCCACTCATCACACCTGCAGTACCAAATTACACCTGGCACCTCATTTAAAACTCAAGATTCCTTTATATGAAATCTTACTCCGGTGAATGAGATCAGAAAGCAGAGCACTGCTGGTTGACAAAGTGGATAGTTTCATTTTAATATGAATTTGGTTTTTCTCTAGTCTCTTTCACCCACACACTCACCTGAGATGTGAGGCACGTGAAAGGCTGCATCATTATGACCACTGGGAGAATGAACCAACCTCCACCCTGGCCTTGATAGATTGGAGAGCCTCTGCCCCAAACAAGCAAAGCCAGTACATAGTCACTAGCAATCACTAGTAGATTGTGCACTGGATAGAGAGCTGACCCTTGAGTTAGAAAGAGTCAGCTACTAATCTGGCCTCAAATACTGAATTGTGTGTGACCCTGGAAAAGTAACTTAACTCACATCTGACTCAATTTCCTCAGCAAAATAGGATTGAATAATAGCATCTACTTGCAGATCTGTTGGAAGGATTAAATGAGACAATATTTTCACTTAGCACAGTGCCTGGTACATAGTAGGTGCTTGTTTCCTTCCTTCTTTTTTAAAAATTTAACAACTTTCCTTATGCCCTGGTTGGCTGGCTATTCTATGATGAGGTCATCATAATCACAGAATTTCTGAGTTAGAAGGGATCTTATAAATTTTGGTTCCTTCTACCCCCCTCATTTAATGGATGCTGAAATAAAAGACCAGGGATAGTAATATCCAGCCAGAATTTCAAACACGAAACTCTTGACTTCCAATCAAGTTCACTCTACTATACCATTTGGGCATCTAATTGGTAAAGTGGAAAGAGCACCAATACTGGAATCAGGAAGACCTGAGGTCAAATCCATCCTTAGATATTGACTAGCTGTGTAATTCTGGGCAAGTCATTTGACCTTGTTTGCCTCATTTTCCTCATCTGTAAAATAAGTTGGAGAAGGAAATGGCAAATCATTCCATATCTTTGCAAAATAAAAAAAAAAATGGGATCATGGAGAATTGGACACAAGACCATTTTGCTTTAGTGGATCAATGAATTGTGGTCACCACATAAATGGAAGAGGAGCAGAGGCAGGATTTAGGGGTGGAGGTTGGATCAACTCTCACACCTGTATGTGACAGAGATAATCAAGGGACCCTTCCAATCTTTTGGACGTGTAACTACAGTGAGCATGAGTGATGCTGAGCCAGCATTTGGCCACTTTTATAGTGGAGGAAATAAATAGCTGTCCTATACCTGATCTACTTGAAACATAGTACATTTCTAAAATGTATTCTATTCATCCTTTTTAGCTATACCCCAGGCCAAGAGTTCTTAACTTAGTAGCATTGAATTTCTTTTTTTTTTAATTTTAATATATTTATCATTATAATTTTATAATTTTGTAATCCAAGGCATTATATTTTATGCATTTAAGAACATGATTCTTATCTGATAGGGGATCCATAAGTTTCAACACACTACCAAAGGGGTCAGTGATACATGTAAAAAGTGATTTAGAACCTTTGCCTTATATAGGTTTTACAGCTGAGACAACTGAAACCCAAATCCTACCCAGGCTGAGCTAGGGATTCAGCAGAATATCACAGTACTATCTCATTGGCCACCCTGATTCTAGCTCCTTATAAGGAGAACTATTGTGAATATTTTCCACATTTGTTTAGGACTCCAGTGAATCTTCTGTGTCTTCTATGGGGTGAAATAAAGGCTATCCTATGCACAGTATGCATTTATTGATTTGACTGCTTGTGAAAGATCTGGAGAGCTTGTGGAAATCTAAACATAAGTTTTTTCAGAGAATTTCTGGCATGAACTCTGAGTAATAGCTATGAAACAAAGGGAAAATGACTCTTCCCATCCACCACTGAGAAAGGAATTAGTCCTTGAGAACCCATAGGTTTTAGGGCCACAGGTCACACAGCATTATTAGAGGAGAGAAGTAACATGTAAGTACAACTATAATAAAAGGTAGAATATATCCTTGCTGTAAGAGAAAGGCACAAAGTACTAATGTTAGTTCAGTGGAGGGAAAGATCACTTCTGGCTAGGGGCTCAGGGAAGGATTATATGTTAATGCCCACCTACTGAATCGCAATTCATTCAATTAAGGTCCTCAAACGTGTCTTTAATTTTGATTAATTGAACTGTTAGATGGCACTAAATACCAAGAAATTATTCAAACCATGTGCCCAAGACTTCACAGCTTTATAATGAATAAGGCATCAGTTTTGTGTTGTTGGGTTGATTTTGTTTAAATCAGTTAGCACATACAATAACTATCTTATTAACCCAAATTCCTGGGGTCTAGGATATTTGTTTCTTTAGTATTAAATATGACAGTTTACAATGTCTGTTGATGAAATACTAGTAATTAAATGTAGGTTGATCTGAGAAAAATAAACTTGGCATTCATTACAGAAGTGGCAAACACTCAAGGTCTTGCTGTGTTTGTGATCAGCAAAGAAAAAAAATGCCTGTTATTCCAAGGTTCTTTTGCTAAACTGTTTCTAACATGACTGGTGTTGTTTTTCCAAGGGAAACAAAGTTCTTTTCTTCTGCAATTCCATTCATATATTGGCATGGAAGGAAGCCCACGCATCTCTTGGGGGGCCATGTGAATTGGAAAGGTTAGCATCTTTTTCCAAAGGTCTCTTCCTTGTGTCCAAAACCAGCTGTGACAGTTATGTGTCCTTGAACAAGGCCCTTTTCTCATTTGAATTCTTCAGCCCCATCTAAAAAACAGGAAGGAGTGGAATGGGCATAGTTATTGGAGTCCAAAGACCTGGGTTCAAGTCCCAATTTATCATGCACTCTATAGCTCCAAGCAAGGCATTTTCTCTTCCTAGAAATTAGTTTATATAGAGAGAAATGGTGTGATAGAATGACCATTGCCATTAGGGTTTGAAGATGTAGGGACACCTGGGCAAATTACTTGCCTTCTCTGGACCTCAATTCTTCTATCTGGGACTCAGAGTTTCATTCCTACACGTGACAGGGTGTGCCCAGAGGAAAACCACTCTCTCTGGACTTCAAATCCTCTTCGGTACTCAATTTCTTCATCTATAAAATTAGAAAGTGAGACCATATGGTCTCTAAGATATCTTCTAGCTTTTAATTCCATAATTCCATGAACCAGAATACTTAGAGTCTAGCCTAGACTCTGATGTCAACTTCCTTTGTAAAACTGGGCAAGTCGCTTCTCTGTGGGTCTCATTTCAATAGATTCCTTCCAGCTTCATCATGAAGGGAGTCCAGGATACTTCTAGCACATCTGGTTGTTCAGTAAGTACCAATAAGATGGTGAAGAATTGTGGTATCAGAAGTCCAGAGGGACTTCAGAGACCCTCTAGTTCACCCCCCCATTTTAATAATAATAATAATAATTTTAATAATAATAATGCCCATGGAGGTTAATTGGCTTGCCCAAGATCATATTGCTAAGTGGCAAAGGTTTTGGCCTGGAGATAAGAGCACAGGTCTTTTCTATGGCTCCAGAGCCAGTAATCTTTTCTTTACATGAATGACACTGCCTCCAATCACTCATTACTTAGGGAAATGAAAACAATTTCAATATTTTCTAGTTCCAGGCCTAGACTTATTGATATATTCACATCATTGCTAGTCATTTCCTAGTTCAGATTGAGACAATAACCTTGTAAAAGTTACCTTGCCTTCCCAAACACTGTGCAAAAATTCCAACCATGCAGCCTGTAAGATGCTGTCTTATCCTTTACTGTTCCCCCATCCTAATTAGAAGGCAGGAGAATAAACAAAAGCCCACAGCTGGCTCAGCTCCAAACCAGCCCTCGACACAAACACCCAACAACAGACCAACCACCCAGGGAAGAAATGAATGGTGGTGCTGATCCCTACCAGGAAGTCAGACTGCATTAGCAAACGGGTAATAAGAGCTCTCAAATTATTCTGCATTCCTTTGGCCATCTCATTTGAGTTGGGATGATGAATTCTGCATAGTGCCTGCGGCAGGGTTGCCAGAGACCTCTGCAGGGCTCTGCTGATTAATGGGGGCCCCAACCCAGCGAAAGCTTAAGGTTGTTCCAAAATTCAACCCATTAATTAGGAAGTTGGGGGCTATTGAGGCTGGATGTGGACACTCAGAAAGTGAAATAACACCAATAATAGAATCCCAGATAGTCAGAGTAGGAGGGAACCTTGGAGCCCTACACATACACATCCAATCAGGTTCTCAAGCTTGATGGTGCTACCTCCCAATGTCTCTCATATCTAACCTTTTCTATTCACCTAACCAGCCAGGTCCTAGTTCAGCCCTCATTACATCTCACTTGGAGTCTATAATAGCCCCATAATTGGTCTCTCTGCTGCTGCTTATCTCATTTGCCTCTACACAGATGCTAAAAATGATCTTTCTACAGTACAAAGCTGACCGTACCTCTTCCTCTCTCAAAAACTTTCTGGGGCTCCCAGTTGTCTCCAGGAGAAAAGACAAAGTCTTCCTGGCATTGAAGGCCTTCCACAATCTGGTTCTAACCTTCCTGGCCAACCATCTTCCATATCACTCTCCTTCACAGTTATTTTTCTCAGGCAATCACAAGAATTTGCTGAACTTAATATTCTCATGATCTGCCTCCATATATTTCTATAGTCTAGCCCCTATATCTTGAATGCAGTCCTGTCCTACACTCTTCTGTCTCTTAGAATTCCTAGTTTCATTCAAGGCTCAAATCATGCATCTCTGGGAAGCTCTTTCTGATCCCATCCTGGATCCTGTCCTCTTCCTTATCAAATTTCAATTGGCTCAATTGTTTTTATTCTATACAGACCCCAGATGGCATGGCCAAGTTCCTCCGTCAATTTGAACAATTTTTCTGTTGCACTTAGGTGTCTGGGCATCTTATTCACACCCAGGGAAGAAGGAAATACATTCTCCCCCATCAAGTGCATCAGAACATTACATCCTATCACTTACCTCAAGCCAGGCAGGATGGAGGAATTGATTGGTCAATTTAGTAATTCCCTGCTATTCAGAATTTTTCCCCCTAGGCCTCAATAAATCTGCATTTGGCAAAGCCCATAGTCCCAAACCTTGGCTATCTCTTTAATGAATAGAGGTGGTTCCAAATTATCTGTTTTGAATATTTCCCCCAGTTCTTTGTACTGTTGTTGTTGTTTGTCCTTCCTTCTTGAAGAAGTCCATGGTATCAGGAAAGTGATGCCATGTCATGCAAGTGAATTGGATTTAAATGAGGGAGGGCTGTATAAAGTCACCAGCCTCACTTTCTCCTCCAGACATCTGGGTCCAGTGGCAAGGTATAGATCAAGACAACTGGAAAAGACCCCAGATGCACCTTGGTTGTTTTAAGCTAAGGTCTTTGCTAAAGCTCAGTTTTACTGAGGCAACACCCATTCAATGATTAAGGTTAAGTAAGAAATGAGACAAAGAATGACCTCTTTTACCTAGTCAAAAAAAATCAATCTGGTAGAGGAGGGGAGGGGAAGGGAGGGATATTATATGTGCCCCTTGAGCAGAATATCAATATGGTGAAAGTAGAAATTGTTTTGTTTTGCCTTTATATCTCTACTACCTAGCCCAGTGACTTGCACCTAGGATGCATTAAATAAATCTTTGTTGAATTGAACTGAAATGAATTAAATTACATGTAGTTCAACTCTCTCATGTAAACATCAGTTTACCCTTTTCTCTGTGTGATAAAAGAAGAGGTTGTGGGCGGCTAGGTGGCGCAGTGAGTAGAGCGCTGGCCCTGAAGTCAGAAGGACCTGAGTTCGGATCCGGCCTCAGACACTTAACACATATACAAACAAAAACCTAGCCGTGTGACCTTGGGCAAGTTACTTAACCCCAATAGTCCTCCAAAAAGCAAAAAAAAAAAAAAAGAGGTTGAATTAAATACTCTGTGGTTGTCACTATCCCTAAGGCCTCTATTCTTATGAGGTAAATAGGCAAGCAACCTGTGCAACACCCCAGAACTAATCAGTAGCAGAACATGGAGTAGCTTTCCCCATTTGGTACTTTTTTCTCCTGCAGTAATAATAACCAACATGTACATGGCACTTTAAGGTAATGCGTAAATTATTATATATGGTATTTCATTTGATACTTTCAATACCTTTGCAGAGAAGGTGCTATTGTTATCCCCATTTTATAGGTGTTAAAATTAAGGATGAGAGAGGCTAAGTCACATAGCTAATAAGTGTTTGAGGCAGGAATGGAATTCTCATCTTCCTGAGTCTGATGCTCTATCCACTGAACCACCTACATGCTAATACAAATGGAAACTGACATAAGGAAGATTACCTACTATACAAATGAGAAGACTGAAAAGTGGTAGAAATGATGTCTGTCCAAGAGAGGAAACATGACGTGTTGGTGAATAGTGGGATGCAGTTAACAAAGGAGTCAATAAGGTCTCTGAAGGCTTGTCTCTCTTCCAGGACAAATCAAGTCCCTTTTCAGAGCAGTGGTCAGACTGGGCTTGCTAACTAAAACTACTTCAGAAACCACAGGCCTCCTGGCAATACTTTTATTGACATCACCTATTTATATGCCAAGAGACTGATTGACAAGAGAGGATCCATTAAAAGGATTGGTATATCTCCAGTCCTTCAGCATCAAAGCATGGCTAATTTCTTCTCAACCTTTCTTCTGCCAAACTAGGCTTCTTAAAGTCTTTAAGGCCCAGAAAGATCATGGGAGCAGAGACTGAGAGACAAAAGGAACCTTAAGCATCATGTAAGCCCTGCCTTCTCATATTATTTATGTATTATTTTTTGTTTTAAACTTTTCATTTTTCTATTCTCTAGGAGTAGGCTTTGGGGTATATCTGTCCCCCCTTCATTGTTTTATTTAAAATTTTATCTTATTTTTTGAATAGCAAAAATATTGACTAGTCAACTATGACAACTATATATATATATATATATATATATATATATAGTTGTCATAGTTGACTAGCTAAGTTATAGTTAACTATATATATATATATACATATATAGTTAACTATAACTTAGCTAGTTAACTAGTTAAGCATGAGTTGTACTCATGGGTTAACATACACATCTCTCTTGGTTGGATGGAACAGAATACTATATCGTCTTTTTGACTTGTCCTTATGCTGTTGTTGAATTGTCTCTCCCATTGATGCTCAACTTCTTGAGCTCTTTTGGATTCCATGGTGCACCTAATATTTAGCAAAATCCAAATAAGTGTTTATTGCATCATGAATGCCTAGTAGATCAAAACTGGTTCCTTGTCTAGGAATATGACCTTCTGAGTTTGGAGAGGGGTGGAGGAGACTGTTCCTGATTGGCTGCTCTAGTGGCCCCATATCAAACAATGAAGATATTCCATTGCATCAGGTCACTAGCTTACAGCCACCCAGCCTCCAACCCTTATTATCAACTACCAAATCTGTGAAATAATTGCCTCCTGTTTGCATAGGTCTCTGACTTCTGGAAATCAACAGAGATGGTGATGGGACCACAGGTGTGAAGAATTATTCAGCCTTGTCCTTCTCCCCTTACCATTGGTCAGGCAGGCCTCCTCAGGGATCACCTGAGCACCGAGTAGATGATGGGAAGGAAGGGAAGTTGGCTGTTTCATGTCAAAAAGTTCTTTTATTAGAGCCAATGTCTGAACCAAAAAAAGCATTTTTCCAGGTACAGATAGAGAATAACAGAATGGCTCCCTGGGCTTTTCCTACCCACTCACCTTCAGGCTTTCTTCTGGAGACGATGACAAGTCTATGAATATTCCAGTTTCAAACTCTTATTTCAATCCCCTCCTAGCAGAGACAAAGGGGAGCCTCACATGGAAGGGGGCTCTACATATTGGTCTCTGAATTCCAGGTCTTATTCAAAATCATAGTAGCAGCTTGGCAGAGTGGACTTGGAGTCATCAGAACCTGAGTTCAAAGCTTGCCTCATATAATTTCTTTTTTGTTTTGTTTTTTTAATAGCATAGGTTTCTCTTTTTTGGTTTAATTTGTTTAATTTTAGTTTTCAACATTCATTTCCACAAGATTTTGAGTTATAAATTTTCTCCACTCTTTCCCCTACTCCTCACCTCAAAATAGCTATCCTACTGAATATTCCTTCCCCCAATCTGCTCTCTCTTATATCCTCCCCCATACCCCCTCTGACTTTCTAGTAGAGCAAGATGGATTTCTACACCCCAGTGCTTGTATATCTTATTTCCCAGTTGCATGTCAAAATAATAATAATAATAATAATAACATATTTTAACATTTGATTTCAAGACTTTGATTTCCAGATTCTTTCCCTTCTTCCTGCACCACGCACCCTACTGGGAGGGAAAGCAATTCAATATTGGTTATACATGTGTAGTTACGCAAAACATTTCCATGGTAGATATGATGTGAAAGGCTGATTATATTTCCCTCCATCCTATCTCTCCCCCCCCACTTGTTCTATTTTCTACTTTGACCCTGTACCTTTTCAAAAGTGTGTGCTTCTAACTACCCTCCCCCACAATCTGCCCTCCCTTCTATCATCCTCCCTTTTATCCCTTTCCCCCCTACTTGCCTGTGGGGTAAGATAACCAATTGAGTGTATATGTTATTCCCTCCTTCAGCCAAATTCAATGAGAGTAAGGTTGACCCATTCCCTTTTGCCTTCCTGTTCTTCCCCTCCATTGTAACAGTTTTTTCTTGCCTCTTTGATATGGCGTAATTTTCCCTATTCTATCTTTCCCTATCTCCTTCTCTCATTATATTCCTCTCTCACCTCTTAATTTTATTTTTTAGATATCATCCCTTCCAATTTAACTCAACCTGTGCCCTCTGTCTATATATACATGTACACAAATATGCACACACTCACATATGTATTTATACACACATATACCCTCTTATATAAACACATATATGTATGTATACATATATATATTCCCTTCAACTATCCTCCTACTGAGAAAAGTCTCATGAGTTACAATTATAATTTTACCATGTAGGAATGAAGAGAGTTCAATTTTAATAAGTTCCTTATGGTTTCTTTTCCCTGTTTACCTTCTCATGCTTCTCTTGCTTCTTGTACTTGATCAAATTTTCTATTCAACTCTGTTTTTTTTTCATCAAGAATGCTTGAAAGTCCTCTATTTCATTGAATGACCATATTTTCCCCTGAAACATTATACTCAGTTTTGCTAGGTAGGTGATTCTTGGTTTTAATCTTAGCTCTTTGACCTCCAGAATATCATATTCCAAGCCCTTAATGTAGGAGCTGCTAGATCCTGTGTTATGCTGATTGTGTTTCCACAGTATTCAAATTGTTTCTTCTTGGCTGCTTGTAATATTTTCTCCTTGATCTGGGAACTAAGGAATTTGACTATAATATTCCTAGGAGTTTTCTTTTGGAGATTTTTTTCAAGATATGATTGGTGAATTCTTTCAATTTCTATTTTGCAATCTGGTTCTAGAATGTGAGGGCAAATTTTCCTTGTGAATTTCCTGAAGGATGATTTCTAGGTTCTTTTTTTGATCATGTCTTTCAGGTAGTCCAATAATTTTTAAATTATCTCTCTTGGATCTATTTTCCAGGTCAATGGTTTTTCTAATGAGATATTTCACATTTCCTTCTATTTTTTCATTTGTTTGGATCTGTTTTATAGTATCTTGATTTCTCATAAAGTCATTAGCTTCCATTTGCTCCAGTCTAATTTTGAAGAAATTATTCTCTTCAGTGTGTTTTTGAAATTCCTTTCTCCATCTGGCCAATTAATTTTTTAAAGGAACTTTTTTTCCTCATTTGGCTTTTTGGGCCTCTTTTGGCATTTGAGTCAGTCTGTTTTTTAAAGTGTTATTTTCTTCAGTCAGATTGTTAACTCTCTTGTCATGATTTTCTTGCATCATTCTCATTTCTTTTCCCAGTTTTTCCTCTACTTCTCTTTTTTTGCCTTTTGGGAGGGCAATTGGGGTTAAGTGACTTGCCCAAGGTTACACAGCTAGGGGTAAGTGTCTGAGGCTGGATTTGAACTCAGGTCCTCCTGACTTCGGGGCTGGTGTTCTATTTACTATGCCATCTAGCCACCCTCTTCTCTTCTTCTCTTACTTGATTTTCAAAATGCTTCTTTGAAAAGAAATTCAATTAACTACCTCCATTTTCTTTGTCTTATGGATTAAGAAAAAATAATGCAGTGCTTCAGTCAATGCATCTTAGTCTTTAGTATTCTTAAATCTTTCTAGTAGACCCAGTGGGGTCCAAAATGTTGCTCTGAGGAACAAGAGGTCAAATCCAGCCATCCATGCTTTCAGATACCATCTTCTCTCTCCTTTTGAAAATCAGGAGAAACATTTTTCTCTAATGCTATGACACTCCTCTCATTCTCAAGGGTCCTTGACAGTATCCTAGCATGTATGGCCTCTATGGCCTATAACCAATTCATATTTTTCTTGGAAGCTTTTGATGCAGCAGTTCTTACTTCATTGTCTTCCTCCCATTCCATGCTTTGATCCTTTTTGTCCCCAAAAAAGGATTCTATGGTCTGTTTGTGCTTCCTCTGCTTGCTCATATTGCCAGTCAATTTCTTTGATTTTTGAGCTCTTTTCCATGGTAGAACTCTACTTCCAGAGAGGAGAGCTTTGTCCCAAATTGCTAGGGTTTTCACAAATGTTGTCAGAGGTCTGACAAGGGTGCCCTCTCTACAGACACCACAGTGGCAAACTGGTGTTTCTCACCCCAGGACCACCACACAAGAAAGTGACCCAGATCCAAACAGGTCAAAGCAAGAGTGATCATCTCCACAATGGGCATTTGTTTCCCCCTATGATCTGTAGGCCAGGAGCTCCTGAGGCAGCCACACTGAAGCCACTGTGCCTCTGCCTCCTCTCGCCCCGGGGGCAGGGCACCCTTCCTTTTCAGCAGAATTCCTCTCTGACCTTTTACTTTCTTTTTGGTGTTTATGGATTGAAAAGTCTGGAAACCACCACAACTGCTGGTGATTCACTCTCCTGATATCTGCTCTGGCTGCTGCTGCCTCCCTGGGGCCAAAATCACATAGCTCACACAGAGCTGAGCTCTGCTCCCAGCACCCTGTGATGAACCCTTCCTGTCATCCTGCCAGGCTGCCTTCAGTCGGAGATTTGTTTCTTTCTATCACTTTGTGGGTTCTGTAGCTCTAAAGTTTGTTTGGAGTCATATTTTATAGATATTTGAAGTGGCTATGGGGGGAGGTCACAGAATTTCCTGCTTCTACTCCACCATCTTGGCTCCACCCCCCTGTCTCATATACTTTCAAAGCTAAGTGACCCTAGATAAGTCACTTAACCTCTCTCAGACTCAGTTTACCCAGTTATAAAATAAGGACAGTAATAATACCTCCCTTACAGGATTATTGAGGATAAGAGGAGATAATATTTGTTAAGTGCCTTACAAATCTTAAAGTGTTCTAGAAATGTGCACTAACACTATGTTTAGAGATATTTAGAGATGGAGAGAATGTTAGAGACCCCAGATGTTGATCTGAAAGGAGCCTTAAAGGTCATTTAATTTCATGCTCTCATTCTGCAGATGAGGAAGCCTGAGGGCTAGAGAGAGGCAAGGATTTGGCCAAGGATCTGTAAGTAGTGTGGGCAGTACTGCTATCTGAGCCCAGTATTCTGAATCCCAATCCAGTCCAAGACTCCCAGATCAGCTGGAGAGGAAACTGAGGTCACAGGGGAGTTGAGGAAATATAGCAGGTGAGCACAAAGGAGGACAAGGGCCTAAACCCAACGACTATATGACATTTGCCTAGTATATACGAAGTGAAGAAAGCAGATGAAAATGAAAGCTCAGCTGAGGAAAAAAAGGTCTTTGGATTGAGAAGACTAGAACAAAAATGGTTAGCAGGGAATTGAGACCCAAACTAAGTGGGGAGGCAATCCTAGGATCATAAATTTGAACTGGAAGGAATGTTGGAGGTTATTTAGTCCAATCTTCCTAATTTTACAGATGAGGAAACTGAGGCACCGAGATATCAAATGACTTATCCAGCTGGTGCATGTCAAAAACAGAATTTGAACTTAGGTGTTCCTGATTGCTAGCCCACCATTTTATCCACTGTGACACAGTGTTTCTCTAATCAAGTACCCTCTGTCTATCCTCAGGGAATGGAAGTATCCACACCTGGACAAACTGCATCTTCATTTGGCCAATGAAGTGGCAGATATGACCACTAGGATACTGCCAAGGACCCTTGAGAATGAGAGGAGTGTCATAGCAATAGAGAAAAATGTTTCTCCTGATTTTCAAAAGGAGAGAGAAGATGGTATCTGAAAGCATGGATGGCTGAATTTGATCTCTTGTTCCTCAGAGCAACATTTTGGAACCCACTGGGTCCACTAGAAAGATTTAAGAATACTAAAGACTAAGATGCATTGACTGAAGCAGTGCATTATTTTTTCTTAATCCATAAGACAAAGAAAAGGGAGGTAGTTAATTGAATTTCTTTTCGAATCAAAATCATATAGGTGAAATAGCGGATAGAGAACTAGATCTAGACTCAGAAGACTCCTCTTCCTGAGTTCAAATCTGGTCTCAAACACTAGTTGTGTGACCCTGGGAAAGTCATTTAACCTTGTTTTCCTCAGTTTCTTCATCTGTATAAAGAACTGGAGAAGGAAATAGCAAACTACTCAAGTACCTATGTGAAGAACTTTTCATGGGACCATGAAAAGTCCAACAGAACAACAACAAAAACTGTATCTCCTGGTAATTATTTGTAGATTGCATTTGTCCACAGAAGAGAAACTACAGTAAGTTATAGTAAAACTATTTCTTAATTGTGTCAGTTGATGATCCCAGTCCTTCTTAGTGTTAAAGACATGGTTTGTCAGCCTCTGAGGAAGTAGAGATAACAAAGAGTCAGCAACACTTCATCAAGAACAAACCACATCAAGCTCACCTCATCCCTGTTTTGAAGTGGGTAGTACCCTAGGATCATAGATTTGGAGTTATTAGAATCCCTAGGAGGCTGAGTTCAATACCAACATTTTATACATGAGGAAACTGAGGCTAAAAGTGCAAAGTGATTTGTCCACAGTGGTACAATTTAGTCAATAAGTGCCTGAGACAAGATTTGAACTCAAGACTTGACAAGACAAGATTTGAAACTTCCTGCCAGAGGAAGCTAGGCCCAGTGGATGGTGGCAAGATTTAAAGTTGAGAAGATCTGAGTTCAAATTCTGTCTCACTTACTAGTTATGTGACCCTTCTAAAGTCACTTAACCTTATTCAACTTCCATCTCCTTGTCTGTAAAATGGGAATTATAATAACACTTACCTCATAAGGCTGTTGTAAAGGATTAAATGAGAAAACATAAAGTGTGAGGGCAGTGAATTTTTCCCTTTTGCCTTTGTATCCCCAACACCTAACCAGTATCTAGCACCTAGGAAAAACTTTAAAATAAATGCTTTTTGATTGGTTAGTTGGCTGGTTGATTAATAAATGATCTATATAATGCACAGGTGGCATGATTATGAAGGACATAGATAATTCCATGTTCTAAAGCCCCTCAGAGCTCTGATGTTGTTATCTATAGTCTCTCCCAGTCTTAGTATTCTATATTCTCAAGTCCTTCCCAGTTTCAAAATTCTATTCTAAAGGTTCATATAGCCAGGCAATCATTGTACACAGTAACAGCAATATTGTAATGCTGATCAACTGTGAAAGACTTAGCTACTTTGATCAATACAATAATTCAAGACAATTCCAAAGGACTCCTGATGAAAATTGCTGTCCACCTCCAGAGAGCGAGAACTGATGAACTCCTAGTGCAACTGAAGTCTGTTTTTTCTCACTTTGTTTTTTTGGCAGCATGGCTAATATAGAAACATAGTTTTGCATGATTTCACATGTATAATGGGTATCATATTGTTTGCCTTCTCCGGAGCTGAAAGAAAAGGGGGAGAGGATTTGGAATTCAAACTTTTTTAATGGTATAAATAAATGAAATGATTCTTAAGACAAAAAAAGGTTCTTCTAACACTAATATGCTTTGATTCTCTAAATGTGAGGTTTGCTCAAGAGACTGGTTTTTCTCCATGGTCCTTCCTTAGAATTCTGACTGCACATTGCAAGTGAGATTTTTTTCCCTGCCCAGGGACATGCCTCTGCATTTGTCTAAGCCACCAATACCCTGACTTTTCCGAAATCTAAATGCTGGCTCCAACCCCCGGGAAAAACTGTGTGTTGGAGCATTAATTATTAAGCATCCATTAACATCGTATCAATGATGCAGGAGGGCTGCATTTTTTCCACAGTACTCTTTGAGTAGACAACATTCAAAGTGAGCCATTGACTTCCTATGACTTAGAACTTTGGAAGGAGTCCACCAAGGGGAAGCAGGACAAGTGAGGTCTGAGGTAAGCTCTGAGCGGCTTTGGGTGATCTGGATCAAATAGTAATGGTTTCCACATCCATTTCATTTTAACTGTTTCTCTTTGCAGGGTCTCAGCCAGAGAGGAAAATGCACTGGATATGATTTATTCCAAGAATAGACCAAAATCAATTAGAAGAAAGGGCAATGGATTTTTGGAGGAGGAGGAAGAGTAGGAGGAAATAAATATATGAAAAAAGAAACATGAAATCCTTAGAAAGATATGCTAGAGCCAGATCCTGAAGGGCTTTCAATATCAAACAAGAGATGTTCTCTTTTCTCCAAGAGACAATAGTGAGCCACTTCAGCTTTGTGAACAGGTGAGTGACACACTCAGATCAATGTTTAAAGAAGATCAACATTCCAAACTTGTGAAGGACGAGTTAGAGAGGAAGGAGAGTGGAGCTAGAGAGACCAACTGTAAGGCCACTCATTCAGTCCTTTCCAACTCTCTATGACCCCATTGGGGTTTAGTTGGCAAAGATTACTGGAGTCATTTGCCATTTCCCTTTCCAGATCATTTGACAGATGAAGAAACTGAGGTAAACAGGGTGAAATGACTTGCCCAGGATCACACAGCTTGTCTGTCTCTGGCCAGATTTGCCCAGCACTCCATGAACTATGGCACTCCCTAGCTGCCCCCACTTAGCTCCATTTACTATTTACTACTGTGGTTCAGGCAAAAAGTGATTCAATAGGGAGCTTTGCAGACAGCTGTAGAGCTCTCTAGTCCATCACACCATGTCTTTCCCAGGTTCATCACCATTACCTTTGGCCAGTCCTCATAGTCTAAGCTGACAAAGCATCGTCCCATCTGAATCTCTTCCCCATTTCTTCCTGTGGCACCCTCCTTTGCATGGACTCTCCCTTCCATGCCTCCTCCTCCCTATGCCCATCCACCCCCCATCCAGACACCCTCTTCTTCTATTGAAATTCATCCCATGTTGCCAGATGAAGCTCCATCCTCCAGGAAGCTGACCATGCTTCCAAGCCCAAGGGCAGCTTTTGCTGGAAAATTTTCTTGACTCTCTCTTGTCCTAACTCTGATACATACTTGCCCTGTGATCATGGTCAAGTTGTCTATCATCTTTTGAATCTCAGCTTCCTAATCTAATAAATGGGCATAAGATGGCTATGGTCATATGACACAATGTATATAAAGCACTTTACAACCCTTAAAGTGATGTGTGTATATGTATATGCACAATCACTTATATGTAATACAATTATGCACTCTACCTATCAGTGTGGCTGTCTCTCTGTCTCTCTTTCACACATTTCCTTTCCCTCTTTCCTTCCATCCCCATCATTTTCTCTTTCTCCCCTCCCAACCTCTCTCTCCCCCTCTCTTCCAAACTCCCTGTCTCTGTCTCACTCCTTTATTTCCTTCTCTCTCCATCTCCTCACAAGCAACATAATGTACTCAAAAACACAGTGAACTTAGTCATGTGTCTGAATCCAGCCTCCTCTGTTTATTAGTTGTGAGACTAAGAACAAGTCACTCAACCCCCATCACCCTCAGTTCCTCTGTCTTTAAAATGGGGCTAACAATAGCACCAGGTTATTATAAGATGTAATGGAATAATTTGGAAAAGCAGTTTGCCAAACTTAAAGCTGTTATAGGAATGACAGTTAATATTATGACTATGAAGAAAGTGCTTTGTTAACCTTGAAGGGTTATTTCTCATGCAAACTGTTATTATCTCTTTTAACCTTCAAAGAGCTCCCATTCTCTCATTATCTCTTCTCACATCTCCTATCTCATTATAGCCTCTGCACCCCATGAGGTAACCCCAGTGGGCATCATTATCCCCATTTTACAGATGAGAAGACAGGCAAGGAGAGGTTAACGAGCTTGGCACAGGTCCTTGAGTGGTCCAGCTGGGGCTAGAACCTTTCTTCTGATCCACGAAGGACACCTGATTCCTCTTTCCCAGATGTGGTCTACCCTGACAAATCCTGGAACTTGATCACAGGAAATTTACCTAGGATGCAGCTTGGAATAGCTAAGAAATTAATTACCTGGAAGGTATCATGTTGTGCCAGGGTAATTGCAGGGGTCAGTGGCAGTTGGGGTGGGGGGGTGGTAATTGCTGGATTGATTGTTAAAGCTTTTGTTTCAGGTCCAGGAAGTAATTACCAGCCTTCCTTTGCAGCAGTGGGATGGGTTTGATTAACCAGGGGACCAGGTGGCCATGGACAACTGCATACACTGTAATTGACTACAGTATCCAATTGGTCCACCTTTGGACGGGGAGCCCCAGGGCCAGGTCTGTGAATAGGCCCATTCCCCATCAGCCATGGGCAAACAAGTATGTCTCTGCTCTTGGGCAAAGCATGAATAGTTTGTCACAGCAGAGAGAAAGCATTACATTTATTACTGAAGAGTGGAAGGACAAATTTATATTTAACCTAAAAAAGTTTTCTCACTAAATGACTTTCCCACTGCTAAACTAAGATGAACAAATTTGGCCCTAAAGAGGAAAATATAGAAGGTGCCACTCCTATCTTTACTGCATAGGTAGAGTTGGTTGTTAAACATTTACCAACGTGCCCCTGCTTCCCTCCCTATCCTTGAAGACAATTGTGTCTTGCCCTGAGTCAGCATTTCTAGCCCTCTCAACAAATCATCTCAAAGATCAAAGCCTCTGTTCCACAGGAGGCCTTTCCTTATGACCCCTCCTACCCCAGAATGTCTTCCATTTAGTAGGGTTGCCTTTTGTTGTATCTCCAGCTCTCAGCACACTGCCTTGCACACAGTAAGTGCTAAAGTGGGGCTTCTCTGCTTGTCCCATTGTCTGTTTCCAGTTATTTACATATTGTCTCCTTCCCTGGAATGTATGTTCTTTGAGAACGCTGCTCTGTCTTTGTCTCTTTTTCCTTTTATCACCTAGTGATAATGGAAGCACTTACTAAATATATGTTGGTTGACTGTTTGTTGGATTGATTAAGCATGAGCTCAAGGACCTTTGCACCCTCTGTACACAACCCTCCAGAGCACAGCAGATCTAACAACTCCTCACTTCTAGAAATGAAGCTTCTTCAAACTCTGACCAAGATCCCATCAGCTTTCTTATCTGTTGACTCACACTACTGATTTCCTTTGAGCTTATGCTGGCTCAGAGCTGGAAACCACTGTGGACTTTCAACCATCTTCATTTTACAAATGAGGACTTTGAGACAGGGCAAGGGAGAGTGATTTGTTGAAGGTTGCAAGGTAGCAAGTGAAACAATTGGAATTTCAGACCAGATCTTCTGTCCTGATAACTAACATGCTCTCCATTGCCTCACCTTGCCTCTCCTGTTGATTCTACATGGTCTGCCTGAGATGGAGTAAAGGTTAGGGTTGAGAAAGACAAAGAAACCTGAACTGGAAATACTGAGTTACAAACAGTTAAATCAGAGCTCAAAGCCCAGGTCTGCTGTTTCCTGTTTGTATGTCACCTTGGACACATCTCCATCTGAGGCCTCATTCTCCTTAGTTATAAAATGAGGAGATGGGATAAGATTATTCTAGTGTCTCTTATGATTCTAAATCTAGGATCCTATAAGATGACAACTTCAAATCAGGAATATCTGGTTTCAAAATCTCACCTCTGACACTCAAAAGGTATGTGACCAAGGGCAAGTCACTTAGCCTTCATGGTCCCCAGTGCTCTTTTCTGTCAAATGGAGATAATAACATCTGTGATACCTATTTCATAGGATGACTGTTATGAATCTCAAATGAGGTCATCCATGTAAATTGCTATATAAAACATACTGTTCAATTTTTTTAAAGATTAATAACTACACATGATTTTTTTCTTTTTTTTTCAAATTTTGCTTTTACGTATGTGACAGATAGAAGGAGGGCTCCTTTCCCACAAGGATTTATACAAAATGAAAAGTTTCTCAATTGTAGGTCCTGATTTTCAAAGCCAGAAAACATTTCCAAAGGAATGAGAGCCATTGGAGTTCTAGTCCTTAATGGTGCCATTAGGGGAGATTGTTACGAAGATTTATCTGGCTCATTCTAGGCTGTAAATTCATATATTAGTGAAATCAGGCCTTGCCCTGTAAATAAGCAAAGCTCTGTGATTTAAACTTATCAGCTAAGCATCAAACCCTTTACCTCTGGTGAGATTGTGGGAAAGGAAGGGACCTGCCCAGACCTACCTTGGCAGGTAGACAGGAGAGAGGTTATAGATACCTAAATAGATGATAGAAAAACTCTTTAGCATTTCTCCTAAACAATACTTTTGGCCTAATTTGGATGCGAGCGGCCACTGTACAATTGGGCTGGATATTGAAAATGTGAGAAATAGTGGCCAGCTCAGATTTTATAAGTACTGGTCCATCACCATCCATCTCTGTCGGCAAGGAAACATTGAAATTTAATTGGGTCTCATAACAAGAAGTGAAAATAAACTGAGAGAGAAAGCAGAGAATCAACCAAAAATAGAGCAGGAGGACAATTAAGTGAGCATAGTTTACAATCACATGGGCTCCACACCAATTTCCCAAGACAGCCTTGCAGCCGCCAAGTCCTCACTGTGCTCAGCCAGCTTCTAGAGGCCCCTAGAGACCAGGAGGCTTCCTGGCAGATCTGACAAAGTAATCTCTCTGTCCCTGAATCATACCCACCACTTGAGCTTGGTCACTGCTGGGGTTGGCATTGAAATGGCGGCAGTGTCCCCACATCAGACAGTGGCTCCAGTAGAGGATGTCCAGTATCACAGACTCTTGTTGACCTGAGGACCCAAGGCCTTAATGGTCATTCACTTGCCTCTGAGAGCCCATTAAGTCAAAGAAGTGGACACTCACCTCTGGCTGAAGTGGTCAGGGAAGACATATTGGTGACAGGCAGATAGCAGTTAGTCTCTGAGGGAGCGTTAGGACTGCACTCAGCATCCAGGCTGTCCAGGACGTTTTACACTTGGGACAAGCACCATAAACCATACACCACAAAATACAACATCTGGGCCATAACTAGAAGACTTCACTCTGGGAACACTGCCATAAACTACAGGTAGGGCAAGTGACAGAAAACATGCCTTCATTTGATGGAGGAATGTGGACCCTAACCTGTGGTGGTAGGACAGAGAGCTGGCAAAACCAACACAAAGCTGCTACTGGTTAGGATGTGACATGACAGGATGGGACACCATGGAAGGGCATAGGAGGAACTCATCCTAACCTGCCTTCTGGTAGCTTCCTAAACTGTGGGAACTAGAACCAAACATGGCACTCAAGATGTGGTCTGACCAGGTCAAATCACTAGAATTTTTATTTCTGACTCCAGCATTCAAAGCAATAGACAGGCTATTTCCAATCTACCTTTCCCATTTCATGCCATATAAACCTGCTAGATTGTGAATGATTTTGAAGGCCAGTGAGAATTTAAAATTCTAAAGAGCAAAGCTTTTTGTGTTGTTGCTGTTAAAAATAACTGATATTGGGGCGGCTAGGTGGCGCAGTGAGTAGAGCGTCAGCCCTGGAGTCAGAAGGACCTGAGTTCGGATCCGACCTCAGACACTTAACTCACACACAAACAAAAACCTAGCCATGTGACCTTGGGCAAGTTACTTAACCCCAACTGCCCTCCAAAAAAAAAAAAGCAAAAATAACTGATATGTTTTCCTCATACCAAACCAACTGGTCCAGAAGTACAAGGGCTCTTCATCTTCCTTTTACGGATGAGGAAGATGAAGCTCAAAGAGGAGCAGTGAGCTGTCAAAGGTCAAGCAGGTAATGGTGGGTATAGGACCCAAGGAATACCAGGTTTGGAGTCAGAGCAGAGAGATATGACTTGGACCCAGGTGTCCAGAGTCCAAAGCCAACTATCTTTCTGTTCTACTTGGATAATCTAGGAATGTCTAGAAGACACTCAGAGCCCAGTTTGGGCATCTCCTGTTGTGGTAGAGGAGAGATGGAGGGAAGATGAATTGTGAGGGGCCCCTTTTTAATGACATGGGTCTATAAAGGACAAGACTGGCTTCTTAAGATCCAGAAGAATGAAGAACCCAAGCTCATTATGCTATACAGGCTTGGGTTACTTTTATCCTGTGATGCTGAGCTATAAGTTCCTTGATGGCCAAGAGGGATCTTCATTATTTTGAGGACAAGTAGGGCTGGGTCTTCTCCTATACTATGTATAGGATAGAATCATACATAGGAAGCCTTGAATCATAGACCTAGAACCTAAAGGGACCTCAGAGTCCATCTAGCCCCCTTATTTTACAGATGAGGAAACTGAGACTCAGAAAGTTAAAGTGACTTGCCTGAACCTCTGTAGATACTAGGTCAAAGTGGCTTTTTCATGATAATACTACCAGTCAGCATCAGGGATATGATTTGACCATAAGTCTCCTGACTTTGAGTCTATCACTCTTTCATAGTATCATAGCTCTAGAATTAGAAGTAAACTCAGGCTTGGTTCAACTTCTTTATTTTTCAGATGAGAAAACAAAATCCCAGGGAGGCTGAGCAATTCACCCACGGCCACATAGGGAGTGTGTGGAAGAAGTGGATATACTCTCATCCTCTGGCTTCAGCTTCAGAAGTCTTTCCACTGGACTCATGGCCTTCCTGCCTCATCCCACTGAGAGATGGCCACCTACCAGCACAGTGCTCTGGGAGTGGAGCCCAGGCCCACATAAGCCAGGGTTTTAGCCCCAGGGCGACCAGGCCAGCAGCTGGCTGGAGGGACCCCAGAATACCAGTAGCTGTGGCAATTCCAGAATTATCAACAAAGATATGCCTGGGACAAAGTGAGAGGTAAGTACCCTATGGACTTTGAGACCAGTATTTGGGGAACACATCAGGCTTCTTCCCCTGGGGGTGAGAAGCTGCTGAGGAGACATGGCACAAACGCCATTTTGCAGCTTCAATTGCAGCTTCAGCTCCTGGTCTGCCAACTGTAGGGAGATCCAGCGATCAGCCTTGGGGCGTAATCACTCTTGCTTTAACCTCCCTGGATCTGGATCGCTTTCTGGGGTGAAGGTCTTAGAGTGGGTATCCAGCTTGCCAGAGCGTGTGGAGGCTTCACGGAGGCCACCCAACTAATACCTCCGGAAGTTGTAAAGACCCCAGTGTTTGGGACAGAAGTTCCCCTGTCTGGTGGCAGAATCTTACTGTGGAAACAAGACCAAAAGTAAAGTAAGTGAGTGGCAACATGCCTAGGCAAAGGAAACAAAATAAACAGAAATATTCAACATTAGACTCCTATTTTGGGGGAAAGAGGATCGAAGCATGGAACAGGAGGTGGACTGTGAGAGATGGCCACTTAGCAAGGATCTTCTAGTGAGGCAACCTGTTGGAGTATGGATGGTACACAATGGACTCTAAGGTCTCTTTCAGTTCCCAGATTTCTAGAGACAGGATGTTGAAGCAAAAGGTAGACAATCTTCAGCTAGATTTATCAATCCAAGAAAGACTCCAACTATGGGACATGGGAAGAAGATGAGGGGGAGAAGGGCAGAGAAAAGGAAGAGGAAAAAAAGAAAGAGTAAGAGGACAAAGAGAAGTAATAAAAGAAAGGGAGAGAAAGGAGAGGGAAGAGGAAAAGGAGAAAGAGAGCTAGAGAGAGAAAGAGAGAGAGAGGGTTCCATTCCTACCTCTGACACTTATTAGCTATATGACCCTGGGAAATTCACTTAATCTCTTTAAGCCTTACACATCTCTCAAAGAAATGGGTAGCTATCATTGGTGCCCATGTGTTTTGTTTTGTTTTGTTTTTGCTTTTTGGAGGGCAGTTGGAGTTAAGTGACTTGCCCAAGGTCACATTGGCTAGTAAGTATGTGTCTAAGGCCAGATTTGAACTCAGGTCCTCCTGACTCCAGGGCTGGTGCTCTATTCACTGCACCACCTAGCTGCCCCTAGTACCCACATGTTGATGAAATCATATATTAAAGATGTGATGTGGTCAAGAGAAAGTCATTTACCCATTCTGGATCTTAGTCTCCCCCTCTGTAAAATGGGAAGGATAATATTTGGGTTAGGCTAGATAGGTGGCATAGTGGGTTGGGGATCAGAAAGACTCATACTCATGCATTCAAATTCAGCCTCAGACCCTTACTAGCTGTGTGACCCTGGCTAAGTCACTTTGCCTTGTTTGTCTCAGTTTTCTCATCTGTAAAACAAGTGGGAGGAAGAAATGGTAAACCACTCTAGTATCTCTGCCAAGAGAACCCCAAATGAGGCCACAAAGAGTCAGACACAATTAAGACACCTGAACAACAAATACTTGAGCTGCCTATTTCATAGAGCTGCTGTAGCAAAAGCACATTAGGCATTATAATGATGACAGACAGTGAACTATCAGATCTGATCTGATATTATTATTAGGTCAGAGATAATATCTGGTGCTAGGAAAATAGTAACAGCAACAATAACACATAGCATGGCATCAAATTCAAATAGAAACACTAAACCATATGTAAGGATCTCTGAGGGTTCATATTGACTTAGAAAACCTCATATTAGCATTATCCATCTTCTAGTGTGTTTTATGTATTTTGTTAGATATTTCCTGGTTCATTCTAGTCTGGTTCAGGCCACACTCAGGGTGACACAGGGCAAAATGCATCCTTTGGACCACTTGTTTGATACATCTGGGGTAGTGGATGATAAGTAAGCACTGAAATTAAAAAAAAAAATGCCTGGGTTCAAGTCTCATCTCTGATGCAGACTGTGTAAGTGTGGGCAAGTCCCTTGACTTCTCAGTACTCTGGATAGCTCTCTAGGACTGTAAGTGGCAGAGAAAGTGCCAGACTGAACTGATAGCAGGCACTCTATCACCCAAGGGTTCATTGTTTTGGTAAAATCACAGGTCCAATCTCTATCACTCATTACTATAATTATCATTTAGAGCTAATATTTACAGAGTATCTTAAAGCTTAGAAATCATTTGAATATTTTGTCTCATTTGAGCCTCTAATGGAAGGGTCACTGGATCTGAGGTCAGAGGACCTAGGCTTGAATTCTACCTCTGATACTGTCATGTGACTTTAGTTTCTCTGTTCTCCATTTCCTTCTCTGTAAAATTAAAGGTTGGCCCCAAATTTACAATCCAATAATCCAATGAGGAAAGTATTACTGGAATTGTGAATGTGTCTATTTCACAGATAAGGAAACAGAAGGCCAGAGAGGTAAAATGATTTCACAGGTCACACAGTGAGTAAGTGACAGAGGCAAGAGCAGAAATCAGTTTTCACCCAGCTCCAAGTACAACATGGCTTACCTGGAGTTAGGAAGATGTTCAAATCCAAATTTAGATACTTACCACCTAGGGAACCCTGGGCAAGCCACTTAACTTTGTCTCAGTTTCTTTACTTATAAAGTATGGATAATAAAAGCATCTACCTCCCAGGTTATTGTGAAAATCAAATGAGATCTTATTTGTAAAGTGCTTTAAAAAATTTAAAGTTCTATATAAATTCTAGCTATCATTACTGTTGTTATTATAACTTGAATATAGCTCATAGACGACCTTAAAAGAGAGACCTTGGGATTATCTGGTCCAGCCCTGCATTGTACAGATGTGTATATAGAGCCCCTGAGAGGAGACATAAGTCAAGGTCACAAGGAAAAAACAGGGCACCTCTAGGAGTCACTAAAACAAGCTTTAAATCTATGAGCCCATGAGATGGATGGAGGCATGGAAGATGGGGCACATCAAGCTGGGAAGGAAAAAATCAGTGATCACCGATCCTTCATACAATCCATGCTGTTGGTGGGATTCCTAGATGGAATTGCCCCCACATCACACACACACACACACACACACACACACACACACACACACACACACACACACACCTCCTAGGGTAGTGAGGTGGAGCTAATGGGAAAACATTCCATATGTTCTGATTAGATATAACCTCATTACCATGCTTCCTCCTACAACAAAATCCTTTGCTTAATGAAATCTGGTTCTGGAACAAATGAGCTCTTGCCGAAAGGGGGCTCCAATGGGGACTGCTGGGCTTCCTTTTTTTTTTCTAAGGAAGGAATGGGAAATCAAGAAGGAATTTTTTTGAGGGGAAAAAAAGAGGCAAAACTTACAACAGCCCCCAAATCAAAATAACAGAAGCTGCAATTGCTATATTTCAAAGCCAGTGAAAATTAGACTAAGCGGCCACAGAAGCCAAATGGAAGCCGTAATTCTTCCAGTCCCTTGCTGCTCCGACACGTGTAATGGGTTTGGCAGGGAATCAAGAAAAACAGGGGCCAAACCGTGAAGTGTTTTTAAAGAATCTAAAGGCTGCTTGTTAGACAGAAGCCAGATTTCTGCACTGCTATGAGGGGGATGTCTGGACCCAGAAAATATTCCTTTAGCCTTCTGTCTATTCAGTGGATGGGAGAGGAGATGGGAAGGGGTTTCTTGCAGAGGCATAACTGGGGCAAGGCAATTGGGAATGTTGGCACAAGGGGCTGATTTTAAAGGGAGCTGAATTAGAGGACACTGAGTTTAGAAGGAGCTAACAGCACATATCCATCAGCATAGAAACAACAGCAAAAAAAAAAAAAAACACTACCTCATTAGCAAGAATAATTAGCTAAAATGGGAAGCTACAAGATAGTGACTTGAGGTGTCTCAGGTACGATACTTGCCCGGGATACAAAGATTCCTGGCCATGGCTCTGACCTCAGGCACCCAAAGATTAGAAAGCCAAAATGGGGAAAGCTTTTAAAACATAAATAAATATTTTGTCCAGCAAGAGGATCATGGGGACAATGGAAATAGCACTGACTGACTGGACCTGGGTTGAGATCCTTCCTCTGCCACTCATTATAGGTATGAAATTGAACAAGACTCAGCTGCCTGGCCCCTGATGTATTCCTCTGTAAAATGATCCAGAGGGTCTCTGGGCTCCCTTCTAGCTCTACATAGACAATCCTGTAAGGGTAAATGAAGAGGAAAGATATCCCCCTAACCCAGACCTAGAGTGGATTTCACAGATTAATAGAGATCTAAGAGACCTTAACAAGGACATGGAGCAAAAAAAAGGTTTTAAAAAGTGAAATGACTAGCCCAAGGTCATGCAGTTAGTAAATGAGTAGGGAAGAAGAGTCATTTGAAGTGATATTATCTGGCTCTAAATGTAGCTCTTTTGCACCTACCAAAGGAAGAGACAAGGCTGTTGCTAAGACCTGTCCCTGTAGACATAGACTCCTCCCTCTGCCCAGAAGTGGCAGTTGAAAATGGAAAGGAAGATATAGGCTGAGAGGACTCTAGAGAAAGGTAGCTGTGCATCCCTCCCCATTGAGAAAGAAGGTATTGCCTCAGAAGACCCAGCTCTTAATTCAATAAACATTTTACTCAAGAGGTAACTAAAGGGCAGAGTGGATCAAGTACTGGAATTGTAGGCAAAAAGATTTGAGTTTGAATCCTACCTCAGATATTTGCTGGCTAACAGTATGATACTGGGCAAGTCCCCTAACCTCTGTTGTCCTCAGTTTCTTCATCTGTAAAATGAGGTAGGTTAGCTTGACAGCCCCTAAGATCCCTTCCAGCTTTCTACCCATGTAGAAGACACTGTTCTAGGGTTCAAGGATAAAAAACAAATCACAAAATCTGATCATTGGAAGGGACCTCTGAGTGGTCTAGACCACCCAGGAATGCCCCCATGAAATATCCCCAACAATAACTGTCGGTCAAGCTTTCACTTGAGGAAGAGGAAACCACAAGCTCCCTCATAGCCCATTCTACTTCTGAATAGCTCTAAATGTTGTAAAGATTTTTTTCTTTGTATGATCTAAAGTGGAAACTTTCCCCCATCCCCACCACTGTGCCTTGTTCTTCCCCCTGGTCAAAACAAAGCAAATCTATTCCCTCTAACACATGACAGCTCTTCAAGTACTTGATGGCAGCTATCAACGTCCCCTCAAGTCTTCTCTTCTCCCTGTTTAAACATCTGCTGCTACATCAACCAATACTCCTATGACTTGATCTCAGTGACACTCTTCATCCAAATGGCCTCCTCTGGATGTTTTCTGGCTTATGAATGTCCTTCAAAAATTGTGGAACAAGGCAATACACACATATAATCTAGTTGGAGTCTGAGCAGGGCAGATTACTGTGAGTTTCTCCCCCACCCCCAGTTCTGAATCAGGGTGGGGAACCTGCAGCCTCAAGACCACATGTGGCCCTTTAGGTCTCCAAGTGTGGCCCTTTGAATCCCAACTTCACAGAACAAATGCAGGATTTCTGTGTGTTCTGTGAAGTTTGGATTCAGTCAAAGGGCCACATTTGGAGACCTAGAGGGCCACATGTGGCCCCAAGGCTACAGGTTTCCCCACACCTGTTCTGAATACTGCATCTCCCTTAATGCAAACTACTATCACATTAGCCTTTCTTTAGCAGTCACACTGTACCTCTAAGTCCACTGAACTCCCTAGCTCTTCCTCATATGAATTGTTGCCTAGCCCTGAAGCTGATTTTTTGAACCTCTCTGACACTTTACATTTATCTCTATTCAATGTCATCTTCAATTCAGGAATAATTAGTTACTCTATGCAAATGGGAGATGCAAAGATGAAAATAAAAGAGTTACTTCCCTTAAGGAGCTTTCATGTTCCTATGGCTTTCATTTTAATCTTTTAGAAGCAGAGTAGCATTCTAACCTGCCAAGATCCATTGGGATCTCAACTCTGCCAGAGTTAGTGGATAGGTAGTGTTAGCAATCCCTCCCAACTACAGATAGATGATCTACAAATTTGGCAAGCATGCCTTCCCGGTCTTTCTCCAAGTAAATACATAAAATCTAGCAGCATGGGGGGAAGGTCACTCCAGTAGAGCCCATTCTCTATATTGGCATTGACACACTAATGATCACTCTATTTTACAGATATGATATAAATGTCATAGATAGAACTCAGACCCTACTCTCAAGGAGTTTACAATTTAATATTGCAAAGAGATATGTATTTCCAAACTGTGGCATAAGGGAGAATGAGATAAATGTAAAGGAGTTCAGAAAAGACTTCAGGAAAACTTTGAGGATAATACTATTATTAATATTAGTTTTAATTAATTAATACTTTAATAATTTAATATTATTAAACTTTGAGGGAAATAATAACAACTAGTATTTACATACTGCTTTAAGGTTTATGAATACTTTACAAATATTATTTCATCTGATCCTTACAACAACCAGGGGAGGTAGGGGCTATTATTACTCTCCTTTTACAAATGACAAAACTGAAGCAGAGGTTAAGTGATTTGCCCAGGGCCACGTGTCTAGTCAGTATCTAAGGCTGAATTTGAACTCAGGTCTTCTTGAGTCTGGGTCCCATCGACAAGGGATGGCTTTCACTTAGGAAATCAAGGAAGGCTACACAAAGAAAGTGGTATTTGAGTTGAATCCTTCAGGAAAGAATTGACTTCAACAGATGGAAACAGAATGGAAAAGTGGAATCCATTTTAGGTCTGGGTATTGTCAGTGACATCATGGAGGTAAGAGAGGGCAAGGCTAGAAAAGAGGAAGAGATGTTATCTGGAACATATAGTGTATGAAATGGGATTGTATGAGACAAAACTGAAAGGTAAAATGGAGCTGAATTGTGGATGTCCTTGAATGACAGAGTCAAAAATTAAAATTTTATTCAGAATAAATGGGAGGCTACTGAAGATTTTTGGATAGAGATGCAGGATGATTGGAATGCTCCTTTGGGACAGTTAATTGAGGTGCAGTGTGAAAGATGGATTAGAGAGGGCATAGACAGAAGCTAAGTAAGTCAAATAGGTCTCCAAACAATGAAGTCAACATTCTGTTTGTTAGAATAATACTTCTCTCCCTATTACTCTTCATTCCCCCAGGGTACTATTGCTGCTTCTACTGGTGATCACAGGATGAATGTTCTAACTACTTCAGTTGCAAATTGGACCAGAAGGCAACATGGTATCATGGGCAGAGCACTGAATTTGGAGTCAGGAAAACCTGGCTTTGAATGAATTATCTACCTATGAACCTGAGCAAGTCTCAAAACTTCTTTGATCTATTGTTTTCTCTTCTTTAAAATGGGGGCGGGGGGAGGGGGGCCGAGAGACTCAAGTACTTCTATGCTCCCCTCCAGCTCTAAATCTATAATCCTATGGTCATTTGATTTACTTCCTCATTCCCTGACCTCTGAATACTCAGTCAGAGAAGTGACTAGAGCTTTTTAAGTCTTCACCTACCCTGACCAAGCTTTTGGAGTAACCCCTGCTTATGAGAAACACTGGAGCTTGATAGGAAGAAGGGGGGGGGGGTGGAAGATGAAGAAAATAATGAGTAGACAGAAGAAATCATCAAGTTTATCAAAATTAGAAAGAGATAAGGGAACTAAGCAAACACATTATGACCATCCATGAAGTGACTTCACAGGGAATGTTCCTGAGATGACACTTGATGGTGTGTGAAAGAGCCATGCTTTCATCAGTACACTCCTTCAACTGACAAATCCTACTCTTTCCATATTTTAAGAGGTACAGTGGACTAAAAACCAACTTCTCTGACCAACAGTGTCCTCCTCTAAGCATAGGGTTAGAAACTATCATTTCTGAAATATCTTCTAGATGTAGGTCCCACATATCCATGAACCTCTGATCTCCTGGGGACCAGCTCTTTGTTTGTTTGTTTTCTTATGCTGGGTCTCTGTAAGGCCAAGCATGAGCAGCTTTCCAGAGGACTGCTGCTGTGAACAGCTTCAATGTTATGATTACATAGTATAGCAAACTCTCTATTTATTCAATAACAAATAAGAGCAAAACATTTACAGAAAATCAAGGTACAGCATTCAGAATGTTACAACTTATCACAGAAAATCAAAATACAACCTTCACCATGTCACAACTCAACAACTTATCACTAAAATAGCCACATAGTTTTCACCAAAGTGGTCACATAGTTTTCAACAAAGTACAATCATTTAGTAGCTCAATCATTAAATCATCCTTAAAGAGGCTTGCCTCCTTAAAGGTCACAAAGTACAAAAGTCAAAGTTCTCTACCCATAGGGTGCAATAAAATTACAACTTCAATAGTCGCTACTCAGTACCCTCTTAAGGGGTACTGGAAAGTATAAAAGCTATCCACACCTAGGTAACAAATAAATTATAATTTCATCAGTCATTGCTCAGTACCCATGGAGAGGTCTTTTCATCTTGACTTGGGGCAGGCTTTCAGCTTCCATGGCTCCTCTTCTATGGCTCCTCTTCCATGTTGCCTGAATCTAACCAACCAACTGCCAATAAGTCCAAAGACAGACAGCTCCCAGCAACTTGTCCAGCTCTCTGTGCAGTTCTTGCTCCACATTGGGGCTCACAGTGTCCATTCCATCTCCAATTCTTCACAGTCTCTGTTCCTGGGAAGACAAGGCTTAACAAAGCCACAAGAACATTCATATACATTAACAAAATCACAACACATTTGTACAAAGTACTGGCACTACAGTCTACAGAGTCTTCTGCAGCTTTGGCTGGCCCTCTGAAATCCTCAGCATCTCCAGCTGGCCCTCGGGAGTCTTCAGCACCATAAACTCCATTCTCAAAATCAAAATCACTTTATCCAGCCTCCATGTGGCTTGCTTCAAGAAATTCTGTCTCAGTTCTCAATTCTCATTCCTCTTCTCCACTCTTCTCAATTCTCAGTTCAGTCTTCAGTCTAGCAGCAGCTTCCCTGCCTCCACAATGCTTACACCGGAAATTCTGACTGCCCAGCTTGTGCTCTTCCTTATATACAGTATAACTCCTCCCTGTTCAGCCCCTTCCTGTCATGTCAGCAACAGGGGTTCATACCTCCTGTTTCTTTACAGAGGCTTAATTTGAAATTAGGTGCTAAGTACCTCTTAGCTTGGTAATACAAAGAGATCTTCAAATTTCTTTACTATTATAGTCTCAGAACAGAGAGGGTAGAACCAGCACTACCTTCCATAAGAGTATTTTCTCATTCATGGGAAGGGAAGAAGAGGGAAGGCAATAAAGGGAAAAGGGAAGAAAGGGGAATGGTGGGAAGAGAAGGGATAATAAAGCTATGTGCTATATTGTGTTAAGATCATCAAATGAAAATAGAAGTGAGACAGCCCCTACCACCAAGGAGCTAATATTCTAATGGCACAGAGATAGGACATAAAAGGTAGCTAGAGAGGTTATTGTGGGCATGAGGGAGTTTCCCCTATGACATGGTGTGGCTATGGCCAGAAAGAGGCATGGATGCCAGATTCCAATCAAGATCAGGCAAAAGCTCAGCTCTCAGAGTCCAATAGCATCAGTTGCAGAATCTAAGACTCTTGTGTAAGGAGAAGAGAAGATGAGCATTTTGGCTCAAGTGAAGGCAGAATGCTTTGGGAGCAGAGGGAAGGGGAGAAAAGAGAAAGGAAAGAGGCATCACTGATAGACTTTTAAAACATTCTCCCTGCAAAGTAGATAATGAGACATGAGGCAGAACATAAACAGCACTGTTGACACCCTGCAAACAGGGGCTCCTGGGGGCATGCTTTCAATTTGAAAGTAACATCTGCAGGAAGAAAACTATTGCCTGTATCCCATTCATCAGGGGACCAAGCATGCCACAATTGGAAGCAGGGAGATGGTCATCATTTCTCTGGTCTACACAAACTGGTGCTGTGGCAGGAAAGTTATAAATGAAATCCCTTTCCCTTTAAGGAAGCCATCAAGGTCACTCTATCACCAGGCACTTGTGCTCACTGAGGACTGAGATGAAGGCTCAACTAAAAATGCTGATGGGTGCTGATAAATGTCCAAGGGTGTACATTTAGAGGGAAACAAGAGCTTTATAAATCACTGCTTAGCTCCAGCCTTGGTCCAATTCCCTGCATCTTCTCTCCTTCCTGGACATCTCATTGCCTGATTCAGTATCAAAGTGATCTCATATTCTATTACCATTTAATATTAGAGCTAGAGGAGCCTTAGAACAGGGAATATCAGAGCTGGGAGGGGCCTCAGAACAGGGAATATCAGAGCTGGGAGGAGCCTCAGAACAGAGGATGTCAAAGCTGAGAAGGGACTGAGAAAAGAGAATGTCAGAGCTTGGAAGGGCCTTAGGAAATAAGAGAAATGGAAGAGGATTTAAAACATGAAAAATTAGAATTGGAAAAGACTTTAGAGTTCATCTATTCCAATTCATTCACCTTATATATTAGAAAATTGTCACCCACATGGCAGAAATGACTTACCCTCAAAGTCATAAAATTACATAAAACTCCTAGCCCACAGCTGTTTCCATATAATATCACACTATTATTCTGATTCAAAGCAGTCACCTTAAAAATATTTTAATTTAAAGAGAACATGAGTTCATATCCCAGTGGAATTCAATTGTATTCCATTCTGCAAATGAGTGCCTACTGAGAATGAGAAAGGAACTATTTACTCCCTGTGTAACCTTAGGTAAATAACTTTCTCTCTGTGAGTCTTAGCTTCCTCAACTGTAAAGTGATTTGACTGCACAGGGTGATTTCTAAAATTGCTTCCAAATTTGAAGTTTGTGATCCAATGATTCCTTCATGATCATCAGGAAGACCTGAGTTTGAATCCTGCCTAAAACATTTAGTAGCAAGATGACCCTAGACAAGATGCTTGACTTCTCTTGGGCTCAGTTTCCTTTTCTGTAAAATGGGGCTAATAATAGCACCTACTCCCAGAGTTATTGTGAGGATCAAATGAGATCTTGAAAAGTGCTTTGCAAACCTTAAAATGCTAAATAAATGCTAGCTATTATTATTCTAATAAAAAAAACCTTTATTTGGGGACAAGAGGGGTGGAATTAGTCCAATTTTTTCTTTTGTAAATACTCCCCTCGGTGGCCCCATCATGCCCTTTTCTGGAAATGGCTGAAGACTTCCATGACTCATGTTAGAAACTTCCACACCCTGGAAACTTCCTTATTTCCCCCTCTCTAGACCTCAGTTTCCTTAGGTAAAAAATAAACTAAGTGGCTTGCAATATCCCTTTCAGTTCTAGATCTATGGTTCCATGGCCCAGGCTTCTACAACAGGAATTTTCCTTGACCAGTCCCTGGAGTCACATTACCCTCTAGATGTCCTTGATGGGAAACCAATCAAACACACTGGAGCCAAACCTTGACCTCTTCTTATAAAGCCTTTGACCCTTCTTGTCAGGGTATGAGGTCACAGATTAAGAGTTTCAGGGCACCTTAGAGGTCAGAATTTTACAGAGGAGAAACTTGAAACCCAAAGAGATTGTTTCTCGCCTAGAGTCACATAGCTAGCAAGTGCTTATGGCGGGTGCAGCCTTCCCTGACCCTGTTGTGGTCACCATAACAAACACCATCAAGTTTTGCTGGTCCTATCCCTCACTTATTCCCCTTTCCCCAGTGTTCTTTATGGGGCATGGGCCCAATCCAAGACCTTTGTCCCTTACACCAAAAGAATTTTGGTCCCATTTGTTTGAGGTGTGAATGACATGGTATAACACCAAGCATGAGCAGCTTTCCAGAGGACTGCTGCTGTGAACAACTTTCAAGGTTCTGATTACAGTATAGTGAACTCTCCATTTATTCAGTAACAAATTAAGGCAAAACATTCACAGAAAATCAAAATACTGAGTAACTCAATCACTTAGTAAGTCCTTAATTCAATCACAAAGTACAAAGGTTAAAGTTCTCTTAAACGAGGTGCATTCATTAAGTCAATCACAAAGTCTTCTCTCTTCTCAATTGGAGATTAGTTTCCAATTGGAAACAAAGTACATTCATTTGGTCAGTCACAAAGTACAAAGGTCAAAAGTTTTCCACCCCTGAATCACAACTGAATTACAGCATCATCAGTCAATACCAAGCACCCTCTCAAGGGGCAGTGGAAAGCACAAAGGCTATCCACCCCTAGGTTATAACTAGGTTACAATATCATCACAGCATTCAAGGATACGTCTTTTCTTCATCTTGACCCAAGGCAAATTCTCAGAAGTTTCTGTTTCTGGGAAGACAAAGTTTGACAAAGCCACAATAACATTGATGCACATTGCTGGTATCCTCATCAATTCACTCTCTGCCTGTGAAATCAACCTAGACCCAACAACAAGGTCTGATACCTCTATGAACAAATGAATCTGACAAAGTAACAACAAAACAGACAAAGTACCAGCACCACAGTCATGCCTCCTTAGTTCTTAGCATGTGTACACACACACACACACACACACACACACACACACACACACACACACATATATATGCATATATATATATGTATATATATATATATATATATACACATTTATGATTCTAAGTAGTATCATGCAATGCAATCCTCTCCTCAATCCATGAGACTTAGCCCCAAGTGATTTTTGAGTAGGCCAACTATTCCAACTCCCCTTATTTTATATAGTAGGAAATTAAGACCAAGAGAGATAACAAGAATCATCCAAGGTCACAATTCTATAGCATTTTAAGTTTTACAAACTGTTGTAGTTTTACAAATCCCCTTCATGGATAGATAATGCAAATATTGTTTTCCTTACTTTTTTTTAGCTTGAAGCCTAGAGAAATGAAGGGACTTATCCAAAGTCATACATCTGGTTAATAGTTAAGTCTAATTTGAACCCAGGTATTCTGATTCTAAACCCAGTATTTCCCTACTCACTTCCACTTCCTCTCTTCCCTTAAGATGCATTTAAAGTATCATTTTCTACATGAAGGCATTATTGATTTCCCAATTATCAATGCCCTGTCTCCCAAGCCATCCCTTATTTCCTTTATTTATTCTATATTTAAGGGGTGGAGAAGTATTTCCTACTCCCTACTTCAATATATTAACAGAAACATAGGCATCTCTACTGACTTAATCAATCAAATGTTGACTGATCAATTTATCAATTAAATAATTGGGAGGATAAATTAATTTCAATTAATCAGTTTTGGAGGAGGGAAGTGCTTTTGAGTCACTGGTTTAAGATGACAACCTATAGGAAATGTGTTGGTATAGGCTGAAAAAATTAGACACACATCTTTGCACATCTGAGAAGAGATTCAAGTAAGAAAGTAATCACACTTAGGGAAGATTCTTGAGGAGGTAGACTGCTATTATTTGTACCAGAAGGCTTGGGAGCTCAGGGAATGAGCCCAGAGGGAGTGTCACACACTCTCCCTCTTATCCCCCACCACCAATCCTGCCATCACAGAGACTGGGCCGGTAACAAACAAGGTATACATCTGGAATCTGGGAGAGCACAACCAGACACAGATCAAAGGCAATTTAGAGGAGGCTGACTTCTTCTCCTGAGTGTAGAGAAGTAAAGATTTAACAAAGCATTGAATCTTGAGTCAAGTTACATAAAGGGAAACTTCATGGAACTCAACAAAGGGAGAAAAGACTTTCAAACACCTGAGTTTACCCTTTAGCCACCTTAGATTTCAAAATCTGAGACCACACTTTCTATGGGCTTCGTATGTGCAAGGGGAGAGAATGCCCAATGGCCTTAACAGAGATACTAAGTAAATCCTGTTTTCTTAAAGATAATTAACTGTCATTGGCTAACTGATATTCAATAGACAAGCACTTGTGATCAACATTACTAGAAACACCACCAACCCTAGCCCCTCAGTGTCTCTCGAGGAAAGTAGTGATTTAAAAACCTGACCAATCAATGTGTTTAGAAGACAGGGTAAAGTAGCTCCAGAAATGATATGTGAGTGGGGGGTAAAAAGGAGAGGGAGAAGAAAGGAGGGGGAGAAAGGGAGAGAAAGAGAGAGAGAGAGAGAGAGAGAGAGAGAGAGAGAGAGAGAGAGAGAAGGAGGGAGGGAAAGAGAGAGAGAGGGAGGGAGAGAGGGAGGGAGAGGGAGATGTTGATACTTATACATGTAATTATTGTCTTACCTGATAGAACTTAAGTTCCTTGAGATAAGGGACTGTTTTATTCTTTGTCTTTCTATCCCCAGGGTCTGGCACATAGTAGAACCTTAGTAAATGCTTCCTCTGTTCCCAGAGGGTTATAAAACTGTGTATACCCTTTAATCCAGCAAAACTACTACTAGGTCTGTATCCTAAACAGATAAAAGGGAGGGGAAGAAGATATAGTTGTACAAAAACATTGACAGTATCTCTTTTTGTGGTGACAAAGAATTGGGAATTAAGGGGATGCCCATCAATTGGGGAATGGCTGAACAATATGTGGTATATGATTGAAATGGAATACTACTGTGCTATAAGAAATGATGAGCAGGCAGATTTCAGAAAAACCTGGAAAGGGGCGGAGTAGAAACAGCACATCCAAGCCACTCTCCCCCCAGATTACCTCCAAACTATGTAAAAGGGGACTCTGAACAACTTCTGGAGTTGTTCAGCACCCACAGAACGACACAGAGAAGCTAACCTCCCGCTGAGGACAGCCCAGCAGCCCTGCAGAAAGGACCAGCACAGCGCAGTGCAGGGAGCCAAGAACAGGTCCGCCTGAGTTACGGTTTTAGCCCCAGGGCGGCAGGGCCAGCAGCCTGCTGGAGGGACCCCAGAACACCAGCAGCTGTGGCAATTCCAGAATTATCAACATAAACATGCCTAGGACGAAGTGAGATGTTAGTGCCCTATGGACTTCGGGACCAGTATTTGGGGAACGCATCAGCTTCCTCCCCTGGGGCCTAGAAGCCACTGAGGAGACACGCCATTTTGTAGTTTTCAGAGGCATCTCCAGCTCCTGGCCTGCGAACTGTAGGGAGATCCAGCGATCAGTCTTGGGGGGTAATCGCTCTTGCTTTAACCTCCCTGGATCTGGATTGTGATCTGGGGTGGAGGTCGTGGGTGGGTTTCCAGCTTGCCAGAAACAGAAGTTGTCCCACCCGCCACACATTCCGGACGAAAGTTCCCCTGTCTGGCCCCTTGTCTGGCGGCAGAGCCATACTGTGGCAACAAGCCCAAAAGTCAAGTAATTAAGTGGCAACATGCCAAGGCAAAGGAAACAAATTAAACAGAAAAATGCATCCTTAGACTCCTACGTTGGGGGCAAAGAAGATCAAAGCATAGAACAGAAGGAGGGATGTGAGGTCAGAAATCCTGCTCCAAAAGCCCCAAAGGAAAACATGAGCAGATTACAGGCCATAGAGGACCTTAAGAAGGACTTTAAAAATCAAATAAGAGAAGTGGAGGAAAAATTGGAAAGAGAAATGAGAAGGATGCAGGAAAAGTATGAAATGAGGGTCAACAGCCTGACTGAGGAAAACAACACCTTAAAAAATAGACAAACTCAAATGGCAAAGGAGGCCCAAAAGGGCAATGAGGAGAAGAATGCCTTAAAAAGTCGAATTTGCCAGATGGAAAAAGAATCTCAAAAGCTCACTGAGGAGATTCATTCCTTCAGAGTTAGACTGGAGCAAATGGAAGCTAATGACTTTATGAGAAATCTAGATGCTGTTAAGCAGATCCAAACAAACGAAAGATTAGAAGGCAATGTGAAATATCTCATGGGAAAAACCACTGACCTGGAAAATAGATCCAGGACAGGCAATTTAAAAATCATTGGACTACCTGAAAGCCATGATCAAAGAAAGAACCTAGAAATCACCCTTCAAGAAATTCTCAAGGAAAATTGCCCTGATGTTTTAGATCCAGAGGGCAAAATCGAGGTTGAAAGAATCCACCGATCACCTCCTGAAAAAGATCCCCAAAAGAAAACTCCCAGGAATATGATAGCCAGGTTCCAGAATCCCCAGATCAAGGAGAAAATACTCCAAGCAGCCAGGAAGAAACAATTTCAATATTGTGGAAACACAATCAGAATAGCCCAGGACCTGGCAGCTTCTACACTGAGGGATTAAAGGGCATGGAATATGATATTCCAGAGGGCAAAAGAGCTGGGAATGAACTCAAGGGTCACCTACCCAGCAAAACTGAGTATCTTGTTTCAGGGGAAAATATGGTCATTCAGTGGAATAGAGGACTTTCAAGCATTCTTGAGGAAAAAACCAGAGTTGAATAGAAAATTTGACATCCAGCACAAGAAGCAAGAGATGCCTGAGAAGGTAATCAGGGAAAAGAAATCAAAAGGAACTTATCAAAGTTGAACTATTTACATTCCTATATGGAAAAACAGTAACTGTGACTGATGAAATCTTTCTCAGTAAGAAAATAATGGAAGAAGGGTGTATGGTCATATGAATACATATGTGAATGTGTGTATATATGTTTACAGTTATACATGGATAGAGGGCATAGGTTGAATTTGTTGGGAAGGGAGGATACTCAAGGGGTGAAATTATGAGGTGAGAGAGGAAAGTGGCAAGAGGAGATGGGGAGAGACAAGGAAGGGTAAACTATCTCACGTAGAAGAAGCAAGAGGAAGTGGTTGCAAGGGAGGGGAAGAATAGGAAGGCAAAAAGGCAAAACCACATTCTCATTGAATTTGGTTCAGGGAAAGAATGACATACATAGTAAATGGGATATCTCAACCTGCAGCAGAATAGGGGGAAGGGGGATGAGAGGAGGGATGATGGATGGGAGGGCATCCTTGGGGGGAGGGGAGGTTGGAAGAGGGACAGGATCATGTAGGGAATGGACCAGGTGGGGGGTGGGATGAGTGGGAGGGAATTATAAGCAGCCTTGTACAATATATCTACTATGGTAATGTTTTGCATAGCTAGACATGTACAACATATACTGAATTACTTATCTTCCCAGAGGGAATGAGTGTCAAGGGAGGAAGGGAATGGATCTGAAATTCGAGGTCTTAAGATTAAATGTTTCAAATATATATAAATACTATTATTAATACTCTTTTGCTTATAATTGGGAGATAAGATGTGCAGGCATTGGGACACAAAGATTCACCTTCCTCTAATGGAAAAGTCGAAGGGGTATGGGAGAAGGTATGGGAGAGAGCAGATTGGAGGAAGTGATATCTTGTGGGACTGCTATTCTGGGAGGGTGGGTAGGGGAAAAACAGGGGGGAAAATAATTGTAACTCAAAATGGTGGAAATGAATGATGTAAAACAGAAGTTAATAAAGCATTTGTTTAGAAAAAAAGAAAAACCTGGAAAGACTTATATGAACTGACACAAAGTGAAATGAGAAGAACCAGAAGATTGTACATCTTATAAAAATATATTATAACAATGATCAACTGTGGGTAACTTAGCCATTCTCAGCAGCACAGTGAGTCAGGACAATTTCAAAGGACTCATGATGAAAAATGTCATCCACTTCTAGAGAAAGAACTGATGGGCTCTGAATGCAGATCAAAGCATATTTTTCACTCTCTTTACTTTTTTATGGTTCTTTTTTTCTCCTTTTGGTCTGTGTCTTCTTTCAGAACATGAATAATAAGGTAAAAAATGAAAACACTTATTTGCAATATTGGGTAGTTGAAAAGACCCTTTTGTGGATTCCCTGCCTTCTCAGCTACCCAATATTGCAAATAACCCCAAATAAACATATCTTCTCCTTTTACAAATGGAGCAATGCTGAGCCTTCTGGGACTTCTTTAGCCAGAGATTTTCCTCAGATGTCTCCTGCAGGCTTCATCCCTTTAATAGGAGATTTAACCAAATGGATAAACCAAGCCCTTTCTTCATCTGGAGGATGGTGACAATAGAGTTAAAGAATCATAGAGCTTAAAGAAACTTCACATAGAAGTCACCTATGCCAGCTCTTCCTTCACTAGCAATTCCCTGTCCAACCACCCTAAGAAGTGGACCTAAGAAGTCCAGTGTGAAAATTAGCATCTTTGGTAATGGACACTTCACTAGTGCAGGAGTGGCCCATTCCACTCTGAGGCAGAACTAACTGTTAAATTGTTCTTTCCGTCAAGTCAAAGCCTGCCTCTCAGCAGCTCCCATCCAGGGCTCATTCTGGCCTCTGGGGCCCAACAGAACACCTAATCCTTTTTCCACATGACAGCCCTTCAAATACTTGAAGACAGTGACCATGTCCCTCATAAGTCTTCTCTTCCTCAGTTCCCTAAATGGATTCTCTGATGGCATGTTCCTCCATCCTGTCAGATGGCCTGTGAAAACTGAGTTAGTTAATGTTTGTAAAGCTCCATGCAAAGAATTGTAATAAGGAAATCAGGGAGTGATGATACTCTGTCTGAGAAGCCATGCATTACTTTTGAATAAATAACATTTTCCATTATCTTCATTTCTCAAGTCAGAATTTTTCCTCTAAATAATTCACAGAGTAGACAGTGAGCTAGCTGGGGGTGGGGGGAGTGAAAGTAAATTATTTACAACAATAATAAAATGTGGAATCAAAGTCATCATTAAGGATGTGTCTGAAAGGGTGGGGCCAATGGGAAGAGTTCTGAAATCTTAGAGTTCAGAGCTAGAAGGTATCAGAGTCCATTCTGGACTTGAACTTATGCATGAAAAACCTGGGTTCAAATCCTGCTCATGAGGCTTGCTGCCAGAATGACCCCAGACAAGTCATTTCTCTTCTCTGGGTCTCATTTTCCCTATTTGTAAAATATAAAAATATAGATTCTAAAGGCTAATCCAGCTCTAAATCTATGATTCTATGGTCTATGCATGCAGTAAGGAACAGTGGTGGGATGAGGAGGAAGGAGCAGATGACACAGAAATAATTCTTCCATGCATACACATAGTCCATGTATATACATAACATAATTGTCATAACATATTGTTTCACTGACTCTGTCCTCTTTTTCTCTGTTGGTCTCTATCTCTCCTTTATCTCTTCTGCATTCATTCATTCACTTTGTTTTTCTGCTTCTGTCTCTTTCTCCCTCTGTATCTATTTCTTTCTGCCCATCTATCCCTCACAGTCTCTATTTTTCTATCTCTGCCTGTCTCTGAATCTCTCTGCCTCTTTCTCTATCTCTCTCCTTGTCTGTCTCTGTCTCTCTCCCACTCTCTGTCTTTCTGCTTCTGTATCTCTCCTCCACCCCATTTTGATGTATATATTCAAATGAGAAATCAATCCATTTATGGACTTGAGTTAAGGAAGGCAAAAAGAAAAGTAAAACCTCTTAATAAGGCTCTGAGGGGTCAGAGAGAAGAGGAGAGAAAGTGGGGATGGATATTTTCAGTTTTGTCCTAGAGAGTCTACCACTGAGATGAGTCCTTAGCAAACTAATTACCAACCAAGCAAGAAAAATCAAATGTGTTTTTTGCTTCCCAATTCTAAAGAAAGAGTTAGGAGAGAGATAAATGGACAGTCTTCTACCCATGATACCACGAACCAAGCTAGTTTTAGCCACCATCATGCAGATGTCTTTCGAAACTCGCTTATCAGATCCCTGAGCTAATGTGGGGAGAAGTCAGGAACCTTTGGAATGCTTTAATTGAGCCAGAGTTAAGATGCACACTTAGCCAAGTTTCTTTTGTGGTTTAACCTTCTGGCCCATGTCTGCTTCTTTTTCCATTCCTTTCAGTTTCTTCACTGTTGTCCCTGACACATTGCTACCTAGCTTATTCTTTCATCTTTGTGGGTCCCTTCTATGGCCCTGCTTCCACTATGCTCTTTCTCTAAAGATCTCTTTTCTCCCAAAGTCATTCAGTTAGATCATGAAGAATCTTCTTCCATTTGAGTGTCTGTCTCAAAAGTCAAGTCAACATGCATTTATTAAATGTCTACGATGTGCCAAACACTCTGCTAAGCACTGGGGATGTAAAGAAAGGCAAAAGACAGTCCCTACCCTCAAGGAGCTGCCAGTCTCATGGGAGAGATAGCATTCAAATGTCTATATATAAACAAGATCTATACATGCATAGCTATCAACTGGAAATAATTGCAGACAGAAGGCACCATCATTAAGGGTGACTGGGAAAGGCTTCTTGTAGAAGGTAGGAAGTCAGGAGATAACAACAAAAATGTATCTCTCAGTCACTCAGACACTGTGATAAATACTGGGGATACAAGTCCAAAGCATAAAATTACCCCTAGTCCTAAGGACCTTACATTCTAATCATTTTAGAGAGCTTACATGGGTTTCAGGATAAACAAGGTAGACCTATTAATGGCTAGCACCAAGCTAACTTCGTTCTATTTTCAGGTTGAGGTTATTGTTGAAATCTAAAAAAAAAATTCCATTAAACCACCCAAAGAATTAGGGACAGAAGGATCCTCAGCTATCACCTAGTTCAAACTTTTCATCTTACAGATAAAGAAAGTGAGGTTCAGAGGGAAGTTCCAAGCCCAAAGTCCAGTTCATGTTTCCAAAGCCTAATAGTGGATAAGCCTAGGTACTGGACCTAGGATTTCATTGAAATGGGGGACTGCCAGGTGAGAAAACTTCCACCCCAAAAGTTGGCACCTTCTCTGCAACTTCCAACCTTAGAAAGTTATATGTGTGTGGTTCATCCCTCATCCATGAAGAAGACCAATGACATAAGCAGGGTGATATCTTGACTTGCAAATGAATTTGGATTTAAATGAGGCAGAACTATGCAAAGTCATCAGCCTCACTGTTACTTAGAACACTAAGAAGTAAAGTGACTTGCCAGGCATCACACAGTCAGTAGGTGATAATCAGGTCTTGAACCCAAGTCTTCCTGGCTCTAAGGTTGGCTTTCTCTTTAAGAGATACTACTACTACTACTACTACTACTACTACTACTACTACTACTACTACTACTACTATTACTACTATTAGTAATAATAATAATAATAAACAATAATAATTGACATTTCTATAGCTAAGGTTGGCAAATTGGTGTTCTTATAGTATCTTATTTGATCTTCATAAAATTCAATAGACTTTTCCATGAGTATGTTGTTCTACTAAAATGAAAACTCCTTGAAGGTAAGAATTTGATTTATATCATTGCCCAGTGCCCAGCAGCATCTGGCACATAGTAGACTGGCACATAGAAGGTTGGCACATAGTGGACTGTCTGAACGAATAAATGAAGAACACTCTTTCAGAGGTTGATTCCACATGAACCAGGAAGACCTGATCAACTTGACAAGGTTACAAGGAGCTGAGCACTTATTTGGGACGTTAGCCATAGCTCCCTATTGAGGTGCAGGGCAAGACTCATTGAGTAGGGTGTTGAGCATTGAAGTTGACAACTTCATTGAGAAGATTGAGGGCGCCTCCTGGAGTGCCAGCCCATTCATGCTTCATTGAAGATATGTAGCTAACTCTCAGTGATGGTGAATGACTTAATTAGCCCAAGCTGTAATGAATCAGAGCCGCTCCTTTGTTCTAAGGCAAAGTACTCTCCTACAGGTATTATTGTCCCCATTTCACAGGTAAGAAAACTGAGACTCGAAAAAGTTAAGTAACATTCCTATAATCACAAAGGCAGAAGACTCAGAGACAGGATTTGAACCCAGGTGTCCCTTGACTCCAACCAAGTTTAGCATTTTCTCCATTGCACCATGCTGACCAAAGAAGAAATCAGCTTATATTTATTAGAAACCAAGTAGCTAGTAAAAAAATTAATTTATGACTATATCAAATATAAATCTTCTCATTCTAATAACTACCTTAGGTTTACATGAGAATTAAGAAAGAAGAGGAGAAAAATGGAGTAACTAATATTGACCCCTGGGAAATGTTTAATCTCTGTTTATTGCTGTTAACCCCTAGAGAGCTGGCTAAGTGGCCCACAAGAGGACCTGAGGAACAATAGTTCTAGACCCAGAGGTGAACTTAGAGGTCATCATCTAGTCCAGTCCCACTCCTAATTTACAAATAATAAAATAGACAGCTCTACAGGAGAAGTGATTTGCCCAGGGTAACACAAGTAACAAGTGTCAGAACCTGGATTTGAATCTTGGTCAAAAGTCATAGATTCAGAACTAAAAGGGACATCATAGGTTCTATGCCCTCATTTTGTCAGGGAGGAAACTACATCCAATGGAGGTAAAGGAATTTGGCCAAGGTCACACAGGTAATAAGTTGTCAGAGGTGGTATTTGACCCCAGGGCCTCTGTCTCCAAGTTCTACACTCTCCTGTATAAAATCTCTGTTTGATGTAGACGAGATACCAGGAATGGTTGGGAGAAAGATGAGGAAAGTATAAAACTCATGCCTTTTGTCCAGTTCCTGCTTAGGCTGGAGATACACAGAAATCTGGGCAGACAGATTCTGCCTTAGACACTGGGGCCCCTTTATTTGCCTAAGTTCTGTTGCAAGGCAATAAGTGATTCACAGCCCCCCTCCCCCCGGGGTACAAGGCATCCTGACAGATGGCAGAACCAGAGATTGGGAATAAGAATGGCTTGCTTCTCAGCAAAACTTGCCAGGGAAACAGGAATGACTGCACTAGGTGGTCAAATTAGATCCAGTGTCCTTGGGTCTGGTTTCAGTGCTGTGATAACACAGTGGTGAAGATTTCTGACAGCTCTTACTAACTAATGGGAAGGGAATATGCCCCTTCCCCCAACTAGACACAGATATCCAAAGGCATTATACTGTACCCGCAAGTACAAGCTTGCACAACAGAAAGAGGAGGGGAGGTAGTTATAATTAAAACAGGGCATGTCTTGATGAACATGCACATGATGGGAAGGAATCAGATTAAATTGAAACATTAAAACTCAATGTTCTGTGGATGGAGAAGTGGGAGAGGTATTCAGGTTTCCAATTCAGTACCCTTACCATTGCTCTGAGAGAAATGGGGAGCTGTCCAGCTCAGCCCAAGATGGTACTTCCAAGGGCTAACATGCTTCCATGACAAGTCACTCAAATGTTGGATAAAGCTTTTAAAAAAAATGTCTTGCACATTTCATAGAGATGAGAAGGGACCTCAGAACTGATTCAACAAGCTCTGAGTTTCCAGGATATACTTGTATCAAAATATAAATACTCTTAAGAAAAGAAATCCATCAAGCCATTATTATCCACTAATATCTTCTTGTGAGTTTCTTTATCAGAAATGAATCTGGCACTTTGAAAAACCCTAAAGGAATGAGATTCCGGACATGTAAATCTAGATAGGGCGTGTGGAAACAAAAACTAGCCCATTTTTTTTCTTCTTCTCTTCTATATCAAGCAGGAATTTGATACAGGGGAAAGAACACAGAGTTTGGAGACAGAGGATGTCATTGGTGGCAATGGGTGGCCACTGATGGTTTCAAAGTGTCAGAAAGAATAAGGATGTCAAAAAACATCTACTAAGAATTTCATATGTGCCAGGCTTTGTATCAAAGGAGAAAAACATGGTTCCTATCCTCCAGAAGTTCCCATTCTAATGTGGGAGACAACATGCAAACCACTATGTACTTATAAAATATGTCCCGTGTAAAGTGGATGGTATTAGCAGACATGGAGGCCATGCCCTTATTTTAGAATTGGGAAACCAAGGCCCAAAGGAATTCAGTGGCTTGTCTAATTCCACATGCTGGGGTAGATGATGGAGTGGGGTCTTTTAGCTCCAAATCCAGTGTTCTTTCCACTTACCAAGAAAACCAAGATTGGTCAAGGAAGGATCAGAGTGGAATGGAGATGACACAGGAGAGGTTGGGGGAGGGCATTGAAAGTTTATCTCACAACTTTCTCCATTCATGAAGAATGAAGATCAAGGAGGTTCAAATATTCACTAATAGTAATGAGAAAGTCAGAATAAGGATGAGAGTAGGGGAGGTGTGTGCTGGTAGACATTTAACAACTGGGTCTTTAAAAAAAAAAGAATATTCACTGGCACAGACTTATAAGTTTAATCTTCATTATTAATATTTTCTCTATCACTCTTAAGTCTAGACAATGAAGCAATAGAGCAAGCTTTGATTTGTAGTATGTGTTGATTTCCAAGGTATAAATGCTCACATTGAGAATTTAACAATCAGCTCTTGCTAGAGGTAGGAACTGACTCCAGAACATCACTGGTTTTGTTTGTTTGTTTATTCATTTTCAGTCATGTCTGACCCTTCGTGACCCCATTTGGAGTTTTCTTGGCAGAGATACTGGAATGATTTGTCACTTCCTTCTCCAGCTCATTTTATAGGTGAGGAGAATAAGGCTCAGAAAGTGAAAGTGACTTAGCATCATAGAATTCGAGGTTTAGAGTAGAAAAGGAACTTGGAAGTTGTTGAATCCAACCCTCTCATTTTTCAATTTTTTTCAGTCATATCTGATTCTTTGTAACCTCATTTGGGGTTTTCTTGGCAAAGATACTGGAGTGGTTTGTCATTTCCTTTTCCAGCTCATTTTGTAGATGTGGAAACTGAGGCAAACAGGTGAAGTGACTTGCCCAGGGCCACATAGCTAGTAAGTGTCTGAGGCCAGATTTGAACTCAGGAATATGAGTCTTCCTTACCCTAAGCCTGGCACTCTATGCACTGTCACTAGGATAGCAGGAAATATAGGGATATGGAAGCCATATCATAAGATCATAGAATGGCTGAGCCAGGGGGACCCTCACAATATAGATTTTTAGTACTGAGAATATTTAGTCCAAACAATTCATTTTATAGTTGAGTAAACTGAAAATCTGAGAGGTGAAGCCATTTGCCTCAGGTCACTCAACCAGTTAGTGGCACATCCAGAATTGAAGACCCAGAATGTTCTTTCCACTAAACCAACCTGTCTCCCTATGTCTAAAACTTATTTTAGACATTGACAGACACTCGTGGTCTATATGATATTCCCTGGCCAATTTTATTTCATAATAAAGTTATTAAAAAATAAACCCATCATACTGTAAGAAACCCCCTGGGATATTGTCTGTCTGATCCCCCACAGCACAAATTATTCACAGTATTTCTATGTAACTAACTTCCTCCAGTAATGTTATTTCACTCAATGTCTTGGGGTTTTTTTCCTCTGTAATATTTTGTGTGTATGTGAACTAAACAATCATCGACAAACACAAAAATTTAAAGATACAGAAAAATAAGGGAAAGGATGGTATAAAGAGCTGTGAATTTCTGTTAGCTATGGTTTTCTATGTAATGTATGTATGCCTGTGCACACACACACACACACACACACACACACACACACTTCCCTAAAAACCTTGGTGCCGTTTTTTAGCTTTTGCTTATGCATATAGTTTTAAAAGGCAGAATTGCTTTCTCTGCACTCCTGTCTTCATTTTCTTTTTTTTATTCTGTACATTTTAAGATGTCTTATTGATGCTTGATTTTTACCAATAGTAATTTATACTGATTTTTATTTTTCATTAGTATCACTACCCCCTAAGCCCCATTCCCTGCACCCATCCCTTCCAAGTAGAATCCATCCCTTGTGAAAAAACTCTGTGTGTGTGTGTTCCAACAAAACAAACACAATGGCTCTTTCTGAAAATGTAATTCTGTTTCTGTACTTTTTGTCTATCATCTATTTGTCAAAAGGTGGGAGACAAGCTTCATTATCAATATTTGAAAGTCACAAGTGGTCTTTGCTTTGGTCAGAGTTCTTAAGTCTGCCCAAGTTTCATCCCCTCATATCTTCATAGCATGTATTAAACTGTGAATCTTGAAAAGTGGAAAGATTTTGGACTTTTTCAATGTAATTGTAGCTGTGTCCCAGGACAGCTGATGGTAATCCTGCATTGGGAGCTGGCTCAAGAGAGCCTAAGGAAAGCTAGAGAGCCTAAGGAAAGTCAACTTCAAGTTCTACCAGGAGCCTTGCTGAAGGCTACGTCTTGGCTAAGAGGAACTTCAGGGGGACTCTAATTATCAGGGGACATGAGTTCATCAATAAGCCACATCAACTGCCTAGCCTGGACTCTGTATGTGCTTGTCAAAGAGCATGCCCCAGACTTTGGGGCAAAATATTTTGTATCAGATGTTCTGATATAACATTTAGACAATACCCCTAACTAAAAGCCAACTGTCTGCCCAGATAATTCATATAATTTCATAATAACATTGGTGGGGGCTCCTAAGTCATAATATCAAGGAAACTATCCTACCCCCTCAGGGTTACCGCTAGAGGCCTTAGAAGAGCAGTAGCCAATGGCTTTCTCTCTTGAGATCCTGCTAGCCAATGTGAATTTGGATTTGGAATGGAATAATCCCAGATCCTGCCCAATAAGTGCATGTGGAGGGGGTAGCCTTGGTAAAGAGAAGGGTCACCTCAGCATCAGAGAATAGGGAAAAGGAAAAGAAAGTAGGGATTGATGTCAAGGAGGTTTGGGATAAAGAAGAGAAAAGAAGGTTCACAGCAAATGGCAAATTTACTCAGGAAAGAGGTGAAGTCATCAGCCAAAAGGATGGGAGGATGAGGATGTGTGTGATGCTTGAGGAGTGAAGAGAAGGTTTAGGATAAGTCAAGAGGAAGAAACAATAGAATCTGAGACCCTGCTAGCCCTGTCAGAGATAAATATGAAGAACAAAAATCGAAAATCATCCAGGGATAGAAAGACTAAAGACATCAAAGAAATAGACAGACCCAAGCTATCAGAGCTCTGCTTAATCTTTTTTCAACCAGGGCAGCTTAGCTGGGTGTAGAATTTCTCAATTTTCTGCCATTTCTCCATATGGCTACAGGAAATCAAAGAGCTATTCAGACACACAGTCAGCCAGCAGCCTGTGAATGTGTCCAGAGGATGGCACATTCAAAGAAAAAGCTTAGGAACCACTGTGGGGGAGAGGGGTGGTATTAAGGTGAAGGGAGACAGTATAGGGATCCACACATTAAAACTCAGGCAATTGTGAGCTTCCCTCAGAATCTCAAAAGGGCCCGCACTGCCCTCCATGCTGAGCCACTAAATGAATTTCCATCGACATAAGCAGAACAGAGAAGGAAGAGAAAGAAAAGGAGAAGGTGGCACCAATGACTTCCATCTATAATGATTGGAATGTAATTGTGTCCCTGGGCCAGGCAGCTGCTCCCTTCCTGAGGACAGAGATGATGATTTCTGTTTCTTAAGGGGGATTTATCTGAAAACAAATAGCAAATGCCTATCTTGATTCCCTTCTCCCTACCTTGTCTAAAACAGAAGGGAGTGGGGAGCCTATGAGAGATGACTGACCCAGGCATCATCTAAATAAAGAAGGGAACAGGAGTCAGCAAAGACATAGGGTTTGGAAAGGAAGCATTTGAGATAGCTGGGGAAGACTCAGTAACAGAAATGGACTGAAGCACACAGTTAAAGGGCTAAATAAAGTATCTATTGCCCATTAATGGACGTGCCATGGGACTCATATCTCTAGATGAAACTTTACAGGGGGAGCCAGCTTTTGATGGATTTTTGAGTGATGTATTACCAAAAGGGAGCCAAAAATCATGAATTTCTATTTGGGGTCCCAGCTTTATCCAAAGTAGAACCTAATAAAGGAGGTTAGAGGGGGAAAGTACAGGACATGTTTAGAGGATGGAAAATAAACTAATTTGGCTAAAGCATAGAATACAAAACATAAAAATGGTCCTTTTCCTCCACCCCCACTTTAGAACATTGACGATGAGGATGAAGATGCTGCTGATGATAATGATGATGAGATAAGTAGCATTAAAGAGAACCTCAAGGTTTGCAAAGAGCTTTACAAATATTCTCATTTTGTTCTCACATCAACCTGGGAGGTAGGTGCTATTATTATCCCAATTTTACAGATGAGGAAACTGAGGCAGACAGAAGTTAAGTGACTTACACAGGGTCTCACAGGTGGTAAATGTATGAGGTAAAATTTGAATTGAGGTCTTTCTGATTCCAGATTCAGAATCTGGGCTACCTAGCTGATGTTCAGAAATCCCCTGAATGCTCTTAGATTGGGGAGAGAAGGTTGGGGGAAGGGTAAAAGGGGCATGATTGCATTATAAATGCCTTTGGTGCCAAGCAGAATAAACTTAATCCATCTTCCCTGGACAGTCCTTTAAAAATTCAAAATCAGTCAATGAGGAAGTATTTTTAAGCCTCTACTATGGTCAAGAAGCTGGGGGAGGGAGGGTACAAGTAGAAAGATAAAATAATCCCTAGTCATAATAAACTTCTATTCTAATGGGAAAGATGATGAGTATATATAAAATACCTGAAGCCCATAAATATAAAGTGAATAAATATATATATATATATATATATATATATATATATATATATATATATATAATGTAGATAGCAGTTAAATGCAGGCTAGTTTGGGAAGATGGGCACTATTGACTGGGTGAAAAGGAAAGGCTTCATAAAGAATATTGCATTAAAAACCATGATCAAGTGTAGAAGAAAGAGCATGGAGTCCTAGGATCTGGATTCAAACTCTGTTATTTGGTTTCTGCTTGACTTCAGCCAAGTTATTTCATCTCTCCTAGCCTCAGTTTCCTAATCTGTAAAAGGGTTGAACTAAATGACCTATTAGGCCTCTTCTAGGTCTAGGTCTAACTCCATTATAGGGGAGCTTATTTTTTATATGTCCTAGACCCCTCTGGCAGGCAGTCTGCTAAAGTTCATGGACTCCTCAGAACCAGGTTTTTAAATACATAGAATAAAATACAAAGAATTGTAAAAGAAGCCAGTTATATTGAAATATAATGACCGGAGTGGAAGAGGATGGCTGCTCTGGCGGGGACCCAGCTGATTCTCTCCGAGACTCCCAGCATGAAAAAAGCAGTGTCTCTGGTTAACGCAGTAGATACTGGAAGATTCCCTCGACTGCTCACCCGAATTCTTCAGAAACTTCACTTGAAGACTGAGAACAGTTTCAGTGAAGAGGAAGAAGAAAAACTCCAAGCTGCATTTTCACTAGAGAAACATGATCTCCAACTGGTTCTTGAAACAATATCATTTATTTTGGAGCAGGCTGTTTATCACAATGTGAAACCAGTAGTTCTGCAACAGCAGTTAGAGAATGTTCATCTCAGTCAAGACAAAGCCGAAGCATTTGCCAGTGCTTGGGCTAGCATGGGTCAAGATACAGTCGAAAAATTCAGACAGAGAATTTTGGCTTCCCAAAAGCTTGAGACAATGGGATGGCAGCTTAACCTTCAAATGGCTCAATCTAATCAAGCAAAGTTGAAATCTCCTCAAGCTGTGTTAGAACTTGGCGTGAGCAATGAAGATTCAAAGCACTTGGAGAAAGTTTGTGTGGAATTCAACCACAAGGAGTTGTCGGAGTTCCATAACAAGCTAGAGACCATGCAAGCACAGCTGGATTCCCTTATGTGATGTTTTCAAAGACTGGGTTTTCCATAGCGCTCTGGCCACCTCATTGTTTTGTATTGAAGGTAGATTGCCAAACTGTGTTTTCTGAAGGACTCAATGACTTTCTTCCTGTAAAATGATATGACTTATCTCCTCAGACCAGTAACATTAGCCAAGGGAGACTGTTGTTAAGAGTACTGCAGTTCTAACTGACTTTCTTTTTTTTTTGAGCCAAGTCATTGTTAAGTACACTTTTATTAAAAAAAAACAACAACGAAATATAATGACCAAAATATTATAAAAAGCAAAGTTCCTGGGCCCAAACTAAGAACCCCTGCACTATAATAATAACATGTACGTAGTACTTTACAAAATCACCTCATCCGTTCCTCACAAAAAATCTGAGGGGGTGCTATTATTAATTACATTCTACAGGTGAGGAAACTGAGGCTCAGCTAGGTTAAGTGATTTGCCCAGAAATACACAGGAAATTGGCATCTACTACAGACTTGAGCTTTGGTCCTCCTGACTACAGCTTGCTGTAACAAGAGCTGTTATAAAAATAATGATAACAATATTGTAACAATAACACTAACCGTCTGTCTGACTATCCCAAGCCTTTGTCTTTGGGCTGAACATCTTCTGTTCCAAACCTCAGACATCAGTATCTTCTCATGTTTTCTTTTGTCATCCAAAACAAGGCAATGGTGGAGGGGAAATTTTCCCTTAAGATAGCAGATTAAAAAACCTTCTGTTTAACTATCATCCCACCTCTACATAATAAACAAGAATACTCAAAAAAAAAAAAAAAACACAGAAATAACCATAAGCAAAATGCAGTATAATTAGCCCATGCAATGATGTCCAATGGGCCACTGTCAGCAGACAGACCTGGAGACTGATGTCACCAACCAAAATGGGAAGAAAGAAACAGAGTTGGGGGGAAGGGGGCTGAGAAGCCCAGTCATTTGAGTTAGGAAACAGGACATTCATGGCTGGTTTGGCTTAACTGCAAATGATGTCAGTCTCCAACACCACTGAAATTTGAAGGAAAGGATTCCAAGACCAGGGTCTAAGAATACACTTCCAAATTCCAAGGCAGGATTGTGGGATTCTGTATTAATCAGGTGCCTTTCCCAGAAGTACTTATTCCAAAAACTCTTCATGAAATTGTCTTCTGGAAGCCCTAGGGTGTGTCTCCATAGAAGAAACACTGGACCTTCTTTTGTATTGTGTAACCCTTGACACCTTAGCAATTATCTAGCCCAGCCTTGCAGACAGCATAGGAAGCCACCCCATAGGCATTCAGACCCTCCTCCATCCCAAATCACCCGGAACTCATATAGGCTGTTACATTGCTCACCCAGCTTTCATGAGAAGGAAGTCATTAACACGATTCCTACTCTGAAATGGAGAACCAGCAGACCGTACCCTCTTCCCTATGACTAGCTTCCATTTTCCTTGCCTCTACACAAAATACCCTGGCACTATCATACGACCTAGTGACATAACCTAAGACTTGCTGGTATTACCATTTGCCCTATTTTTGAAACCTTAGAATTTCCAGGCCTTTCTGAATGGAACATGCTCCTTGAACTCAGGATTGTCTCACTTTTTTCTATTTATATCCTGATAGATAGATAGATAGATAGATAGATAGATAGATAGATGGATGGATGGATATAAATAAAGTGAGACAGTCCTGAGTAAGCATTTGTAAGTAAGCATTTAGTAAGCACATAGTAAGCATTTAGCTAGTGCTTTTTCATTCATTCATTCATTCATTCATTCACAACTTCCCAAATCATAGCCATTGATTCTTCCCTCTCTCCTAACTCTCATCATCAACCCACCAATTTACTGACCCTGTTGTACCTCTCCTATCTGTCCTCTCCTCTCTATTCCTAGTTCCACAATCCTAAATTCTTTCTCAGAAGCACTTTTTCCGAAAACTCTTCATGAAATTGTCTCCTGGCATCCCTAGGGCGTGTCTCTGTAGAAGAAGCACTGGGTCTTCTTCTATATTGTGTAACTTTTGCAGACACTCATTACCATTTATCTGGACTACTGAAGTAGCCTCCTATACATATGTTTGACCATGGCATATTCCCCAATTAGATTGTAAACTCTGAGTGGCAGGAACAATGTCTTATCGAAACTCCCTCGAAGTCTAACTATGTTCTGTATACTGTAGGTACTTGATAAACGTCGATGGAATAAAGTGAATGCACTGACTCAGACATGCTGTTCGAGATTGTTTTCACCTGCTGATGATGCACGTTCATTAATGGACCTGATCAATCTTGCATTCAGTTCTGAGTACACCTGTATAGAGAGAAAAGTGATGAACTTAGGAGCCCAGCAACAAGAGTGGTAACAGTCTGTGCTAGACGTGAAGATCATTTGAGGGAACCAAGAGCATTTAACCCGGAGAAGAGAAGACTCAGGGGAGACATTAACAGGTTTCTTCCAGAATCACATGGAAAGTACTGGGAGACAGATTAAACCTCTTCTAATCTAGCCCCCAAAAGCAGAGCCCGAGTTAAGGTTAGGTGTAAAGGGGCCTGATGTCAGCAAAAAAATCATCTGAACATATAGTTATCTGAGAGCAGAGCAGGCCACCTTAAAGGTGCATCTGAGGTCTTTGAGCCAAGCACAAATGCCCACTTTGGGTACCCCTGAAAGTTGTATTGGGAATTACTTTGGGGCGATGTACTTGATGGCCTCCATGGTCAAGAACTCTAAATTCTATGATTCTGTGATGGAACAGTAGCTTCCCCAAATCAATTCTATCAGCCTATATTTATCTTTGGGTTTCTTTGTATGTGCCTATAAGCATATTTGCCTAACATATAATGAGAGCTTAATAAATGATTTTTATTCATTATGAAAATAGTTTTGACCTTGTAGACCCCCTGAAATAGCCTTGAGGTCCCTGGACAGTGCTTGGAAAACAACTGCTTTTAATATGTTTTCTAATTTTCAAAAGTAGAAGATGGGGGGAGGGTCAGGGAGTAGCTAGACAAAAATTCCTGTGAAAAAGATGTGGAGGTCTTAGTGTACTGAAAGCTTGATAAGAGACAATCAATCAGAGGAATCCTGAGGAGGAAATCAGTCAATCTATCAGTTGGTCAGCAAGCATTTATTAATGAAATAAAATAATATTTGTAAAAAAAATGCTTACCACAGTGCTTAGCACAGAGTTAGTGCTATATAAGTCCTTATTCCCTACTCCTATTAAGTTCCTACTGTGTTCTAGGCACCATACTAAGTGTTGGAACAGTTCCTGTCCTCAAGGGGTTCTGAATGTAAGGAGGAGAATCAACCATTAGACAAGTGCCAGACCCTGTGCTAAGCTCTTGGGATAAAAGGACAGAGTTCAAAATTCCTCTTCCCTCAAGGAGCTTACATTCTATTAGATACAATATGTACATATTTGGAATATGTACAGAGGGAAAGTACTTTGGGGAAGGAGGGAACTTTAGGAGGGCATCAGAAAAGGTTTTGTGTAAAGTGTGGCACTCAAGCTGACTTCTGAGGAAGATCAGAGATTCGAAGCGGTTCAGGTGAGAAGGAACAGCAATCCAAGGAGGGGGAAGGAGTAGCAATAGATTCACAGGCAGGACCACAGAGGGAGTGAAGAAGAGAAATGTGTGTAAAGAAGACTGAAAAGGAAGGAAGGAAACCAGTTGGGAAGAATTTCAAATGCCAAATAGAGGAACTCCTTCCTCTGTGATCACAGAGGAAGGAGGGATCCACCAGTGTTCATAGAGGGGTGTAAGGTTGACATGGTCTGACCTACTATACTTTAGAAAAATGGGAGGTAAGAACACACAGCAACCAAGAAATTGAGTATAATCGATGGCTTTCTTAAGAGAAGTATGGTTCTCCGGAGTGACAGCTGCATGGTATTCTGCTTGGCCAGGTGATATCAGGAGCACCATTGCTCAGTTTGGGGAGCTATAATTTAGGAAGGAAATTGAGGGGTGCTGGTACAGAAAATGAGAAGCAACCAGCATGGTAAGGGGTCTACAGAACAAGCCATAAGAGGAAGCTTATCCAGAAAGAAAAAAAAAACATAAGAGAGGACACAAACCAATCTTCAAGTATTCAAAAGCCCACGGCATGGAAGAAGATGAGACTGGGTGTATTGGCCTAGAATGGGCTAAACTAAGGCCTATGGGTAGAAGTCACAGGCAAGCAGATTTCAATTGACTATAAGAAGACATTCAGATGGAAGAGATTTCCTTCAGAAGTTGCTATCCGTCCTAGAAGGAGTGCTGAATTTGGCCCTGGGTTCAGTTCCTGGCTCTGATGTTTATCATCTGTATGAGCACAAGCAAGTCCTTTCCTCCCCTGGATGTCAGTTTCCTAATTTGGACCAGATGGTCTCTGAGATTCCTTCCACCTGATCCTCACCATCACTCTGAGTCAAGCAGATGGCTCCTCTGATTAGAGATCATAGAGGTTAGAGCTGGAAGACACCTGATCTCCTCATTTTAAAGATGAGGAATCTAAGGCGGGGAGGAGCTGGTAAGTGACTTGCCCAAGGTAACACAGCTACTAAGTGTCAGAAGTAGGATTTGAACACTGTCTTCCTGATGCCAGCCCTAGAGTTCTATCCACTGTGCCACCTGCTGAGCCCCTTGGTTCATCTATCTTTATATGCAGCCAATCTGATTCAGTCTCCGTCCTCCAGAGTTGGATCATTAGGGCCCTGGAGCTCTGGAGAAACCTAAATCTAGTATTTGCAGTTGATCTGAAAGCACTGCCTGGCTTGCTGCTTTTCTCCATTGTGAAACTTGACAGTCTTTTGAAGCATGCATCATTTAAATAACCCCTAACCTCAAACTAGCACAAGCTCAATGTTTCTTCAGAGAACCCACATTTGCAAATTGGAAAACAGCTTTCCAGTCTTTTCCTAGGGACATGAACAACACCAGGCAGATAGGAGGAGGATCAAAGAAGCTTAGCAGCTTTCTCTTCTGGCTCAGGGTGTGCCAACCCCAGAATCTACATTAGAATCCATAGGGAGATAAGTGTCAAAATATCCCCCAACAAGGAAAAGTTGGGGGATTGCTGCTAGGCCCTTACAAAACCTTTCCAATCCTGTCTCTCACTTTTACATAAAGGGCCTGTTTTAGGATGACCCAGGATTTGTTCTGGCAAATAAGCTGAATATAGAATTATTAAAATGATTGAAAAACATGGCAGATGCATGCTTTCTCACAGAGCCCAAGGATACCATGGAGCTTCCTCATGGAAAATATGCTGGAGGCAGGGAATATACAGACCAAGGTGCTTAGAGATTTCTTATGAGAAGACTGTACATCTAAATGTATATACATATATATATATGCATGTGCATGTGTGTATATTGCATTATATGCATATATACTATGTAGATATGCATGTGTGTATACGGATGGACAACTAGACAGTGCAGTGGCTAGAGTGCTGGGCCAGGAGTCAGGAATACCTGAGTTCAAATCCGGCCTCAGACACTTTCTAGCTGGGAAAGTCTTTAGCCCTGTTTGCCTCAGTTTCCTCATGTGAGCTGGAGAAGGAAACGGCAAACCACTCCAGTGTCTTTGCCAAGAAAACCCCATATGTGGTAACAGAGTCAAATGCTGAAAAAATGACTTAACGTCATGTATGTGGATAAATGTAATCACATTTCCCAACAGTGAGGATGTGGTTGCTAACAATTACTCAGCACAGTACCTGATACATTAGTAGGTGCTTAGTAAATAAATGCTTGTTGATTGGATTTGACTTTTTCCTATCCAAATTAGAATGCTGGCAATAATGACGGCTTCCATTTATCAAATTAAAGATTCCTTCCCTCTTCCCTCCTCCTCCCTTGCCCCAGGTTTCACAAAGAAGAGAAAGACACCAGTTGGCAAGCATCCCATGTAATTCCTCCAACTCTGTCCTTGCTAAGGGATTTCTCCAATTGCAAGATATTCCATTGCTTCCTTTGGCCAGGAGAGGAATTAGGCTTTTTGGCCTTCTTTCCCAATGGTTCACATTCTCTAAAGGGAAAATACAGTAAAGCTTGGATTTGGGAGATTTTCAGGGTCAGTCCATCAGTGTTGACAACATGGCAGGCATTGAACTAAGCCCTGGGGATAAAAAAAGAGGTCACAACATGGTCCTTTCCCTCAATGGGCTCACAGTGTGATGGGGGACCTGAAGAGGTTGGGGGGGGGGGAGGTTTCCAGTGCAGGCACGTGGTTTGGGGACAAGACTGGAAAAATGAAGGCAGGTGGGCCTGGATCCTTCCCCAACATGCTAACAACTATGCATGTACAAGATATATATGTTGTAAATGGGAATGACCTTAGAGGGAAGACTTTGAACTGAAGGGGTAGAGGGGGGCACAGAAAAGACCTCTTGCAGAAGGTAGAATCTGAGCTGAGTCTTAGTGGAAACCAGAGACTCTTGAGGGGTAGAGGGAAGTGAGGAGGGGGATCATTACAAATGGGGACATGGAGGGGAGGGAAGGGGAGACATGCAATGAGAAGGCTGCTTCATAATTGAATCTCTCTGATCTATCAAGCACTTCACTATGCTGGGCACAGTGCAAAGCACTGGGGATACAAATCAAAGCAAAAAACAACAAAACAGCCCAGTCCCTTCCCTCAAGGTGCTTATATTCTAATGGGTGAAGAAGGTTTACTACAGGGACCTGAAGAGGCTAGGGTGGGGGATGGTCCCAGTACAGGGATATGGTTTGGGGACAAGACTGGGAGAATGAAGGCAGATGGGCCTGGATCTTTCCCCAAAATGGAAATACTTGGGGATTTTTAATCAACCAAATCTATCTAGCAAAGGGACCCAGGGGGCAGAGATGAAGGATTGCTCCTGTATGTCTCATATCACTCCACTGTCCTCACGCCTCATGGGTTGGCTATAGAATTGTCAATTAGTTGTTTTGTTTCCAGAGGGCTTTCAGTCCCAGGAGGGAAGATCAGAAAAGGACCTTGGAACATAAAAGGTCAGAACTAAAAGGAGCTGGAGAACTTCAGAGCTGGGAGAGACTTTAGAACATGGAATTTCAGAGGTGGGGGATCCTTAGGACCTACAAGGGCAAAGCTGAGATGGCCCTTCTGGCATAGAAT